>JAOXYL010000061.1:20995600-21012764 GCA_028564955.1 Terapon puta
CCACTGAGAAAGGGAGCAAGCACGCCCTGCAGGCAGCCCCTATTATCAATGAGACTAAGAATTAAGGAGGCTTTTCACACACCGCTTGAGCCATGACATCAGCCTCTGAAGAAGGGCAGCGAGAGGGGAAGATGAAGGAGGGAAACACGCCAGAGGGACAATGAGGAAACAGAGGGCACCAAAACAAAGAAATAAACAGACAAAGGACAATTAAAAGGAGTGTTTGTGAGTGTGAGACAGGGAGCGATAAAGAGAAAGTAGCGGAGAGTAGAGGGACAGAGAGCGAGCTATGAGAGTAACCCCCTGTTACATTCTGTACTTTCAGGAGAAAATGGATCACATTCTCCTATTCCCTGATGGCCTGCCTTGATCCCCTTTCCTCCTCTCACCCTCTCTCGCTCGAACATGCAACGCACTCGCACACGGTCCCTCTCGGTAACCCGAAACTGGCAGGTGCAACTGAGTTAACGCTAACAGAGACATACTCTCCGGCTCATTGGCCATCAATCAAGTCAAAAAGCTATGATCGCCCATTAAGTGTGTATATTTAAGCCTCCGCGAGAGGCTGTTTATTGGTGTAGCAACCCCTCAGGAGACTGATGGCAGCCAACTGTTGCTCGTCACACTGCGTCCTGCTGTGGCGCTTCCTCTCCCCCAGACACAAGTATGCGGTCATAGAAATACATAAAATACTACATCAAAAGATACCATTCATTGCAACCTATACACACACTCACACACACAGAGGCCAGGTAGGCCACAGTGGGAGTGGTATGAGGTTCCCGGAGAGATAATGTTACACTTTGTGCATCCCGGACACCTCCCCACTCTCCCTGCTCACCCAGCATTCAGCATTCAAATGGGTTTTACAGATACCATCCATCGCTGCTGGGCTTTTTTTTTTTCTCCTTCCTCCCCCCATTACATCATCGCTTTACACCAACTCGCAGGTAGCACAAAGAAACAAAAAAAAAACAGGAGGTTGGGGGGGTGACTACTCCTGACTGATCCCTACCACATCTATGATATCACAACGCAGCCACAGATACCTCTAAGTGCAAAACACAATGCACCGCTGCACTCAGGAGTCAGAGCAACACTGGTTTCCATCCAAGCCCGGGGCTGATTGATTTGTACCCTCGATGGCAGACGGATGCAACAAACACCCAACGCAGCGGCACCAGGAATGAGGAAAAAGCCTCAATGCTGACCTCACAGAGCCCAGCTGTGAGACCTAACACGCCACACTCATAAGGAGAAGCAGGAAAATGCATCGGCGGGTCACAGCCGGTGTCATAAAATAAGAAAACTCCACAGGGCACAATGTGCAATCACATCTTCTGCAAGATGAAAAAACCTGCAGGATGAACCAGACAAAGTATTTCCTTCATTATTACACACACACACACACACACTGCTCTATACTATACCACTAAGAGCAAGCTAACAATAGAGATTATCCTAAGCATTTGGGATGTAGGTTAAACGTGGATAGCTCAAATGATGCTTTTTACTACCAAGCAGCCTGACTCTTATAGTATATTATGTTTAGAGTATGCATTTCCCTTTTATGCCCCCCCATCTAGACATCTTAAAAGCTTGTGGTTGGGTATTTAACATCCTCCCATGTGTCCTCTGATGCTCTGGAAACAGCAATACACAGGAATGCACTTTTTTTTTTCCTTCCACCGCATCCAGGATGGGCTGATTCATCTGCCCCGGTCACGTCGACTGTAAGTGTTACTGCTGCTTTCTAACACACTTAAAAACATCCTTTTAACCCCCCCACCACCACCACTACCACCTTTAAACAGCAGCAAAATTTCAGCTCCGGGTCGCTGCAGCTGCTAAAATCGGCGCGGAGGGAAAAAGATCACATCACTCCCCTTCCTCGCTCCCCCTTTTTTTTGACAAACAACCGTGTGTTACCTACCTTGAAGTCGACTAAACCCGCCCGGTAACCGGATAAGTCCTCCCTCGAACAGGCGAAGAAGTCCCCCCCTCCTCTCCGATAAAGAAATAAACAAACAAACACGGGGGGCTAAAGCGGCTCCGGAGCTAGTGCGGCGTCCGGGTGATGAAACCGTACACCTGCTTTCTCGACGCGCATGGATGTTGCCGGTGTCGGTCAACGGCCGAGAGAAGACAACTCCTTCTCTTCCTCCTCCCCCTGGGGTAGTTGGGGGGGTCAGCGGGGTTCGGGTGGCAACGCGGTGAAGTCCTGTCCTGTCCTTTTACCCCCCTGACTCCACTCCACCACTTCCCCTGTTTTTTTTTTTTTTTTACCCCGCGGCACTAACCTCCAAGGACGGAAGGAAGGAAGGAAGGAAGGAAGGGAGGGAGGAAGAGGAGGAGGCGACGCGGCGGCTCAGTCGGTTCCCGGAGAGGACAGCACCGCTGGTTCTTGAGTAACTCCCGCCAGGCCAGAAATGGACTAAAACCTGCCTCCCGTTTCCGTGATTCTTCTTTCCCTCCTTATTATTATTATTATTGCTGAATGATGGCTTCATGCGCAAAATGGCCTCTGTTATTTTCATTCAGCGGCCGCCGAGCTTCTCATTGGGTCCGCTTGTCGCCATGGCAACGCCCGCGGTTCAATCAGTGTGTGAGCAGAGTGAAGATTTTTGTTTTTGTTTATTTTTTATTTTTCATGCGGACAGCAATTACATGCAAATCACAGTGGCAGTGAAACATTTGAGTCACAGGCTCCTTCTGTTAACACTGAAAAAAAAACAAAAAAAAAACGAGATAATCACACATGTAAAATGGCCAAGGGTCAAAGTAATAGTGTATGAGAAAAAAGTGATTAAAAATGAAACAAAACAAGTAAAAAAAGAATATAGGTAGAAAAATAATAGAAATATAATATCTTATATAGGTAGTAGATTAAAATTCAAGTCTTGGATGGATTTCTTGAGTCATAGGTCCCCTCAAACAATGCTAAAAATATTTAGAAATAAAATCCACACAAGCAAAAAAAGAGATATAAAACTAAAATGAATAATAAATGAAGTCAATAAAATGAAATATAAATATAACTAAATAAAATATAGAAATATTAATTATACAACTAAAATAAAGTATATAACTAAATATATATACAATAGAATATAGATAGATAGGTGTAGATATATACTGTCATATGTCGAGACATGGCAGCCATCTTCGACGCCATCTTGAGCTTGTAACAGAAGCGGGAGGCCTCGCTGCTAATATGACAGAAAAAAATGTCTCTTTCACCATGTGTGTTCAGGACACATCGCTCAAAACAGTGACCTCCACTACCTAAAGTTTATGGGGGCTACAGGCCGTGTGTTAATGGCCAGAACGTGATAATAATACAGCCGGGCTTAGTCAGTGATCCGCAGACCCATGCTAGGAATAAGCCGGATCTAGGCGCCGACATTTGTATCCGCGTGTTTCCCCGGCAGCGTGTCATGTTGTCATCAAACTGTTTCAGCGGGGAATGAGCTATATATACTGATGGCTTGATTTCCTTGGAGAATCAGCAGATGATTCTTTGAGGCAGGGTTACAAATACTCGCAAAGAACTGGAAACCTGCAGTAAACATTCAACCTCTAAAGTAAACACAAACTTCAATACACCATCACAGTGCAAGCTAACACCAGAGAGAGATTATGTGGATGTAAGCTAAACAAGGCTATTCATACCAGATCTAAATAAGTGCATCAGACACAGTGGACTATTTTCTACTTCCATGTGGATACCTGCATATATAAAAATGTAAATATAATAACTCTGATTATCATTTTTTATTGGTTTTCAGAGGATAGGACTACAAATTCGTACATTTCTGGGATAAATGAGTTTCTGTAGTACAGCTCTGACCTATCATTAATCACTGTGGTGCATCTGCGCAGCAAATATTTCCATGTTAACACAGCAAGTGTTGATTTTTCAGCTGCTGACACAGAGCTGACATGCTGTCATGGCAAGAAAAATCCTGTAATGATCCAAAAAAGTCTGAAAGGTGAGGATTTACATCAGCACTGGTGAGATGTCGGTTTTGACGCACAACATTTTAAATTAAAGCCGACGTTTTTAGCCGCGCGGTCCTCTGCCCATGCTTGGTAAACACCAGCAAATTAATTATGCCTTTGTCTCTTTAAGTGTTGCCCTGTAACAAAACTGTGTTTGTTTTGACTCTGTCTTCATTGAGCAAAGCAACCGGGCCGTGTCTTGATTTTTGATGGCTTAACTGGGGAGTTCTCCCCCCTCTGTGCCTGTCTGATTCCCCCCCACACACACCAGGCTGCTGAATTATTTAGACACTGGATGGAAGTCCTGGCATGGTATCCTGTGACCGTGGCAGAAAACCTGACCTTTATACATTTTATCACATTGTTTTGCTTTGGTGTCAAAGAGAATATCATAAGCAATCTTTCGTCTGTGTCTGTTTTGGTGTACTTGGAGAGGCAGAAAAAACAACAGGTTCATAGCAAAATCTGTCTTTTGCGCTAATTACAATG
The DNA here is from genome assembly GCA_028564955.1 of Terapon puta. Classification (NCBI taxonomy): domain Eukaryota; kingdom Metazoa; phylum Chordata; class Actinopteri; order Centrarchiformes; family Terapontidae; genus Terapon; species Terapon puta. The sequence continues at coordinate 21,000,092 of JAOXYL010000061.1, forward strand.
TGAAGTCTCGATGCAAACCTCAGACACATGCATCTGCAGACTCGGAGTGAGAAAGCAAAAGCTTCATGAATTCTTTAAACCTTCTGAGGGTTGTTTGAGATGCTCTAGTGGGTTGATATAGAATCAGACACAAAGAAAAGATTGTGGCCCTTTCACTTCATTAAATAGCACTTTAGGAATGCATTAGTTTTTTCTGTAAATATTTGAAAAACAATCCTTTCTTTTTGTGCCTGTGTTTCAACTGTGTGTGTGTTAGCCTATTCAGCTTTATGCTGGCATTATTAGCTCTGTGATGACGCAAAGCTACCTCATATTGTGACTTAAACAGTGACTCGCTCTTCTCTATATAAATCATGATAATTAAATTCAAACACCTTTTAGCTCCAAAAAGAAAGACAAAAAATGATGTAGTGTATATAATGTGAAGATTACCTGGTTTTTATGTCTTCACCCTAATTACATTTCCAATTGATTTTCCTATCCGTTGATTTACTGAATATGACCGACCATGTTTTACTGTCTAATACTGCAAGATGAGGGGAACTTTTTACTGTGGTTAATTAACAAGTCACCTCAGATATAAAACATACATTTAGTTACATTAACAAGAAATTACTAATCACCAGTTTTAAAGCTGCAGTGTGATTTTGTTGTTAACACACATATAAAGAGCCCTTTCTTCTGTCAACATTAAAGGTGTACAAATTTAGACCGTTATTGATAGCTGACCTTTCTGAAGTGTCAACGAGACCACATCTGTGAGTGTGTGAGCATGTATGCATGCATGCGTTTGGTCTTTTATCACCAGCCCTTGTGCGCAGTATAGGCAGCCCTTACTGAATCTTACTGTTGTCAAGTAGGTGCCTTTTTATAGGCGGTATGTTATCCACAGACATACTCTTAGCAGTCCATTCTGACGGGGCCAGGGAGGATGATGACGATACATTATGTCTGGTATGTGGCGGCCCATCGGCGATACCGCTGCAGACATACCAAGGGCGGAGCTTCGGACAGAGCTCATTGTATACAACGATACAAACAGTTTTTCTATGCTGGAAAAATATCAGTGTTGCAGGTTTAATCATAAACAAAAATACTGCAGAAATATAGTTTTGACCTCATGGTGGCCCTAAATAAAAAGTTAAGAGATTATATGTAAAAAATGTGATGAAAATCTATCCATTAGTTGTTCAGATATGTCACTACATAACTAAATATGAACCCTCACTACCCTCTAGAACACCAAAGTTAGAATAGAAGAATCCCTTTCATTTTATATATTTCAAAGTGGACCAAAGTTGAACTGGTTGAGGAACCAACCTCCAGGCCATCCATAGAGCCACTAGTGAGGCTAAATGGACAACCAGGATAGCTGGGCCTCCTGCACTGTGTCACCACATATAGTCACAGGAATCCTTACCCAACCCCCTCTGAGAGCCAAAACTGGGCTTTCAGCATAGGTAGTAGAGGTGCCACCACTGTGCAGCATTCGTCTCGTGGAGTCAAGTGTTGACGTGAGTGCAATCCAAAAGCCGGCCTTGGATACAAGATATGCTCCAGCCGACCACGGTCAAAAAAACTCACTACATTACAATCCACGCAAAGCATCTGGTCCTGCGCCAGACCTTCATCCAAATGCAAATGTGTAATAATGCATCCCGTAATAGTACTTCCTTTTTTAGGATGGCAACGTGAACCTTATCACAGAGGCCGTGACATCATCACCCATGTGTCATGTTTTTATGGCCGTGGCTACCTTTCCTCATCCTCATCATGTCAGCAATTATCTAATGTGCAGGACCTAACATGAGCAAAAACCACACCCTCTTGGCCTCTCTCAGAATAGCCCACAATAAAGGAGACCAGCCTGGCACATGGATCTTGTGAGAAAATAACTCTTTTATCTGAGCAGTGGCACTGTCTCACATCTTTCCACTGTTGCTTTCCAAAGAGATCCACATTTGGAACCGCTGATAGCGAGGTTCACTCGTCTGGCCAATGTTAAAGTAGAACAGCGGTGCTGAATGAGTGGATGGCATATGAGTGCATGAGGACATTGTCTGGCAATGACATCACGCCACTTTCACTTATAATCCAGACTGGCTTTGATGTCCGAGAGCTGACCAGGTGAAACGTCCGAGCAAATCTGCGAGAGGCCGCTGATGTGGAGTCCTGCATCATCTCTCTGTTTAGCAGTGTCACAAAGCACGCGTCGACCCTTTATGTCCTGTTTGTTGCTGTAGGATTGCATTTTCATGTTAATAATACTGCTCTGTTCTCTTATTAGTCTCCTTTTAACATCATTAATTGCTGTTAGTCAGACGCCTGTCATGATTAAACATCAGTAGCTGCTGCGTTTGTAACCCGATCAGTCCCCACCTGACAATGACAGAACTGAAAGAGTCAACAATGCCCAGTGGAAACGCCGGTGTCAGTCACGGCCCTTCATTTTGTATATAAAAGCTGGCACTGCAGTGTTATGACAGATGTTGGGGAGGAGCTGACACAACAGAAAATAGATGAAAATGATGGAAGAGAGGGAGAAGAGATGAAGGATAACAGAATAATGCATGACACGGTGAAGGACAAAGAGGAGCAAAGACGCAAGATAAGAGTCAGAGGCAGAATTTTCGCTTACACAAGTTGACATCATCATTTGTCCGCCTGTCTAGACATGATTACCTTTTTATGACAGCATGACAATGCAAGTTATGATTTGAACAAATAAATCCTCAATGAATACGAAGACAGTTCCAAACGTTATCTTTTTAATTCAGCGCATTTGCTCTTAGTGGCTGTAATATCAGTACCTGCGTAACAGAACAACGATATGAATAAAAAATATATAGAGATGAACTGATGGGCATGAATCCTATGTGTGGTTAGTTCAGTATATTTTATCACTTAACTAAAAGTCTTTCAGCAGCCTGGGCTAAAATATACCCTCTGATGGATGACTCACACAACCACTCATATCTTATAATAAATAATATATCGACTTTCCGTGTTATGTTTCAATAACTTAAAGCCTGAAAATGTATTGAAGGTAACTGCTGAAGACTTGCTTTTTCAATACTTTTCAATTACTGGTAATCCAATAGTGTTGAGGATATTTGACAGGGTGACTCCAGGCAGTGGAAGGAGAGGCAGGAGTGAATTAGTCTCTAATATTTGTTGCACTCATATTTTTCAATATTGTAACAGATCTTACGGATGAATGTGCTGACTTTGTTGGTTTAATAATCTGTAAAACTGGTGTTAATGTCCCTGACAGGCTCTTTCTGTGGTCTGTTTGGACACCAATCAATATAGTCTATAACAACAATGGATCAGATGACTATGTGTAACGTGTAAAAGGTCGCTCGTGGTGGCAAAGACACAGAATTATCACCAAAGTGGCAGCACTACAGAGATTTGTAGCTTCTTTTAGCTAACTGTTTTGGTCATACGACACACAAATTTCATTATTGCAAACCTATTTCCAGTCACAAAAGAATAAAAAGCTTTATGACATGTACTTGTTCAACACCAAAGTGCAGACACACAAAGACAGCGCTGGTGAAGAAACATGGAATAGGTGGGGACTAAACCAGAGCTAAAACAAGATTAAAATGATACTTTCATTCATCAAACATGACTCAACCTGAATGTTAATGCTGCTCTGTGATTACTTGGCGTGTAAATAGATTAGCGATTACATCTTCAGAGGGAAATGAAATGTGAGAGTCCCGTGTTTCCGGTTATTATTTATCTGCCCTCAAGTGGCCAAAAAAGTCATTAAAGCATCTGCACAGCACAGATTAAGGCAGGCCTTGCAGGTTTCCTCCTGTAAGATGAGGAGTCAGCAGCTGTCGAACATTCAGAGGCAGCTCACACCGGCAGAGGCTGCATAATGAAAAGAGTCAAACCCTCTAATTACGACAGCAGGACACGAGGATGCTTGTAGGATACCAAAGTGCTGATTTCTCTGTTTGTCCCTTTTGCAATTTCCTGATGTGTGAAGCTACTCTATGCGATAATATCTGACGAAAACGCAAAAAAGCAAACGTGATTAGCCCCTCGGACTCTTACATGCCAGTGAAATTCCATTTTAAAAGGAGTATCTGTGCTATCTGCAGCGATATAGTAAATATGTCAGTCAGATATAACATTCCCCACATGCTTTTAAATGCCATCGAGATATCAGGGAGGGATGCATACCATTAAATTTCTTCAGCCTTAAATCTTCCTGATGCTTTTGCATAGATAGTTTGCTTTAAAAACAATCACTGACAACCTGATTACTAATTTGGATGTAATCACGCTACTAATTTCATCTCTTTTATTACTCAAAGACAGCGGCATGTAGCAAATTGCTCCTGTTATTTTGGATTTTTACCGAAAATGCATCATCAAATTATTATTGTCTTTGTGATCAACCAATGTGTAAATCATTCAGTTAATTTCAGCTGTGTTTCGTGTAGCGCCAAATCACAACAAAGGTAGGTCTCAGGACACTTAACATATTGAGCAGGTCGAGAGTGCGCTCTTAAATCATAGAGATAAATGTGCTGATTTCTCCCATTTTGCTCATATTGCTCACAGTGCTTGGTACCCAGATGATAAATTCTAATGAGTTAGGGTAATGGCTGATCCCTTGGCTGACTTTTACAGTTCCCATACGCTGACGTCTACTGACTTTGATAGCCCCCTGATTTTTCCCCCCACATTAAAAGCTGATATTGGTTTTGACAGAGATGTCTCGGCTGTGGGATGGAGACATTCAAACCCCCCTCAGGACGAACTGTAATTACTGTAACGACTTATAATCATCTGGGGCAACATTTCAGTTTGTACAGTACCTTATTATATGACCAAAGACATATTTACTCACATGTTTAGTGCTAATTAACAAACTGACAGCAAGATAGAGACCAAGTTAAACCTTATACCTACTAAACATCAGGATATTATTATTCTCATTGTCTGCATGTTATTATACTGACGTTATAGCAACCTAAGTATGGCCTCACCTCACAGAACCATTAACTGTAGACTCTTGGTCGTTCCCACCATACATTATGTTTAAAGACGAATCATTTTTAATAATTTTAGTACTGGAATCATTGTAATACCATTCCATATATAATCCTTTACCAGCCCACCCTCATACTGAAACATTTAATCGGACTCTTGGAGCTCACGACCTCTCTGCTTTTCCTTATCAGGGCATGGAGCGAAGGCAGGGCTTACGCTTGTTACACAACACACCTCTTCATGTTTCCCACGTGCGTCTCCCCAAACGCAATTACTGATAGACGGTTCTCTCAGGAGCACATTTCTGATATTACTCTGCACTTCATCCACCTAAAGACCCTTCACCGACGTTGGTAAGCCAGGCCTCTCCTGTGTGACTGCTGAGTGAATTGATAAGTGGTGTTGGGGCTGATGAAACGCCGCACGGCTGGATGCTGCTGCCGGTGTCTGCCAGAATGCCCAGCAGAAGAGGCAAGGTGAGACTTCCCCAGCCCGGAAAAAAGATTAAATCGACATAAAAGACGAGGAGCAAGATCAGGTGAAAGGCGAAATGTTCGGTGAAAAGCGGCTGAGAATGGGAGCATCGCTGTGAGAACGCGATGCCAGTCAACGAGCGGAGATGCCAGCTGGCTCAGGCTGCGTATTCACATGGTCTTTGAACTTTTCATGGCTCACACTATCAGGTGTTTTCTGAGGAAATGCACACGTTCTCAGGTTAGGAGTGTTTCAGGGGTCTCTCATCGACTTTCTAAAGGTGTCCTGGCAGCGGATAGAGAAACAAGATGATGTCATGTCGCGGTGTCTTTTTACTATGTTTCTTTGTTATGTCATTGTTTGTCTACACTCACATATATCTTCTTTTTTTTTTTTTCAAAGACAGGCTCCCTATTGATTGAAACTAAATAGCACTACAGCACAATATTACACAATACTACAAACAATATCTTACAAACTAAGACTCTTGAAACTTCTTAATTTAGTATGGAAACATGGTGCACCTGCTGCTGTTCGGGAATCACAGTCACCTCGTATAAAACTTTACTAAATAATTTTGACGACTATCTTATGTTGTATTCATGAGTTGGATAAAACACAATGTTTTAAGAAAGTGCAGCAGAGCATGAATCAATAATTCAGTCCACCACCAACACACCTCCCCCTAAATTCACCCAACTTTATGGTTTAAATGCAACGCCGATGTTTTAAGGCACCATTAAGCAGGAGCTGGAAATGGAAGGTAATTTAGCCAATAGAAGGCTGCAATTAAAGGAATGGTATAAATTACAGGTGAACATTATGAGATTTTTACCCAAAGGTGGGGGTTTACACTTTTGTAGCCAGTTTCCACACATTGCTCAGTCAACTCATGACACCAGCAAACAAACAAGAAATCTGCAGTAAACATGCAATAAAAACATTGCGATCATTCTGTCCCAGTGGGTAACATGCTTGTGTATCTTGAGGGGAAGACAGAGAGTACAGGAAGTCCAGGCCATTTTGTACAAGCTGCGTGCTTGACGTCATACTGGAGATGCTTAGATGTTTGCACCGAACAGCTTTTCTCAGCTAAATTTGCCCATTTGGCATTATTTTGCTTTGAAACATACTCCATCTTTAAGTAGGTGGACTTCAAAGTTGTTCTAAATCCAGCCAGTAGAGGGCATCATAGGAAGCATCTTAATTAATTTATCCATCCTCGTGTTATTCTTTTCATATGCTGTTAACGCTCCTATGAGAGACAGCCTAGACGTGTTGCTGTTAAATTACAGCAGTACTACCACATTTCAATACAGCTACAATAAAAGCCGAAACTGTTCTTGGTCCTGGGTCTCTAACTATGAGTTACTAACACACTTTAATTTTACTCTGGATATGCATATACAGTATAAATGAAAGTGCACAGTAGTAAGTGGCCTTTACTTAGCAGGTTTATCAGTGGTTTATATGAAACCATGAAATATTGTCCATGAAAGGTGCATGAAGAGGTAAAGCAAGTGTGTCACTAACAATTTAGCTCTTTTATATTTAAGTTTCCCAGAAAGCTGTGATGGTGTGAAATTAAACCAGCATACAAAACAGCAGGACCCTGAAACTGAAGCAGCTTAATGCAATTCAGGCCTTATTAGCTGTATTATTTAAAACTGTGCTTTTCCTACTGAGATATGTTATAAAATGTAAACAAGTTCATGACAAAGGCCAATTTTATATGGATGTTTAGCAAATTAAGATGTCAAAGTAAAAACCTTATTGGAACAAATAGCTTCACAGTAGTGTTTCTGAACTACAAATACCATGCCTACACATTCATATTCATATAAATTCATACTTGACATTTGTTTTGCACACAGCCATGTTCACATACTAACGCTGAGTAATTATTGTGATGTCCCACATCAGGGAGTCAAGCTTATGCTGAGTTGGCAGAATCAAGCCCATTACCAGCTCTTTCCATCATCTACTTGCTAATGAGCCTGTTAGTGGAAAGTATTTATCAAAAAAAAAAGAAAAAAAAAGAAAAAGGGATCTGCTTCAGAATTCTGTCCTTGATTTATGGGTAAAGCTGTAAATCCTCTTCATAGATTTTCAGCTTCTTCCAGGCTTGTAATTAAGTAATGGCTCAATTAATCCTATCAAACCTGCATTGCCAGAGAGAAAGAGCAGGGATTCATTGGGAGCCAGCAGGGGGAGATTAATACAGACCAAACATAACAATGGCGGTGTTGGTATGCATTTTGTGCACACGATGGTGCAAATAATGGCATCAGTGTAGAGGCACAAATGAATAAACAACCACTGAAAAGTTGAGAGAAGAGATGGGCTTCGATGAGAAACACTTTACTGTTTCACTTACTTACATGACGAGCAGTGCAGAAAATGACTGCTGATGAATTTTGGCGATCGGTCGCTAAAGCTATTAAAGTCCTTTCAAGTTCAAGTATGTTGTGTCGCAGCTGGTGCATTTTTAGAAGAGAAAAAAAAACCCATCTCGCAGGAAATGGCGAATAATGGTAACGCACAGGAGCAAATTGCTCTCTTTGGGGTGAAGCAATCTGTCCATGCTGAGGATTTTTTTTTCCGGATGAGGAATGTGACCCCTGAATCTCCCTCTTCCTTCTTTGGTAACGGCGCTGCTCCGCCACATCAAAAGAGACCTAAATCGCTAAATCAGTTTTGACCACATGACCCGGAGAAATATTTGTGTATTTAGCCAAAGGGGGATGAACTTATTATGGCGGATTGAATGAAAGAAAAATGTCTTGAGTGTTTATTCATGCATTTATTTATCAGCTCAACCCTTCTTACACTCTACAATCTTCTAAATTCAATCAAAATGGTGGCTCTTATTGCTTTATTTGCAATTACTGTCTTCTGTTTTTCTTTCATTTTCTTGTTTGTTTGATTGAAGATGTAGTGGCGACGAAGTGTGCAGCCGGTTGTACTTGAAATAATACGTCTGAACGTGGTGAAGCTCCTAAAGGGGGGATGACGAGGGACAGCTAATGCTGAAAAAAATCCAGCCCGTTTAAAGTTCTTCTAATTATCATGTCCCATTTGTACGCTGAACCACCAAACCACATGGCTTTTTTTGAATCAAGAAGGCATTAAGTCCCATCTGCTAACTATCACTGACAGGCTGGGCCGTTGGCACCGCCAGACTGCTGCAGCCGAAGCTTAAGGTGCTGGCACGAAGCTCTGCCGGCCTTCCATGCACTCAGTCTGGTGTTAGAAAGGTGTAATCTCCCTCTGAAAAGGCCACTTGTCTCACAGCTTTTAGCACACGGTCAAAGCCTCTCAGTGTCAACTCTTTACATAAAAAGTCCCTGAAAAACAGGGCAAGGGGAGGGAAGGGGGGAGCTTGAGGAAGGTGCGTGGATCTCATCTCACGGTCCTTTAAAGAAAGTGAGATGCCTCGATACACCAGTACACACATGCTCGAATGATTAGCAGCTCTAATAGATGTTTTTGATGTTATCAAGGAAATAAGTGTGAACTGGATGACAAAGAAGCCAAAAAGAAATATCTCGGATTTGCAGTTCTCACCAAAACTGCGGAGCGTTTTAACGTCTTTCAGCTCGTTGTTTTGTTTCGTTTTTTCTTTCACGGCTCACAGCCTTACTGTTCTGGCCCCCGCTCGCTTGCTCTCATCGACTCGTCTCATCTCAGCAGGAAACTGACAAACCCACAAGTACGCTCCCCGCTCGACACCAAGCGGCAGATGGACAAAATTAGAGCCTAACCGATAAATGCCGTGGGACTTTTGGCTGCCAAACAGGAGTTGCAGGAGACCAAACCTCAGTTAGAAGGAGACGCTGGGCGCATGTTTGCCAGGTGTCCAAGCACATCACTGCAAATGAATGCTTGCATTACTCCGTGTCTTTCTGATGAGTAAATAGGTGACTGCAATATTATCTATATCTCCTTTATGGGATAATACAACGTTAAAGTTTCGTTTACAGCTTGTTTCTACTGCCCCCAAGTGGTGAAAAAAATAATCTCTTGCAGGTCTAAATCCCTGGTTCCTATACGTCTGGTGTTCAGAAGCTTAGTTGCTGAAGTGGTCGATATACCAAAGACTCACACCTTCACAGGAAAGATTTTTTTGCTTTTCTCTGTTTCCCGTCATTATGAAAACTGAATTCACGCTGTCTCAGTTTAAAGCTTCTCTTTGAGCTGCACTGATTTGCTATAGATTACAGAGTCATTAATGTAAAGTAACTGAATTCTGGCCCTAATTAGATTTTCATTGCATCTGCCACATTTCCAGCCGTACGCCTCGCACGCCAAATTGTCTCCCCGTGCATTTTACCGAGCTGCACTGCAGAGAGTTAACAGAACAGTAGTAGATCCATGCTGCTGATTCCAGTTCAGTATTGATGTCCTGTCACCCCTGGGGACCACTTATAGTGAGAAGGGTCCTGAGTCAGCACTTAGCGAGCACTAGCCAGTGATGAGAAGCACATACCATCAGCTAATGCTCAAAGAAGAGGAAAAAAAAAAGAATATGTCAATAATCGCACAATGTATCGGCTGGCATTGTGTTCTCTCATTGATGATGAGTAAAGAAATTTTCAGTGACGTACCAGGTGTATTCTTTCTCCCATGGGTTTCATTCCTCACAATAACAAATAAAAGCTTATGCAATGTGGAGGGATGCTACATCTGTACACAGTAAAAAGATACAGACTGCTCATTGCCCTGTGTCTAACACAACTGTCATCTTCTGTGCCGCGTGACGCAGAGTGGAGTCATGCATGTAATGTGCGTGCTCACGTCCTGAAGAAAAGGACAAACTGCGAGAGGGAACAGTGACTCAAACACATCCACGTTCTCCCTTCTTCTGTTCTGCTCTGTATTCCCTCCAGCGTGGGACCGACATCAAAATGCACATACATTACTCTTCGTCGCCCCTCCCTTCCTCCCTCCGAGGTGTAGTAACCAGCGTGCTCTTGAACAAGCTGTGTGTCGGTGGCTGACACCAGTAGCGGAGCTGGGCGCCTGACCTCCAAACATCATTGGTCAGCAAACTGGGGAGGGGGAGACATACTGCAGTGTCTTTTTTTTTTTTTCTCTGCACAGGGCAGAGCGAACATGCTCCAACATTGCTGCGACTGCCTGCACCACTCCTTGTATGTACATTACCCTTTTCCCTCCCCCTCATCTCTCCATCTAAAATCTCTCACATTGTTTGGTCTTTGACAGCCTCGTGTGGAGATGAAACAGGGTATTTATCCCCCCCCTCAGTGCAAAGTCAAGCTAAAAAAAAGACTTCAATTACCACTGCTCCCCTCCTTCTTAGGACCACTTGCTTTTGTCCCTTTCACTTGAGCTGCACATATACAGTGTAGTAGATGGCCATTACATCATACAATGACAAGGCACCGCTGTGAGACTACAACTAACTCCATTAGCCACTTCACAATGTTTATGGTGTAAACACACAGATAAGTGGAGCGCAAGTCACACATATAGAGTCCAGATAATGCAGGTTTTGTGGGAGTTAATGATCAGGATTACATAACACAGGCTAACAACCACCATTTATAGCAGTGAAGAGCCAAGAGGGCAAACTCACCTTTCGTCTCGAGGCATTCCAGCACTCCAGAGATTCAGTCTGCAAATGAGGGAGAGGAGATTTACCCGAGCCGGTGAGATGAAGAATGTGGCTCACACACTCCCATTGATGGAGCCGCTGCCCCCCCCCACCTTCTTTAGTTATCCCTTTTGCATGAATGCATTCAATCACACGTACGCATGACACGCAGTAGCCACTCACGGGCTGAGGGCAACATGTACGGCAGTGCCTGTCACTCAGTCCACAGTGCAGAGGGGGTGTTTCTCCTTACTTTTAATCCCTCATTCCAGCGCCAAGTTGCGTCTCCCGGGAGAATCTGATGCGCGCTTAATTCCTGTCAGCTCTCATGTCTCTGTTTGCCTGCTTCCCCTCCTGAGCTGTTGACAGTGCACTCCATGATTTAGCCAGTATTAAAGCACAACGGAGCTGCAACAATTCCCTGCTGCATCATTTGCTCTGGTTCTCATCTGGGCCCTTCCTATCTCCACACGCCTTCATTTTATAGCTGTGTTTCCTGCAGGAACCCCCCCCCCCTCCATGCACCTTTTTTTTTTTTTATTTATCACATTTCTAACTTGACCACAGTGCTGACCATGCTAGCTCTCTCCACTTTTTACAGGTCTTCAGCAATCCAGCCATTGGCACAAAGCCCTGTAAGCTGCCTCGGCTTAGCACGAGGCTAAACCAATCAGGTGGCCTGAGGTCTATCCCAGGAAGGACCCGCTCTATTAATCTGAAAGAAGGATAAAGAGGAAAACAGGGGGGGATAGAAAGGTGTGTGCATGTCTGTGTCTGTACGACTATGGAGGATGAGGCAGGAATTTACTGTGGATTTCTTTGCACAGAACAATGTAACGTTTCCTCATTTGCATTTTTGTAGAATCACCAATGTGAAAGGTCACAGGGTCGGCCTCCTCCCTGCATAAATCTCCACATAATCAATCAATTAGCGAGGAGAGTGTGCAACGAAGCTGGAAAACATGCTCTGTCAACAGGGAAGCTCAGAAATCAATCACACAAATGATCTGATATGGCCTTGACAATTAATGAAAAGAAAAAAAAAAGACTTCTAATCAAAGTCCAACATGGTTGTCGGAGGGATAAGTCATTCATTTCTGCAGCACTTTGACACAGCACAGCTCTGAAGGGGGCCTGCGTTGGTTTGGATCAATGGCGTACTTGGGAGCGGTGGCACACATGCTCTATTGCCCAATGATGATGTCAAGCTGATTAACATGTTGTGGTTCGAAGCAGTTGTTGATATGATTAAAGATTTCAAATGGCACCAAAGAAATTTCAATGAGAAATGTGCTCAGTGAGTCAACTGTCAACAGGATGTTGAAGCAAAAATGAAAAAGGGAAGCATTTCCGTTAGAAGTGAAACTGAGAAGACTGACTTTAAAGGATACTTGTCAATCCGTTATAATGCTGAAGTGACTTATCACTTACACGTAATTAACAACAGGACATTAATTGCTTTGGCTTTCAGAAATGTGGGGTGCTGTAGTTCAAATTTATGGCTCATTTAGCACCAGCAGCTGGTCATTTCTGCTTTTGCATTGCTGCTGCTGACCTTTCAAAATG
>JAOXYL010000061.1:21021413-21032638 GCA_028564955.1 Terapon puta
CAGTACACTACCAGCTGAAAGTTTGGACACACCTTCTCACTCAATGGTTTTCCTTTATTTTATTAATTATTTTTGACATTGTAGAAGAAAACCAGAATATGTTTTATATTTTAGATTTTTTTTTGAGTAGCCACATTTTGATTTGACAGTCTCAAACACTTTAAGGCAAGAAAAAAAAAAAAGAAAAAACATTAAATGAGAAGGAGCATCCAAACCTCTGACTGGCGGTGTATGTAAAAAGTTAATTTCTTGGACGTCTTGCTGTCCAAACACAGAGCTCATCGAATCAATGCAAAGCTTTAAGTGAACTTTCTGCAGACTAGTAGTGCCCTTACATGCAGCCGGGCAGTCTCTCGCCCTTGCAGACTTGATGATAACATATTACATATTACACGACTTTCGACTGAGGGCTCAGCCTGTAAGTTGGATTTAGCCTTTTTTGCCCCATCAGCAGCGAATCTTGTTTAATGAGTTCTCAGCTTAATCTGAAGGTGGAACAATGAGAAGCCTCTTGGTTATCTGTTGTGTCATTTATTATTTTGTTTTATTTAACTACTGCCCCAATGTTGGAGCAAAAGGACAGGCCAGGGGGTCAGCAAAAACATGGTAATGTGACAGTGAGTAAATTTAGTACACTGCAAAAAAAGAGTGTCTAAAAACAAGATAAAAACACTAAATCTGAGGGAAAATGTGCTCAAAACAAGTCAAATTGTCTGTCCATGCAGCAAGATAATTTCACTTGACAAGATTTCTTAAATTAGGATTGGTTTGCTTGATATAAGATTATAGTGTAAAGTTGAACACTGAAAATAAGAAACTAACTCTTAAAACAAGACAAATTATCTCACACTTCTCACAGTTTTTTTTTCTTGGTAAGAACCAAATAATTTGCAGTGTACAGTAAAAGTTCATCTCCGCTTCTTCTGCCCTCATCATACAGAATATGCACACGGGTGTCGTGCGCTCTTTCTTTCACCCTTAAACCCTCTTTGATGTCTTTTGACGTCTGTTCATCAGCACTGGGACCAAGTGGCGTCAGCGGAGAAAGATGCTGACCCCCACCTTCCACTTCTCCATCCTGGCGGACTTCTTGGAGGTGATGAACGAGCAGGCCGAGATCCTGGTGGAGAAGCTGGACAAGCAGGTGGGGAAGGGTTCGTTCAACTGCTTCAGCTACCTCACCCTGTGCGCCCTGGACATTATTTGCGGTGAGCATGTGCATATGATGTCTTTTTTCACATCAGTTTGAACAAAACACATGTTAAAATATCAATACAGGTTATCGATTTGCTTTGATTTATATGTTGAACAATGTCTCTTCAGAAACTGCGATGGGGAAGAAAATTTACGCCCAGAGTAATTCCGATTCAGAATATGTCAAAAGAGTGTACCAGTGAGTTACTTCATTCGTTTTCAATCATATAAATGTCATATCATAAAACATCATAAGCAATTACAAGGCAATAATGATCCGAGAAATGATTTCTTCTGTCCTCAGGATGAGTGACATCATCAGCCGCAGACAGAGGACACCTTGGTTTTGGTCTGACTTTGTGTACAACTACTTTGGTGAGGGCCGGGAGCACGACAAGACACTCAAGATCCTCCACTCCTTCACGTCCAAAGTGAGAACGAGGGGTCTGATTGGTGGATATGTTGTTAAAATGACGCCGAAGAGCCAACCGAGGGCGACGTTCAGCCTTAACCGTAACCTCTACCCCGTGTGTCGTCTCAGGTGTTAAACGAAAGAGCCGAGTACGTCTCTCACGCCGAATCGGAGAGCGACTCCGACCAGGGCCCGAGGAAGAGGCGGGCATTCCTGGACATGCTCTTGAAGACCACAGATGAGGAAGGCAACAAGATGAGCCATCAGGACATTCAGGAGGAAGTGGACACTTTCATGTTTAGGGTCAGTAGTTTGTAACACAACTCGCATTACATATAAAAATACTAAAAGCTGCACTAGTTAATGTTTTTTCCTACTAATATCATGTAAAATATTTAATAAACGAACCCAGTTATCGCCCGACAATGCAGCTCGCCTCAGCTCTGCACAGCGTTTAGTTCACTGTCACTGCTCTCGTCGGCTCAGCAGCAGCAGGCGGCTGTTTGCAGCCCTGTCAGACGAACAACATTAACGCTTGGCTGGTGAACGGAGCAGCGCATTTAGCAGCTAAGGAGCCGAACATTTCCCTCAGGAGCTGGCGGAGCAGAGCTAAATGGAGAGTGAATATTAGACTTACGTTTGCAGGGTGACCGGAAACCCAGGACAGATCAGACAACCACTTTTGGACGAGTTAACTTGTTTCATTCCTGCAGCCCTTTCCCCGCTACTCCCGCACGACCCCAAAAATCATAAAAATAGAAAGTAAATCAATTTATTGCGGCCTCAAAGTTGTAGTTGACTTTC
Organism: Terapon puta; assembly: GCA_028564955.1. Lineage (NCBI taxonomy): Eukaryota > Metazoa > Chordata > Actinopteri > Centrarchiformes > Terapontidae > Terapon > Terapon puta. The sequence continues at coordinate 21,023,824 of JAOXYL010000061.1, forward strand.
TGTATTTAACTGCTTTCGTCATGCAGGGACACGATACCACAGCAGCCGCTATGAACTGGGTGCTGCATCTGCTGGGCTCCCACCCCGAGGCACACCGCAAAGTTCAACAAGAGCTTCAGGAGGTGTTCGGTAACAGCAACATGCCCTCTCCCATGTCACCGCACACCTTCTCACTTGCATGACATCATTTATTTTCCCGCCCGAAGGCCTTTTGACTCAGCTTTGCTCCGACCCATTTGTTCCTCACAAGTCGAGGGGAGCTTACGGAGGGGATAATAGCCGTGAAAAACCCTTGCCAAAATACATAGAGAATAATTGAATTATTTTCACTGCCGCGTGGAGTTAACGTGGCCTCCATGCATTTTTTTTCCATGACGCAAGCTCGACAGCCTTGCGATAACAACAGATGCTAAGTTTGAGGATCTAAACTCGTCCTTAAACACAGAGACATTCATGTTGGGATATTCTCCGCCTCCTTTTATCAATGTAGAATCACACATTACATTACCACACCTAGTTATATAAGCAGTTTGTTCAGTTAATAATTGTTGATTTATTGTGGGTAAGAGTTTTATTCTATAGCGATAAAAATCATTGGCACCCTGACTGGCATACTTTTAAATTCATATCTACTGTAGAAGGTGGGAAAAGTCGGTGATATGTCACGGACACAGATGTAGGAGAAAGGTCTTCTGTATCAAACTTATTAACAACCATCTGATCTAAGAACTAGTTCAGAGTCTGTTTTTTTTATCTGTGTGTTATGCCGAGGAGTTAAACACTGTTGAACATACTTTTGTTTTTTGACATACAAAGGAACATCTGACAGGCCCGTTAACACAGAGGACCTGAAGAAGCTCAAATACCTGGAGTGTGTGATCAAGGAGGCCCTGCGACTGTTTCCCTCTGTGCCTTTCTACGCCCGCAGCATCGGTGAAGACTGCTATATCAGTGAGTTACAGATGAGTGATGACACTTGAATGAAACATTCATTTGTTGATTGCAAATCCCCCAAAGCAATTTTTTTTCTAAGATGCCAAGACAAGTCGGGCTTCTTCTATTACTTTCATTTGAAAAATAGTTTTCTTTGTCACATTTATCGAACAGTGTTGCTGCAGACACTTCCTCCCAGATTTTCAGTCACAATAGTTAAGAAAAACAGAAAAGTTGACGCTATTTGATAAGAAAGTACTACAGTTGATATTAAAAGTACAGCAGTTACGATTTTGGAAATAAAAAATGAAGCAAAGACACCTGAAATGTGGCATCACACCAGTTTTTGAGGGTATTCTGACAAATGTTCAAAGACTTTCAACTAAAGTTATGCAATCAAATGCACTGAAGGATGGTCCACGTTTATATGAGCTGTGGCCGTCATAGATCAGGCCCTCATTCCTTTCAGTATTGATATCAGGATACTGACCAAACTAACAGATGGGTTCTGGGAAATGGTGACGTGACCAAAGAGAAGTTCAACAAAAGTTCGCTTCTGGTCAAACACTCGGTTCATCGACCTCGTGGCTTGAATTTTTTGTTATCGGCCTTCAAAACATCAGACCTCATCAAATAGTTGGTTCGTCAAATAGTGTTATCTGAACCCAACACACCAGATTTAGTATGCTTGGTCATTAGAAATGTTTCTTTTATATGTGCCTGTAGAGGGTTTCAAGGTACCCAAAGGCGCCAATGCCATCATCATTACCTACACTCTCCACCGCGACCCGCGATACTTCCCTGAACCCGAGGAGTTCAGGCCTGAGCGCTTTCTGCCTGAGAATTCGGTGGGAAGGCCTCCGTACGCGTACGTCCCCTTCTCGGCCGGACTCCGCAACTGCATCGGTAAGAACAGGGGAAGGTTTCATTCGTAGCGTCTGTGCACGCTTTCCTCTGTGGCGCCATTAAATCTGCTTCCACCGTGACGCTCCTCAGGTCAGCGTTTCGCTCTGATGGAAGAAAAGGTGGTGTTGGCATCCGTCCTGCGTAAATTCAACATCGAAGCTTGTCAGACGCGCGAGGAGCTGCGGCCGGTGGGAGAGCTCATCCTGCGACCGGAGAAGGGCATCTGGATCAAAGTGACCAAGAGGGAGCCACAGGCCGCATCAGAATAGCGGCTCCTCGCCGTCCCCGTCCTCCTTCGGGGTCTTTATTTGCAGCATTTCTCAGTTCTGATCCTGCTGCACTGCACCGCTATAATGGTTTCTAAATACCCCCTGAGGGGTCAGGGAGAGTGGCGACCTTGATGTTTAGATTTTGAAATGTTCTCATCGCCAAAGACATCATAATTACAAAAACTAATCCTCACAAAAATAAATTATAGTGATTTTTTTATTGACGTTGCTAGTTTCAAGGAATCAGCTACGTGAAGCACTGCTCTGTATATCAACAACTCTGCACTGTTTTTGTGCCCGAGGACAGTTTTGACACGAGGAATAACAACAAGATGTTATTTGATTTGAAGTATTCAAATGTTTCGAAAAGTTCAGCCATGATAGCATTTGGGAATCGCTTGAGCAAAGCTTGATGAAACACAGCATTTGTTGAGACACGTTGTTCATTATCAACTGGATGAAAATGAGATGAATGATGAAACTGCACTGGTTTAGTATTAATCACTACTGTCCACTGCAGAGGTTGTGCGCTTTTAAAGGAAAATAATATTCTTCTAATCTACAATGGAATTTGCAGTTTTTATTTTTTGCATGGTAATAGCCACAGTTCAGGAGGAAACAAATAAACTGGGAAAAAAGCTTTAAAATGTGTTTTATTTTTTTAATTACATTTGTGGATTATGTTTTGTTTTAGCTGGTAATGAAATGCCTGAATCTCTAACTCTGAGGTGCACAACAAACACTTTTACATATTCATTTCATTCACAAACACCGCAACAAAGGTGAGCCTTTCATTTGTGCAGCATTACCTCTGAATGCTAATGTTCACCTCCCTCTCTGCACCTTATACTTTGTATGACCCCATATTACCCATACTAAATTGTTTCCTTTTTTTAATGTTTCATTGACAGTGACAATAAAGAAACTGGTGGATTATTTATTTTTAGACATATTCCAAAATATCAAATGTTACTCACACTTTGAACCTTCCACATTAAGGTGAGAAAAGATAGAGATAGAGAGAGAGAGAGAGAGAGAGAGAGAGAGAGAAAATGTAAAATGGACGCTTCAGGTGCTGGGTCATCTTGACTTTAGCACCTACCTCAAACTCCAAAAACACAGAATACTACATTTCCTATATTGCAACTGATCAGCAAGCTTCATGAAACCTTCTATTTGGTTAGCACTCACAACACCTCCGGTTTATAACACACTTTCTGCAGATGACCCTAATGACATAACTGTGACCTCATTTTTTCAGACTTAACATAACATGGCTCACAAAAGAAATGATTTGAATGTGCAGAGCGGCACTCCTCACGTTAAATTCTGATCCACGTGCATAACAATGAGGCACTACAGTAATGCAAATTTGAAATTCAAAGTGTTTCACAGTCTCTTTGAGGAAAAAAAAGAAGGCACACATCTAACACTGTCAAACACGCCTGCGCTTCTTCTGAAAAAAACATCTTCAATAAAACTCCTGACCTCTCATCACCCCGACGGCCGGGAGTCTTATGAGAACACGTTCGGGTTTATGATTATGACGAGCAAAACTCTTTAGTCCCCGGATCACATCGAGGTCAGAGGAATCCGGGGTAACAAAGTAGTAATCATCGCATGACACAGTTACAAATGACCCCATCCATTATGTCATAAGATGATTTAGCTGGCATGCCCGCGAGGGTCATTGGCTAACACCAAAACGACATGACTGATGATGGATCGCGTGCTCTTTTTTCCGATGCCATTATTTGAATTATTGAGCACGTCTCTAATCAATGGCTGGATAGAGCCGAGGCGCCCGAGCTCCAAATGAAGCAGGAGGAGTTCATTTATCCAAGGATCTCTAATAAATGGCTCGGATGAAGTGTTTTTGGGCTACAGAGGGTGGATCGCATGAGATCCTTTTCCAGGTCATTATGCATCTGTTAAGATAGTTTGTAAGAATAAAGCATTTTTAAAGTGTTTTGTAAAGATGTGCATAGTGAGACACAGGTTAAATATGACTATAAAACAGATATTATCTTACTTAATATCCACATACTGTCATAATAAATAATAAATTGTTATTTAGCTTACAGTCTCTCAGTAGGAATGGGCAAAGGTTGTATTTTTTTTCTTTACTCGGCATACAATGTTTGACGGTCAACATTTTTTTCCCCCCATCAAATGGAAAAAGCTGAGAGTGCACAGGACTGACCCCATTAGTCTGCTGAAGGTCCCTCAACTCTCCCATGCCTGGCGGTTTCACTCTGCTGTGCATCACGGTTATGTCATCATTCTCAATAATGTTTCCGTTACTTGCAGCAACAGCCGCAAAGCTCTGCACGTGTGGGATCGTTTTCTGTCATGGCACAAGTGCAACAGAAAGTTAAGTTGCGAAGAGAACGGCTTTAACTACCACAAAGCGTGAAGTGGATATTTGGCAGGTTAGGATGAATTGATTTAGCCGTGCTGAATGATATCGGCCCGTTCAAGGTTTGTGTGCAGTTTCATGTTCAAAAGCAGATACTATATTAACCGCTGCAGCTCTGGTTCATAACCGGAGGTCAGCTTGTCCCGAGGGAGCAAGAGATAAATGTCAGGGGTTATTAATGATTAACAGATTAGGAAAACATAGAATAAGTTGCATTTTATTTTATTTTTTTATGGGTTCTTGGTATATTATGTCGCCATTTTAAAAGCGTTCCACAATCTGTTGTGGAAAAATCACTTATTGGTGAAACTGCTCACAGCTCACAGCCAGGTTTGTCTGAAAATGAGGTCATTATTCCCAGCAGCCACTCCACCCACAGATCATTTTGAGGAGACCTTAAAATGATGTCATCCTTTCTATTGTTTCATTTAGCTGAAACGAGCCCAAAATTTGTTGCAATCGAGCCTTTTAAGAAGTATGTATAATTTGAAATGTATAAAACATAAACTGCACTCCTGGTTCACATTCCCAGGACAAAAAAAACAAACACACACCGACCTCTGTGCAGTCAGAGCTGTACACACATGCAACATGTGACAGAGCTGCAACTGCAGACATTATCAAGTCGAAAAGTTTGGGAATCGGTGAACTAGAGGGTGCAACTGCAACCCTAACAAAGACAGATTTCTGCCATTACAGCGTTACCCACATGCCCAACGCTGCTGCTTTTCTCCTCCCCAGAAAACACACTGCACTGTGCTCCTCTAAGACAATCCACCAGACACACGCGAAACACCGTGAAATAACAATAAAAACAACATGAAAGGCTTCAATCAGGCTTTAATGTCAGCGAGTTTCATCCGAGACGCGCACGCACGCTCGCCCCCCCCGGGCTCCGTGATGAAATTAAATGAAACCACTTTGAGGCGCAAAAATAATGATAGATTTCCCTTTTCGCTGTGAAAATTGAAATTCCGTCAAATGGATTATGAAATATCGAGACTCCGCAGAGGAAACAATAAACCTCGCACTCCTCCGGGGACACAATGAGGTCTTGACATATGGGAGAGAAAGTAGCAATAGATAAGAAAATGACCATCGATGCTGCTTTTAAACCAGGTGTAGTTCAAATTGACGTCCAGGCAGAGGCAGCAGTGTATGCTTTTCTGAATATGTGAAAGGGGAAGATGAGCCTGAGTTTCTGTGTTTTGCAGCATGTTTGTGTGTGTGTGTCAGACAGCAAGCGAGGGGGATGGAAGAACAGCACAAAACAGCAGAATGTATCTACCAGCCCGCCAGCTTCATGTTGACGTGAGTGACAGCCGTATTCAGAAAGCGTACAGTTCATGTGCCTGTGAGCCTCAGATTTTCAGCGCCCTGACACTTGAATGACACATGATAAATGTGCAACGTCTCTTTAAAAATGGTTAATTAACACGTGTCTCCCGCTGTAGCTCGGATCCACGGTGCTAACTACAGAGGCAGAGAGGGTGCAGGATATCTCACCCCCCCCCCTCCCTTATCGAGTTTACAAATCGTACTTTCAGACTCTGCTGACGCTCATTTGCATGTGACAAGATCGATCTAACCATGAGACAAACGCGGTGCGAGTGAAGATCAACTCACTGGCTGTCTTTTGGCGAAAAGATGCATACTGTCGTGACAAACTCACGTCATACTGAAGTCCCCGTCAGACCCGGGCGACTCTCTCAAAAGTTTTTCTCAAGTTTAGAATAGAGCAATACAGAATAAATGAATCCCTCTAAAAATTATTATTTCATATCTCACAACCTGCAACTCACACTGTGCAGTCACTTAATGTGGACAAAACAGGCTCTTCAACAGACTTTGATCATGTCACACCGGACTCCTGGATTCATCCACCCAGAAATGAATTAAAAAGATCAAATGGAAACTTCTAAGAATAAGAGCGACTATTTTTTGATTATTGAAGAAAACCTATAAAAAGGATAAAAATGATGAATTAACTTGCATTTGAACATGGAGGTATTCAAACTGTGTGCACGAGTCCGCAAGCTTAAAGTTGTTTGTCCTGTGGTCCAGCAGAGGGCACTCTTCAAATTCACTTTCACCTTCAGCTCACCCAAACAAATTACATGATAGCGATCGGTAAGTTTTGAAAATAGTTAGAGCCGGACCAACAAATATTATCAACATTTAACAAGGTCCCACACACACACAAAAAAAAGGAAAATAGGGAGATTCTGATGTGAACTCAGTTTTGTTGTTTAATAGGATTTGTTGACATATTATCCTTTAAAAGAGAAAACAATCCCTTATTTTACTGCACTAATAAGGATAACCAAGCCACAGTTCAACGAAATGAAAGGAAGAAATTTGAAATTGGATATTTAAAAGGCAATTGGAAAATTAAACTAATTCATTAGTTTAATGTAGGGTGAATTAATCCTCCATAATCCGCCTGCTCAACCAAAACAAAAACTATATTTTCTGCGGGGAATATAATTATTGTCTTTTTTTTCTTGTGCTCTTCAGCCTAGTCTTTTATTCTACCACAAATATTCCAGCTGTACACCAATGTGAGTCGAAAACCATAAATTCAACCTTCAGATTACTGATGTTAAAACAGTGGTCAAATCCCTTCTAATGACCCATTAAGATCAATAGACTACAGTGAGGCTTCAGCTGCCTCAGGACATGAGAAGAAGGTGTAGCTAGGATGCTGTAGTATTTATATCTACATCTCTGCGATGCCTTATAGACCTCGCTGGCCCACAGAGCACATAGAGCAGCGTTGAGGAGGATAGGATGTGACAGTATCCTTGGATCTGACTGAGCACCATGCTGGAGCTTCATGACACACTGCAATCTCTATTGGTCGCTTTTAGTCACTCTGCCGCGCACATGTATGCGTGCACGAACACACACACGCACGTACACACACAGAAACACCACACCAGCACTCACAGTAAAACCACCCACTCGTTTCCAGACCACCCCCCCCCCTTCTCCCTTTTGCTCTCCCTTCTCCGTCGGCCTCGACTCGGTCTATTTTCGCATCAAATGAATCGGCCCTATTAGAAACTCAGATCGGCGATTGTGTCGTCCAATACGGAAAGAGGCCGGGAGATGTGGATGGAGAGAGTGTGTGTGTGTGTGTGGGGGGGGGGGGGTGGCAGAAAGAGGGAAACAAAGAGGTGGAAAGGCAGGAAGTGAGCGGGGTTAGATAGTGGGGGAGCAAATGAGACATCAGGCTGAGTGAACGCGTGAGAGCAGAAGTCTGAAGGAAGGTCAAATTCAAAAATGAGGATCAGCGAGACGCAACGATCACCCAAAACAAGATAATCTGTCCGCCAGAGCTATCAGGCGAAGTACAGTGACAGAAAAGGAGGGATTTATTTCGGGTTAAAATAAACCCAAACGTCATCTTTCCAGCTCCCATAGAAACATGTGAGCCGGTGAGCCGCCAACTTCGAGGTGGACGGGGTGCGGATGGCTCGAGGCGGCGAGGGCCACGCATTCTTCACTTCCTTTGAAGTACACCAATGCTTAATCTCACAGCTAAATTGTTTGAAATGTAGGTCATGGCTCCAATTTTACGACAGTGGGGTGAGACTCAAAACCACAACACAGTACCTTTTTGTACCTCCGCTTCAAAATAATCTCCCCGTGTTCAGTTCTCATTAGGCGGAGGACTTTCTGGACATGCTTCGTGTTAAGTTTCAATTATAAGCAGCCGCGGGTAAACAAAGGTGTTGGACCGGGGTCAGAGCAATTTGTTGAAGCCGAAGGATCGGCCGCTTTAAAGGGATGTTTGTGTAGCTTTTTACTTTTTCTTATGCATCATTTTTGAATAAAATCAACTTACTTAAGATGATGCAGACGGGGGAATTTAAGGCCACCTGTGCATCTTCAGTTCTTCTTACTACTCGTCCTCCAAGTCTCTGAACTGGAGGGATGAGCGCCATTCGTCATAAATACAGTCCTTCATCTGGTGCTTTCCTAACGGTGGCGGAGAGCGATACTGGGTGTTTTTCTGTTCATTTTGGATGCGTTTAAACCTGTTTAAGTGTGTGTGAACGCACCTGCCAAGCTGCTCATTTTCGGTGCGCCGTTTACAGTGATTACAGAGGACGATTTGCCGCTGGAATCCTTTGTGGTCTGAAAAACAATGCGCCTTTGATTTCAGACAAAAGCATGCTTCTCGTTTTTATTGGCTGAAACCGCCGCTGGCAGATTTTATCGGCTAACTCGGTGGCTGGTAAACATTATCTGGCTGAGGTTTCCAGCTGACTTCTATAAAAAA
>JAOXYL010000061.1:21064565-21076588 GCA_028564955.1 Terapon puta
TTTTCAAAATACGCAAAGACACTGTACAAAATGAGACAAAATGACAAAAGAAAACATAAACAGTGTGCAAGTATAAGCTTATAAGGTATTAAAGTGTTTCATTATTGGATTAATATTAAGAGTAATATTGCTGTTAACTTCTTGTTGTTTCAGGTGGAGCTTATTTTAACTGGCTTATATGTTGTGAATCAGTTTATCAAACAACATCACATTTTACAGGATCATCATATATATTTTATTTTAAGTCTTTATCTGGAAAGCACCTGGTGAGCAGAGCTGCCTGGTGTTATATGAAGATTCAGATGCAGATGCAGATAACCTTTATTAGTCCCACAGCAGGGAAATTCATACTGTAGGAGCAGCAGCAGCAGCACACAGCGGAAACAAATAGTGGGAAAATGCAAAGACATAGAGTAAGATAAAAAACAAGATATTCAACATAAAGATCTAAAAGATAAATAGTCACAATTATACCTGTACAGAGACAATACAGAGATATTACAACACAGAACAGAGACAATATGCCTGATAATATGCATATAATAATAATAATGATAATAATAATATGTATAAATATAATAATGTACAATATATATTTCAAGTAAAGTGAAAACAGTGAAGTGAACACAGTGAAATACAGGATTTGTCTTCTTGTGCAGATAATTGGTACCGTGGACCTGCAAAGACAAGGTCCTCCTGCTGATTGGCAAATCATATTTGGGATCATTTTAAATTAACAAAATTAATCTTTTGGGGGCACTACATATTCTCAGAGGTACTGCCAGGTTAAAAAGGATAAGAGGGGCTGACATAATTGGATATTATTGCTGTGTGCAATATTTAAACAGATTTTAATTTGAAGTTTAATCAAATGCAGCATGATCTTTTATTCATTTGTTAATTTTTATTATTCATTTGATTCTTTTTTCACTTTTGACCTGAGGAGTCACTAACACCAGAATCAGCACTGCTCGTACCCATGATGTTGCTGTCAAATGAAAGTTAAAAGTTTAGTATTTGCCTCTGAAATGAAGTGGTATAAAGTGTGTCATTTAGTTAGTCTCATTATTTATATTGTTTTACCAAGTCCCCGACCAGGTTACCACTCAAATTACTTAGTTTTGCTTTTTTTTTTTCACTCTATGCAAACCACTGGTCATTTGCTTTGAATTTTTTTGTTGAAATCTCCATTAAAACAGACTGACTTCTTCTGCACTGCTCCTCGTGGAGGCACTGCTCAGCATTACACAGGCCAGAAAGTCGCTATTCTAACTATCTAATTAATGAACCTGTCAATCGCACATCAAAGCCAAAGCCCGTGGGAGGTAAGGAACTCGGGGCATGTTCTTATTTTGAATATTGACTACTGCGATTCATGTGGATTCAAAGCACTGCTGAATGATCTGAAAGTACAGCATGGTGGCTTTCTGCTGTTATGAGCGTCAGCAAAAAGTTTCTCTTGTTTGATATGCAGGGTTTTTTGGAGAAATTAGAGAGGAAACTTTCTCCCCAACTAGGCTAATGATTTGCATGGGCTGTTTGGACTGTTCTTTTGGAGCAACGTCCCGCAAGAAACTGAGGATGAGAGACATTATATCTGCAGTGACAGATGCTAATAGAATAAGGAAACCATATGTCATGACAAAGCTCTTTTTTTATTCCCCTTTTTTTTATAACCATAGGCTGTCTGTGTTTTGCACTTTCTCTCCGTCTCTTCTTTTTACTTGCCTTTCGAGTTTTTGCACTAACAACTCACATTAACATTTCCATGAGACATTTTGATGTTGCTCCCCCATCACATCCCCCTCTGTACAGCATGTATCTAACTGCTAATATTAAGGCTAGTGGACTGCCTTGTGTAGGTGTGAGCCTTCCTCTGTTACGCACCGAGATAATTGGCACCCGACAGTGTAAACATCCATCCCATCTTAAGTCAAACAATGTGTATGTGTGTGTATTTACAGCTCTGTGGCTGTTTATAACTTTGGCGAGTCGCATTGTCTCTGATGTCTGGCGTATCTGCCTTTCAAAGAACAGACAGAGGATATAGAAGTTTCGATGAAACAGGTGTGAAGCCTAATACAGGTCTTGCGGCAACGCTAAGAAGCGTCTTCAGTGAGCAGACGGGTGAGAGCTTCAAAGCCAGTTTTGTATCCACCTCAACAGCTGAGGAAGAGCTTTGCTTTGGTACGCGGCTTATGAAAATCTATACACAGGCTTTTGTGAAGTGCTCATTAAAGCGATGCATATTTTTCCCCACAGGACGCGTCACAGCCTTTTGTGTGGTTAATACATTAGTTTAATGACTGAGTGCCGCACTTTCTGTTTCCGCGAAAGTTTCGTCTTCAAACGCCTCAAACCTGGAGAGATGCGAGCAATTATCTAGCAGAGCCAATCAGCACCAATCTCCTCCCGAAAGGCTTTAGGATTGTCGGCAGGGCCCCAAGATGCCACCGCGCCCCATTATTTTGGCCACAATGGACTTTGAATTTTGGCCGGCCGCAGCACTGGGCTCTGTGTTCAAACATGGCACAGCAAGCGAAGCCGTCATCAGCGGCTGAGAGCTGATGGCCGATAGCTTGTGCTTGGCCTCAGTTCTGTTTGAACATGAACTCAGATGTGTCTGTGAGCCTGAGGCTGTTGTTTCAAAGGACCGGCATTTTTTTAGGTAGGATAACTTGTAATTGGATACCCGGCACTTTAAATCAGCTGGTTATTCTTCATTAAGATTATTTGGCGCTATATCCTGCATCTCATTTTCTTTTAGGGGGCCCAGGGTAAGAAACCATACCCTGTGCCGTGTGCCAAATGCTCTACTGGAGAGTTAAAGCTCCTCAGAGGAAAGTTATTGCTGTGTGGCAGAGAGATTCAAATTTTATTTGCCAATAACCATCTGCAGTGAAGTACCACCATACTGCAACTGATAAAGTAAAAGTAAAATTGAAAAAGCTGTTGTTGTTTTTTTTAAGCTAGACCTGTATCTTAATAGTTTCCTGTTTCATCATGATGTAGCAACATAAATGTGATCCTGGTTATGAAAAAGAAATAATAATTGTGTAAAATATATTTAACCCAAACAACCCTCACTATTAATTATCATTAATAAACGTATTCTCACCCAACACAGCCCCATCTCCACCACTATTGTATTTAAAATCTGCAGGTGACACTCCAGCCAGACTCAAAGATGCACACAGTCACTGAGCTGGTTACTGAATGTTTGACACAGAGACACAGGGATGGACAAATGAATTTACATGCTGCCTGAACTGTTTTTCCTGCATCCTTTTCCATAAATCCTGCAGAAAAACAGCTGAAAGACATTAAGTTTTATGTAGACATAAACACAGAGGTTTGTATGTTTACCTCAGAGGTGACCAAATCATCTGTCAAGCTGCAGATGTCACCAGTAATGACGGTTTCAAAGAGACACAAACATGGACTGCAAAATGTTAACTGCACATTATGGACGCTTTCAAGAGGCTGAATATGTGACAAACTCCAGTAATGGAGATTTATGTTCTGCTCAAGTGCTCAGCAGAACATACATCTTTCACTTCTAAGAGACAAAAGGCCCAAAGATTAGGACAATCACTATTTTTACTGATAGTATCTTAGGAAGAAATTTCCATTAACATATCTTAGAAAAGTCTTCTTACCTATACAGATGTGAGAAAATATGCACCTGTCTTAAAAATAAAGGTTGTTTAATATTTGGGCCAACATGTTAGTTACAGAGATGTTTTTCTTGTCTGGTTCTTCATGTTTTCCAGCCTTTGAATCTGTGGACAAGAAGATTACCAGGGCGTCTACTTCATCCATCCATTTCCTGTCCCTTGTCCAGGTCCTGGTCTGAGCAGTACCACGGGGACCTGAGATGTTCCCGGACCAGATGGATTATATAGTCCCTCTAGCATGTCCTGGCTCTTCCCCATGTACTTCTCCTCATCAGACGTGCCTGGAATAACTCCACAGGGAGGTACCTGGGGGGCCACCTCAATCAGATGCCCGAGCCACCTTAACATCCAGCACCTCGATCTGTCTGTTCTGCTGAATTCAGACACTCATTTTGTCATCGTGAGGATGTGTTCTGTATATGTTTTAAAGGCTGAGTATTTTCCCAATTGTCTACAAAGGTGCCACATTTAGCAGGCACAGTATTGGGGGTAATGTAAAGGGTCTGTCACTGCCAATTTATAAGCTGCCTTTAATCGAGGAAATCAGCTGCAGCACAAATAGCCTCTCAGCAGATGCAAATGAACTCTCAATAATGTTTGATGTTAGTTCTTGCCCAGAGATACGCCACGGGCAATCTGCAGCTGCTTTGGACAGACTCTGTGACAGTGCCAGCCAAAAGAAAGCACAAATGTCCGAACAGCCAGTGGGAACGCTGCCAAACTGGAACTGTTCGAACCATTAGCGCCTAATCCTCCAAATCAAAATTACACACTGTTGGGAACTTGATAAATCTGCTGTTCAATTTAGCAACTTTCAAACCGCACTGGTGAAAAATCAACAAATTGTTGACATTTTGAGGTTTGCCAACAATCTGTCCCGTTGATGCTGATTCGCTCCATTTTCCAAGCTGAGAGCCAAAGATGTGTGATAATGCAGCATTACCCAGTGAGAGCAGGGAGCAGAAAATATGGTGATACGCATACAAATTTGCGCATGATGAAGCTGGAGTAGCAATTTACAATGAAAAAGAATTGGAAAGCAATGAACAGCAGAAGATGGGCAGATGGTCACATACAGGTCAGACTTCCTGTAATGTTCGTGGATAATTATGCTGTGAAGAGACCTAACTTTGCCTCCCTGTGCCATGAAACAGATTATGAAACATCACGTGAATTGTGTGCCACTTTTCCTTTTGAGAAATTTCAACACTCAAGAGAGCAAAAGTAAAATCTACAGAACCATATCAGTGAATAAAAAATGAAAATTGTGGTCCACACTTGATGAGAATGATGTCTGTGCATTTGTGTGATACTTAAGCTAAATAAAAGAGAAGCTCTTGACCGAGTGTCAACGCATGACGGGATCAGACTGCGTCAGCAAGAACGGTCCCTCGACAATTACATGGAGAGGGATATTACAGTGGGGACCCAGTGCATAACCCTCTTATTGCAATGCCCACATCTACAGGGCATGAGGGGTCACCGGATGATTTGATGAGTATGAAAATTATGTGAATCATATGCTATGGCCTTTACAGTCACCAGCTCCAAACGCAGCTGAACACCTAAGGGAGATTAGACAGTGTTAGATAGTCCAAACAGATCCACACCATAGCTCTCCACCACCACCATCAAAACACCAACTGAGGAAATATTTTTGGAAGAATGGTGATCATCCTTCCAGTAGAGGTCAGACATTTGGAGATTCAGTGCCAAGAAGCACCGAAGCTGTGCTGGCAGCAAGTGCTGGTCCAACATCTTACCAAAACATCTTATGTTTTCCTGTAATTTGTCAGCCGTCTGTATGCAGACCAAACAAAATGCAACAACAGCCAATCTTCAAGGTCAGAGGTCTCCTAATTCCCAGTGATATACCTTTAACAAATATGAACAACAAAAAAAGTAAATAAGCACATCACTTTTAAACTTTTGACTATAAGAGAACAGTTAAATTGTGTTGCAGTGTCCTTCTTAAGTAAGCATTTATCTTGGTAACATCTTTCACCATTTTCATGAGTTTCCTAAAATCGTCTCCAAATTGTCTTCATTACACTCAAGATATCCAGTCTGTCCATTGAATAGGCTTAACATGCATCGTGTGTAAATGATGGCTCAGTACCTTGATTGTTTAATCAGCATCTTCTAAGTTCAGCTTCTTGGTAATTTATGTTTGGCTTTTTTTTTTGCATAATGTTAATTAGAGACATTAAACTACCTCCTCAAAGGAGTTCTACCCTGTAATTATTTAACAGTTCTGTGCTTTGCATGTAAATATAATCATGGCTCATTCATTTATATGGTTCATGTGTCACAAATTGGTTGACATGCAAGCTGCTACAGTCTGTAATTAAATTCATAAGATGTTTTCTCATTTGGTTTTTTGATTCTCTCAATCCGTCTATGTAACCGGTTCCTTGATAAAGGTATAGATGAGTGGCAGTGTCTGAATGCAGTTTTCAGACAGTCACAGACAACAGAACATGTTACTCACACGTTGTACGAATATGACATGTTTGGTAGACATCAGTGCCGCCTGCTTGTTGCACAATTCGTCTTGTCTGTTGCAATAATCCTGTTTAATTCAGCAGGTGAAATTGTCATGTATGAAATGTATCATGAATATTCCCTAGCTGTTTTCTGCTGCTGCATGCAGCATCTGTGTGCCTTGCATGTCTTTATCGATCTCTCAAACGGCAGACATGTATGGGTGGCATACATACCACTTTCCTGCAGCTGCACAGAACTCATCCTGGAGAAAATTGAGTTCCCGTTTCATTAATTCCTCTATTAAATTGCAATAACTTACAGTATATCAGTTGCATCCACAGTAGCAGCTTTCATTCAAGTCATTCTGACTTTTAATTAAAAAAACCTGCCAGCAACTATTACCTGATAGGGTAAGATGATAGTGTCTGCCTAAGTACATATGCATGTGATTCTGACTTGGTATGCATGTGTGCGTATGTCCATATGTAGTCATTTTCCCCCTTGCCATTACAATTATGGCAGCCTAATGGAAACACCATTTAATAATATACACAAGTAACCTTATAGATTCCATTTAGTGCTTTTTTTATAACACGCATAACCCCTGAAATGAGGAAGGAACTGAAGGAGAAAGAGTTTAATTTAAGGAAAATTTAATTTGCAGCAAGACCCGTAATTATGAGTATGTTAAGTTTTAATATGTCTTGCCTCTTTCTCATGTGAAAGAACAGATTAGTAACATTGCCAGCTGAAGTTTCAAGTCGTGAAAAATACTGCTCGAAATACAAAATAAAAGCTTCCCCGTTCTGCCGCTGAAGCTCCGCTGAACTGTGGCCCTCGTCTGATTTTCACCCGGAACCTCAAACAGCGGGAACAACAGCGGCAACAACAACAAAGTCCAGAAGTCGCTTATCTGAAATTCCCGGGTTATAAATAATATTTGAAATTCTGCTTGGGTCAGTCGGCAGCGTGTTTTGCTGACACAGGTCCTCATTAGAACCAGCTGCTGATTAAAAACAAGCCCATCTCGTCATTCTCCCGTTCCCCCTCCTTCTCCCGTCTCCTCTTCCTCACTCTGTCCTTCCCTGTGCTGTTGGTTCAACATCAAAGGGACCAATTTGCATAGAGCGAAAAGGGAGTACGGAGAGCCAACCTTGTTTAGCTAGTCAGTGTTCTGGTGGTACTTAATGGCTGCTGACAGATGAAAGGGAAACTGTTCCACTACCCAAACCTCATAAGTACAGCATCTTTTTTTTTTTTTTTCAGAGCTGGCATGATAACAGATAATTCTCTCAGTAAAAGTGAACATCCTCACAACTATCTACAAGTATGCACATAATAATCAGGGGTTGAATGAGAACAATAACACAAACACTTGAGCTGCCATTCAGGGCCTGCGATATTATTTTCTTGTGCGTGGATACTGGCTTCTGCATCTTGCTCTGACTATTATGTGCAATTTACCGCTTAGACTAAGCGGCTGGTGACCAAACAGCGACTGTTGTAATGATAATAAGTGATTCCTCGCTAGCGTTGTGAATACCTGACCACAATGTCGCAATAATCACAGTGGGTTAATTCTGAATGCGCGAGTGTGTGCGTGTTTGCGTCTACATGTCTCAGCATGTATTCTGCGTGTTTACAAGGTTGTATGCATGCTTGCTATGCATCACTGCTTTACATTAGCCGTAATGAGATTACGGGTCCTATTTTCATGGCGGTGCAAAGACTGGCAGGAGGAGCGCGAGGCGAGTTGCTGTTTCCCTGACCTTGAAATGCTCTTTCTCCATTTGCAAAGGTATTTTTTGCTCTCAGCGCTTCGCGCACACGCCGCAGAGATGAGACGAGAAAACGTGCGAACAGATGGGTGCTCTATTGAAATGAGCAAGCAAGGTTTTCTTTTTTTTTTTTTCTCTGCCAGTTTATGTTGGTTTCTGTCAGAATCTGTCATAATTAGTGTTATAACCCCTGTTGGCCAGTAAGGCATAGCATACTGTAGTAATGTGTTCTGTGGTGTTATGAAAAAAAAATGTTGGATGTCTTCTCTGTGACAGTAATAGTGACCAAAGTTTCATGCTGTATTTGAGGAATGCAAACCATCTGTGACATGCAGTTGCCCATAACACCCCTCTATGCTTGTGGACAGATGAGTTTGCTTAGCAGAGGCTGGAGGTGTGTGTGTGAGTGTGCCTCAATTGAATTAGGAGAAATGTGATTCTCTGTAATCTGGTGAGGTGTGTTATTTATACTGCATGCTCTTAGCCGACTTGCCAACGTTAATCACTGGCCTACAGTATTTGTTGCTATTTATGAATGACCGAGTTTTCACCGCTAAAACGTGGACGCGTGAGAAACAGCAGGTTTGAGGGGAGAATGTATTAAAAAAAAAATTAAGCGATAACTGAGATGCATATCAGCTTTTCCTACAGAAAGCAACCATGAACAGTTTTAATTATTTGTAGTGGTGGAGTGTTGGAAAATGTTTGTTCTTGTAAGGTAGGAGGTGTATGCTTGAAAACAGCGGAGACGTGATTTATAAAATATATGCAGCCGAAAGAAAGAAGGAGGAAATGTAAAATAAATCCTAACCCAAGAACAGAAAGAAGAGACATAATGGATGCAGAATGCTTAAGACTATGTACACAAATGTGCTGTCACTTGCGATATGCCAAATATATAAATGCTTTTCTTCCGTGTGGAGCATCTAAAGGACCTCATTTACGAACAGGAAGTCATGGGTCAAATGTTTCATTTTCAGACAAACAATTTTTCCCAGACTGAACTGAGATCACCAAGCCGAGCAGAAAAAGAAAATATACCAAATACAGCCAGTAAATGAAAGTACATTCAGTAATCAGCTGCATGGGTGACCTGTGAGCGCCTTTAACTATATATATAAGCACTATAATTGCCACTGTCTCTGTTTATCTCTATTGCCCTGATGCTGGTACCCACTAGCTTGATTGAGGGCCACCCTACAAATGAATGGGCGGGCTAAAGCAGCCTCGCTTCCTTTTACCGTCCTTCGCCGCGGGTTGAGACTGTACCGAACCACTTTGCCGTCTTTACCATGCGACCTCCATCAATATCCAGCTCACCCTATTAGCAAGCGCGGGGGACGGGGGAGTCACATTTTTAGTGAATCATATTGGCTCGCGGTGCCGGTGTCAGGCCGCGGGGAACGGCGCTGAAAGGACGAGGACCCGCATTACACCGGACACACATGGTTCAGTAATTTAAAGGCACTGAGGGGTCATTATTGGCCAGAGACAGTTAACTGGAATTGTATCATTTCTGTCCTGGGAGATTGCGGGCAGTGATATGCTTGACCTCCTCCAAGACTCCTCACAGGAACCGCCCTTTAATGATTAAGGTGGGTTGAGGGTGAAACCGTGATGGAATTGGTGTTAAAGACTTATATAGTTGTGTGTGTGTGTGTGTGTGTGTGTGTGTGTGTGTAGGAGCTCAACAGTTGACATCCCCTGACACTTCCCTGGATCACCGCTCGCAGCTGAGACCGATTTTCATCCCATAAATCATCCAATTTGATGGATACATCTCATGCAATTTCTTAGAGAAAGGCAATGAAAAACTACAGGCCTCAATTTCCCTCCCATTTCGTTGAGATAACAAGCCGTCTCTAATTTTCCGCTTTTCCTGTAACATAAGCTGAAAATGTTAGCATGCCTAGTTTACAACCATAGGCTGTTTTTTCCCTCAATTTTTAAGATTTATTGTTGAATACATTTTTTTTCTTACAAGGAAACAATTCATGGATATAAGAAGTACAAATACTGAAACAAAACCGAACGTATATATTATTTTTAATGGGATAAAGACCTGTATAAAGGTGTAAGTAAACATGTTGAATATGATGCACGCTGCTGTTTGAGCTTTCAGTTCCTTTCCTGTAAATTTACATGTATGAATAAGGAATTTGTCGACTATAATAAAGTGGCGGCAGTAGCTCAGTCTGTGGGGACTTGGCTTAGGAACTGGAGCGTCGCCAGTTCACGTCCCCCCAATCAGCCTGCATGGAGTTGGACTGGTAGCTGGAGAGGTTCACTACCGATGTGCCCTTGAGCAAGGCACCAAACGCCAAAAACCTGCTCGGGGCACTTCAAGAGGGCAGCCCCCTCACTCTGGCCAGTTTGCATGTGCATGTGTGTGTATATATGTATATGTAAAAATGTAAAAGGAACAGAGTGTAAATGTAAATTTCCCCACTGAGGGACTAATAAAGGGTGTTCTTCTTCCTCTTCTTCTTCCTCTTCTTCTTCCTCTTCTTCATCTTCTTCTTAAAGAGCCATGTATATATAAGTATTTTTCCAAGTGACAGTGCCACACAATACATTCTTCTTCAATAAAATTTAACGCTTTTTTTTTTTTGCTAAAAATCCTTCACAAATTGGCAGCAGCAAAATAAATGCTCAGCAGTTTACAGAAATTTCTTCACTGCCTCTCTTTGATATAACTTTATTGTGTGTAGGATAATGTTGATTATCTACACGGTTTTGTTTACAGACCCATTAGATCTATACTGCAGTGCAACTTTATTTATTTCCACTGCTGCTAAATGGGCTGCCAACTGTAAATCAAGTGCATTCAAGTCCTTTTACATTTAAATCAATCAACAATCACACATGTTTTCTGGCTAAAAATAATTTTGTCCACACTTATCATTTAAAACTGTTCCCCTGTTATAAATGTAAACTGCCTAACTCTGTGAGACATATTCACATTCACGACACCTTCGGTTTTCCTTCAAGGTGTCTGTCTTGATAGAAACAAAGCTCTCCTCTTGGATCAACACAGCTGAAGCCAATCTCATAATAATTACAGGTTTCAGCGGACCACAGTTCCCAGGTGCCGTCTTAATCCAGACTCTGCAGGGGGTCCGGAGTTGCAGCGTCTCATGGGGTCCAGAGTTTCCGGGGGCACCTGAGACACGCTGCGAATAATCTGCCGACTTCAGCAAGAGACATCACTAATGATATTCTACCCCTCAGTGATGTGTGGACCTCTGATATTTAGGGCACTATTGAAGCCATCACTCTCTTGCATAATGTGTTGATTAAATAGTCAGCTCATGAATTTTTCCTGCTCTTGGAGAAGGATAAAACCATAGCCTGAAGAGCTGGGAGAAAAGCAAGATTTTCTTTTTTCAATGTTTTTATCTAAAGAGCTTTACACCTACTGTACACAGCTTTTATCAAAGGCTCACACACTAACTGTATATTTCCAAAATATGGCTTTTTTTTTTTTTTTACAAAGATCTGAGAAATTATTATCTCCATCAAAAAACATGAAAAAAAGAGGGGGAAAGGTCATTCAGGCATTTAATTACAACCACATGATCAGACTCTTGAAAAAGACCGCCGTATTCAGGGAAACCGTTGTTTTCACGCCAACAAATGGGTCTTACGCAGAATTCCCCTTAATCCCTTTTGATAAATTAAGAGTGAGCCGAATCACTTTGATTTCAGTTTGCTCTGTTGATTTCAGTTTTCTTTATTTGCGATTCTTTGTTGTCTCCAATTTTCCACCCCCTGTGACCGTGAGCCTCATTGTCTTAATGAAGACTTGGACGAAGAATTTTCTTCTTGTGATATTTCGTTTGAACACGTTTAGGTTTAACGTGAGCGGTAACATGACATTTGCTGAATGTAACTAAAGTCCAGGTCTTGTTCCAAATATATTTCAGCTGCTGGGGGAAGATTAGTTAAATGTCTTGTCATCCACTGGTTCTCTCTTAAACTGAGTTCATATATATATATATATATTTCAAGAGAAAAGCTCCACATTTCACACCGGTGAACATCCAGGGATCGGACATAGAGCTGGTGGACAGCTACAGAT
>JAOXYL010000061.1:21084271-21094636 GCA_028564955.1 Terapon puta
GCAAAAGCAATTTCCTTTGGGATAAATAAAGTTGATCGTATCTTATCTTATAACACACGCACACACACACACACACAGAAACACATAAACCACCTGTCACTGATACTGGGTTAGAATTACCAACAGCTAAATTGTCCATTTCATCTTAAACCCCTCATATTTATCAGCAAGATTTTCCTTCGGCAATGCAGGGAGATTTTTTCTTTCCATACACTGGTTGGTAGCAGATGGTCTCCAGTCTGAGATTGCTGAAACCGAGCTCAATGAGTTTCTGAGACGACACACGACCTAGATACGGGAAGGCTCGGCAAAGCTGCACTCAGCCTTTGTTCATTGATCTCCTGTGTTCTTGCTGAGAGCTGTCTATATTTCCATGCCACGCTGGTATTTGTGAAAGATGTACAGTAATGCACTTGCCAGGCACTTGTTCCCCACAATCCCCTGACATTCAGCTAGCTGGCAGAGCGAGAGACCGTTTATGCAGCAGATGTCGAACAGTCAACTCTACTGGCTAATAACATAAAAGTATACCCAAGTGTATCCAAGGTGCCCCTGTAGCACTGCAGGGGAATAAGGCAGAAAACTAATGCACCTTCATCCTCCACCAAACAGACTGTTGTGCTCAGACTAGCCTCGCTGCTCAATTTTAGGGATGATAGGAATGTGTTGCGTAAGAAGTTCAATTAAGTCCGCATTTTCCACTCTATTACCACCCTCAAGATGTCTATATTCAGCCCTGCAACAGAATGGAGACTATCAACAGTTTGAGCAAGTCTACCTCAGCTAACTTGATGCCTTTTGACAAGCACACCACAACAAAGAACAGTGTGCTGACCCGAAATGACTGGAAGAACGTTGCTGTTGTTGCATAAAGTGAAGGTCTGAACATGAACAGCCTATTGTTAGACGAGATACTGCTGAGGAGATTAGCCTCTATTAATTAGATAAACCTTGCATATTTCTATTCTGTATGAGTATCTGTTATGCCCATGAACAGATTCGATTAAAATACTTATCCCATCTTTTGTGCATCTCTAAGTCTTTGACATGTGACGAGCGGTGGATCCAAGGAACATTTACTCAAGCACCATGCTCTAAATGTTTTACATTTCATTCTTTTTTGATGTGCCTGTTGCGATATGTGGTAATTGCAGATGTGTTTTAAGCTCTCACTTTAAGATCTCATCAGATGTTGTCATCAACTTTTTATTGAGCGGGACTAAAAGTTGACTTGCAACGCTAGTAGAGACCAGAAAAACATCATTGCATTAAAATCTTTGGCATGCCACTTAATTTAATGTAATTTTTTGGGGAAGCCAACACCAACTCCTCCATGTTGATAATAAAAATGTAAAGGATACCATCAGTGGACTGTAGGCTCAATCACTATTGTGTTCTGCAGCTAAATGAAAATCTTTAAGATTAGATCTGCTGGAACTACTACATATTTCCTCTGCCACTGCATTTTACACATTAATGGCGAATTAATATCTTTAGTCAGAATACTAAAAATAGGCAGAGACATAAGAGAAATATTAATGTGAATGACCAAAGTACAAAGAATGATATCGTGCAGAAAATGAATGAACTGTTCATTTGATAAATGCATAAATGACAGGTTGGACTTTGATTATTGCTCCCACTAGTAACAGTAATGGACGTAGTATTACACTGGTCACCACATGGATACAGCCAGTCATTCAAAATGTCCCAAGGTGAGACAGCTTTTAGTCAAGAAGCCATATTATCAGTTGGAAGAACTCAGTGACCACCTGAGGTGCACCGGGCTGAATATATGTCGATGTACAACACATTGACTCCCATTTTCTGCTCATGCAATCCCATCGTTCACAACACCTAATTTCTTCTCATGGGCATCAGCTTCGCAATAACACAGACTTTCCATTAGCTCAGAGCTAACACTGTTGTCAGGCCACAGCGTTGCTACTTTGCTACCAGCACCAAACATGCCTTGACACACTTACAGAGGCTCTGACAGCCTTTCGTCTACTCCTCATGCAGGCTGCCAAAGGTCTCTCTCTCTCTCTCAAACTATTGCACAGGGAGAGTCACATAAACTTGATCCACTGTGTGCTTCACTGTACAGAAATGTCAAATTCAAGATGTTATATGCGAATTATTGTTTGATGAAGTTGATACCAAAGGAGTATTTGTGGTGTTGTAAGATGTGTCATGAGATATGCACTGTGGTTGCATGTGCACAAGGGTTCATACGAGCAGATGTTTTTGATAAAATTGTATCGAGACATGAAAATGGAAATAAAAATGCCTGTTCTTAAATCTGTGTCTCTAAATTCCTTACTTTTCAAGCGTGAATGAGCCCTTTGTAACTTGAATTTTGGACCAACACCACTAACGTTAGCGATCAATAACAACATAGACCAAAAGCCTAGATCGACCTCATGTGTCGACCACGAGGCACAATGTTTTTTTCCCTTTTCCCTTATTTTCCGACAAGAAGAAGAACTTTGATTTATGTTTGCTCTATGTGTAATTGGGTCAGTGATAGGACCCTGTGGCCAGATTGAAACAGAATGCCTTTGCACGAGTGAAAATAGAACATATTTGTCCACAGTTGATGCTGTGGGTAGCACGGAGAAATGGTTTTCCTTGTACGGCACGGTGAAAGGGTGCCGGAGGTGTGCTGGTTCACAAAAACTGCAATCATGCAACACTTCTGCTGCCTCTGCTACCAATCCCCTCCTTCCAATACTGAAAACAAATCTACTGAAAAAATACTGCTCATATCTTGTAGACCAGGTTTTTTGTTAACAATAGTACAGCTAACAACACACTGCTAATCTCAGTGACTAATACACTGCATTTCCTATAGATGCATCAAGACTTTGGAAAAGCTTTCAGTGTGAGCCAGCAGCAGCAGCAAGTGTTCTGTTTGCAGTAGCACTAAATTATCACAACAAATACAGCCCTGATACCAACTCAATTAAACGGCACAATGTGTTGTTTGTCCGTGCCCTCTAAAACGGCAGATTTACTGGCACCGTTTACTGATATCGCGCCTTTATTGGCAGGATGGCATCATTTGTCTGGGACCAAAACCAAAACCATTACAAGCTATTGTTCAAAAATGTATCAGTGTTGTGATGTGACAACACCTTTGGTCAATGGTTGGTTAGGTTTAAATACAAAAAAAAGCACAACTTGAAAACAATTTGGGAACAGAAAGTAAAACTGTAATATCACTAACTCCTCTTCCCATCATAATCACTTCAGTCATTAGATGGCTTATCACTTGGAGGTAAACATGTCGTTTTGGGTCACTTCCTGAAATGCCTGATGTTGTTGTTTATTTCCTGGAAGAAAATCCCTCTGACACAGCTGTACAGGAAAAGTCAAACACTTCAAGCTCGATCAACACGGGCATCCCTGCCATCCATTTTCCATATGTAATCTGGTTATTATGATTTGCACACACCTGGGCCACTTGACGAGTCGCGTACTTCCTCGCATGCATGAGTATGTTTTGAGAGTAATCAGTTGAGTGCACCTCTCTCCTTATTGCGTATGCATTTAAGGGATCATACAAATACCGAGAAGATGGGATTCTGCTGGTTTGCTGGATTTATCAAGGTTCATTCAATTTAAGAGGGTCAGTTTTGCATGGGAAGAATCTGTGAGTCTAAGACGCAGCTGTAAATTTGCACAGGTATATTAAAGTGATGGCTAGGGTGGAAAAGGGAAAATTTAATTAACCTGCTCAACAGAAATCAACATGACAGCAAACAGAAAGGATGAGCGCATCACAAAAAAGTATGCATGAGATCTGCACTTAATAATGAAATAGCAGCTTCTTAAGAAGGATAGTAGAGCAGGAATAACTCAAGACGAAAACTATGACCGTTTTATTTCACCAAACAAAGAGTGAACAGGGAACTGTGGCTCTCTGGTCATTAAGTCTGAGCATGACCCTCAGTGAGCAGCTAATAATGCACCACGGCCACACACTCCTGTTGTGTGTGTGTGTGTTTTTTTTATGGGGCATTTCTTTATGTCTTTCCATTTCTTCTTACATTCATTTAATGACTCCTGCTGCATTAGTTGAACAAACCTTTTTTATACATACAGACGCCGCTGCAGTAGCCGACTAATTAGCCTCAACCTCAGTAAATCCAATGCTAATATTACACAGACGGCATAAAGTGAACGAAAGGTTCATATTTCTACTGCATTTAATGAATGTAATGTAACTCTTTTCCCGGTTATCTCGTATTGTTTTAGCTCTTTGGTGTTTTAAATTCATACAGATGTTGAATTTTTCTGCACTATATGCATTTATAGACAGCGATACAGAAACAACAGTATGTGTGGCTGTACATTTTACATCATCACAATACATTTTTATATTACAACGAAAAACTGAAGCAAATCCTGTGGTACCTTTGGTCAGTCTTGAGGGCACACCGGGAGTAAGAGCGACCGCTAATTTGCAACAGCATGTACATTATGAAGGAATGTGATGCCCAAATAGGAAGTTTCATTTGACGTAGACGTGACATCGACGTAAAGCACGAAATTTGGGTGGCGGGCAGAAGTGAAAAAGATCAGTGCAAAAACCGTATGTGTTGTTGTGTTTGTGGATGTTCCAGTTGGTCGAGCTGGGAAACAGATAAGCAGTATTTCAGGGTACCAAAGGCCATTGTGCGTAGGGGGAAAAAAAGCTAAATGAGAAACGCCAGAAAAAATGGCTTTTAAATCCTGGGTCTGCAGCAATCACTTCTTTGGAATTATCCAGGTCTTTCGTCAGACCTCTGAGAATGGTTTACCTTGAATAAAAACAACTGTCAGGATGTTTGTTGACGTTAAAGCCGCTACTGTTAACTGTTACCATGTTAACACATAAAGCAGTATAAGAACAAGCACTTACCCTTGCAAAGACCAAACCGTAGCCATCACGGAGACGTTTTTTCCCGAGGTTGTGGACCCACCCGCTTGCAAAAAAACTGTATGCCTCCAGACTCTTATAAGCCTTCATTTGTTGCTTGGTGTAATAGGATGTCTGGAGGACCAGGTAGTTAGTAATGTCCACAGCCTCGACAGTAGGCAAATCCTTAAATTCATTTGTGAACTCGGACATCTTCATTTTGGGTCATGTCCGATATATTGTTGGACTAACTGCTAACCCTCTCCTGAGTTTTCCTCTTCCATGTTTACTTCCACCCGCCGCTTACAATCGCGCCGCCTTCGTGCGTCATCAGAACCATTTGACTGAAATCCAGTTATTACATTTTATAATCCACACAAAGCGTTAACATTTTGTTTTGGCACTCAAAGCAAGTATTAATGAGCCAACATTGACGGGACATGTTTTCTTTATCATGTTTCTGTTACCTAAACCTAAACATGAGATGCGATTCAGGATTTTGATGCCCCTTCCCAGTGTCAGAGCTCTGTGCTTTGAGCCGACCATCCAACCCGGCTACGCCCCTCTGAAAATAACATTACTGCCGGGCTCAAGCCTGGCATCACATTCACCCTCAAAACACACGTGGCTACAACAAATTTGTTGCAAATGAAAAGAATTTCAAGAAGGAAATGCATTTTCCCCTTTAAAAAATCTTTAATAAGATATGTGTTTATGAGCCAAAGTGGTTCTGGTTGTTGCTGCGGATGTGGTGTGAAACACAAAAAGCCACTGAAAAATGGCCAACTGAATTGATTTCATTCATTCAAGATTCAAGATTTTTATCATCACGTGCGCAACAATTACACGGGAAAGTCGTGGCAATGAAATCCTTGAGTCTCTGTCTCCCTTAAATAATATAAACATGTGCGGGTGTGTGTGTTTGTGTGGGTGTGTGTGTCTCGAGCACTTGTCCCTGCCCATGCAGCAGAATAAATTAAGTAGCCGCTTTAAATGACTGTGTGTCGTGTGTGTGTGTGTGTGTATCCGGCTGACAGAGGACTGTGAGAGAATAGAGAGAGTGCGTGCAAGACGGAGAGACGGGGAGGGAGGGGGGGAGCGAGAGGGTTAGCGACTGAGGGAAATAATTCTGGAACGTGCACGGGAAACACCTCTATTTTTAGCTCATCTCCTCAGAGAGCAAAGCAGAAGCATGAGCTGAATGATTTTGGCCGCAGAGAGTGGGAGTGCGGAGGGGGATGGGGATGGGTGGGGGGGTGTTGAAGAAGAAAAAAAAACAGATAAATAAAAACTGCTTTTATTTTTAGCTGCTGCATTCATACATTTATGAATCCGTATATGAATTGCTCTCTTTCTTGCCCTCAGCACATCCAATCCTTGCTTTTGTTGCTGCTTGGCTTGATTGCGAACGGCACACAAAGCGTCTTGCTGTGGTTAAAAAAAACAAAAAAAACCCCCCATCAGTTGTGGCAAGTTAAGGACACACGTGTGCAAGCGAAAGGAAGGAAAAGTACGTGTGCTCGTCGGGGGTATGCTCGCGTGTCTGCGAGCTGGCTTGTGTGCCCACGTCTGCGAGAGTGACAGAGTCGGTGTGTTGCTCTGCTGTGAAATATCCTGAAATGGCTCGCCTTCAGGGGTTTGTGGAAGTATGAAGCAAAACGTGACCGTGTAGTCAGTGCTTCACGACTGAATGGAGAGGAGGAGGGGGGGAGGAGGAGGGGGAGGGAGGGAGAGAGGGCGAGCGAGATGGGGAAGGATTTGAATGAGGCAGGTAGAGGAAGAACGGGGGGAAGAAAACGAGTTAGACATAATGCGAGGGAAGGCGAAGGAGGAAGAAAAAAAAACAACAAACTTCAATAAGACAATGGAAGACAGGAGGGGGGAAAAAAAAGAGAAAGATCCACGCGAGGCAGAGGAGGCGGTGAGCTGCAGAGGATAAGTCTGTCACGTGCAGCGCTTTTCAATGTGTCAATTTCTGTGGCACCATTGTGGCTAAAAATAGAGTGCATATAAATAGACACTGGTCTGATTTAGACTGTCTGAAGGACAAAATGGCCATGATATATCTGTACTGTATCTATTCATAACCCTAATGTAATTTACCTTAATCACAGCCACTCTGAGAGACCTGACAGATGGTGACATTTCTGGCATTCATGGGGTTTGTTTTAGACTAATGCATCTCACGACACCATCACTCACTATTGCCAGGTGTGTGAAGATGTGTGACCTCAGGGGGTGGGGTTGGTGATATTATGTTGACAGGGCATGTGTAAATTGCTTTTTGATTTTCTCTTTTTCCAGGTTTGATTTTTCTTTTCTTACCTTTGCAGGAAAAAGCACGTATTTTGATAGAAATGAAGGGAAGAATGTGAGAGATGGTTGCAGGACCGACGCTCGAACACAAAGAGAGAGTTTGGAGGTTTTTCTTTGCCCACGTTCTGAAATGTCACCACCCCAATACAGTGAAGGTCAGCTGGTCTCAATTTTCAATTCAGTTACACCATCCCCTAACAAAAAATATAGTCTATAAAACGTGGCTCAATGACATTAAAACATCCATAAGTGCTGCTCGGACCTCCTCTGCAGTATAATCCATCTGTCCAGTGTCCATGCACATGATCCGTATGTGCCAAACAAACATTCCCAGCAGAATAAAAATGGAAATGACTCCCATTACCAGCACTGCAATACTGTCTGATGTGTCTGTGTGATCAGCCGTGGAGGATGGCGTGTTGATTTTGAATGGCTCACTGGCAGTTGTACTTTGTGAATTTCTTTCCACAAGGAAGTTAAACCTCCTTTGCGATCTTGTGCTCCCCATTGGCGGGAAGAAATTGTATGACTGTGCGCTCCAAAAACAAGAAATGAATGACTGCTGCAAAAATGACTCACATGGATGTTTTTTTTTCCTTTTCTTTTTTTTTTTTTGTTTTGATCTGGTGTCTGTTTCAGTTAAAAGAAACCAAATGCTGATGGTTTCAGTCGGACATCTGGTGCTAAAAAAAAAAAAGTTTAAGCTACTTCAGCCTTCTCTTCATTGTCATGATTTACAGGACAGTTAGAGGTCACTCACAAATTTATCCATCAATATAACAATATCGTATTTCAGATTGAATTTCTGTATTCTTTATCTATTTTCTGAACTCATAAAACAATAACATCACATTTATTGCACAGTATTGCATATCCTATTGTATATTTTATTGTTGTATATTTTTTAGCTGTATCTATATTTTAATTGCTTGATTAAAATCGTAGGTCTATTATCAATCTTTTACTATTATTTATTTGTATATTTTTATTCTTCAATCAATTTTTTTGTTTGAGTGTTTCTATCCCTGTTAGTAGTTTTGTCATAGGGAGCAAGGGAGATAATAAAGCTAAATGCTTGAATCTATCACATCTACCAAAAATACTTGTGCAGTAGAAATGTAATGGGGAACCAATGGCTCTTTTTTCACCTCTGAAATGTTCCAGTTACTCAAAATGAGCTTCACAAATGTGC
Source organism: Terapon puta (assembly GCA_028564955.1). Taxonomy (NCBI): domain Eukaryota; kingdom Metazoa; phylum Chordata; class Actinopteri; order Centrarchiformes; family Terapontidae; genus Terapon; species Terapon puta. The sequence goes on from JAOXYL010000061.1 coordinate 21,092,683, forward strand.
TTTCAGTGAATGGTTTTAATGTTTTGATGAACCTCCTCCACTTCAAATACGAAAATATCAACCATAATGGAGCTTAAATGTTGAAAATTTGAAAAGTGACACTGCAGATCCAGATTGTTGGAGTCCACGTGAAACTGGAGGGACATTATCATAGCTCTGGTCTAACATATTGGAGCTGACCATCTCCCTGACCCTCTGACATTTAACTCTGTTATGAGTTTATATACAGAGATCATATGTCACGTGACAGAAGTCCATATACAAAGAACAAAAAGGTTCCAAGGAGTAAGCCTTGAGGCACTTCACATATGACCATTGTTAGGAGCTAAAGCCGTATATGTGGGCCTTTCCTCCGCAAACAGCAGGAAAAAAGGTCATACAGTTGCCGATACACCAACCCACCACCACAATCTCAATGCAGTTTAACAGTCAAGGTCAAGGAGCGTAACACAGTGTTCCTGCCAGAATTAGTGCTCAACAAGACGTCGTTTACAACCCTGACAAAGGCTGGTTCAATCCTCTGCTGCTGAGTCAAAGTTATAAAAGATTTTTTTGTTATCTTGGACCTTTACAAGTTGCACGGGCAACATTTTGGAAATGAAAGGCCATTCATACATTTTCAGCAAAATGAAAAGCCTTTTTTTTTCTTTTTAGATCAGAAGAGTCCTTACCTTCGCCGTCTTACTGTGGCTATCAGTCTTTACATGGTCAGAAACACAACTAGAGGACAAGATATTCGGACTGCAGAGCAAATCTAGATCTGCAGAGTCTTTTTATTTCTCCAAAGAGAGATTCGGTTGTTAAAATATCAAAGGAACAGAAAGATGGTATGATATTTAGGGCTGATCTGCCTGAAGTTACTAAATGTATTTTGAAAGGGGCATGAACCATCAGTAAATGATACAAGGAGGGAATCCCTGACTGGATGTCATTACCTTTATCTCAGAAGAAGGTTAAAAATGTCCCGAACTCAGCTTTTCAGAACTCAGGAACATCAATATTCACCAAAGCAAAGATGACTGTGATATAAAGTTAAACTAAATTATTGCAGTTGAAATATATTTTTTTGCATCATCCAAAAGGAATTATATTCTGTAAATTGTATTTTCTAAGAAAGGAATGATGATAATGTTTCCCAATTAGACTAATTTTATTTATTGTATTTTAGGAGACCAGAGGCCTCAGACATGATGAAGCAAGGTAGCTAAAAGCTTTTGGTGAATAAAGTATGTTGTTCTGGAGAAGAGCTATGTAACGCATTTCAATTTTAATAACTCTTTGATAACCATAACCCCAAAGACCCAGGCTTTTGAGGTAACAGATCAGATGCTTTTATTTCCAAAATGGTAAAAATGAAATTGAGAAAAGAAAACCACATTCAACACATCATCAGTGTAGATGGTAAAATCACTATTATGTTAAATTGAAAGAGAAAAAGAGAAGAATCACATGAATCTGATAATTACATGTACCATTAGCATCACACAGGTATAGCAGCAAACTGTGATAAGCACCTCTAAACTGGCTGTGTGTGCTGAGGGATCCCATCTTCATGACTTATTAGAAATAACAAGCAGTTCATAACAAGCCCTTTTAGTTTTAGTGAAATAAAATTAGCATTTTATAGGCCAGAATTAAAAAATGAGTCCATTTTTGAAAAAAGAAAAAACACCATAGTGAGATGTTTTGGAGCCATTATCTTATTTATAAAAAGCACCTTGCACAACCTGCTTTTTGTGAGTAACACGATGGGCACTAATTTCATGAGTCAGTGTGCAGGGTGTAAAGTGCACTCAAGTGCACCGTGCTTAGAAGTGGTAGCATTTGTTGTAGCTGGAGGCGTGGGGCTCAGATGATTCCCAGATCTTCCTTCACAAAGAAAATTTGCATCCATTAAATGAAAAATCATCTTTGTCATGCCCATTAATCCCAAACAAGCACCTAACCAGACATA
>JAOXYL010000061.1:21147798-21162272 GCA_028564955.1 Terapon puta
TATATATACACATATATATATATATACATATATATATATATATATATATATACACACACACACACACACATAAATAAATAATCCCATTCAGAGCCTGTATTATGCATCTAATCAAATCTAATCAAATATAAACCTGAATCTTAACAAACCTTTATATACTGTATGTATTTCCCAGAAAATCAAGCTAAACTTCAGCAAAGCAAATGAAAAGTGTGTACTTTAACTAACCATTGACCTTGCACATGTTTTTTTTGAGTGCCTTATGGATTAGTTCTGGCAAAGTATTATTTTAAGACATCCACCTACTGGCAGTCTGTGCTGACAACTGTCTACCAACTGCGACCGGATGTTGACAGACGAATGTTGGAATTTGATGCCTCTTTCTTAAAATGAAAGAAACAAGTGGAGAGAATCTGGGTGTTCGGTTTTATTTCAGCTGTTATACAATGCGACATTTGTGCCTTCCACATAAGATGCACATAAAGATAAAGGTTAGCAGCAGGTGGAGAAAGTCTGAAAACGTCAGCTTAGACACTGCTGTAACTCTCTAATGAACTGCAGCACTGCGATGGCATGTCATTATCCACAGTCGAAATCAAGTCTAACTGCATACCTTGTTAGGGGAAGTTACTGAGGTCAGTGTGCAGAAAAAGCATGTAAAGACCTTAAGTCCATCGTCCCTGGCAGAACATGCTGCTGAATGTTCACTTTAATGTATGTTAATGTCTGAAAAACCACCCCAGGAATATGAATACATTTCAGTATGTCAAGAATATGTAAATCATGATAATAATGACACTTAATGTACAGTCAAATGCATATCTCACATTATGAATTTAAATTTTTTCTGTCTCCATTTTCACGGCAGTGCAAAGACGAGTAAAAGCTACGCTAAAAAGACATGCAAGTGCTTCCCTAACCTTGAAATGTGCTTTGTCTGTCACGCCCAGCACTGTGTGCAAGACGCCAAGATGGAAGACGGCGCATAAAAGGATGGCACCAGGCAAAGTGTTTAAATTTGATAAAAAAAGTGGGTCTCTTATGCTGTGCCAGAAATAGATGTTTTGAAAACTTGATTCATTTTTTGGCGCAACCTCAGTCAGTTATTCAACTGGCGATTCCATTAGTCACACTAAATACTCAGCAGAAATGGACGACAATTGCAAAACTGAGCAGGGAAAAAATAAGACCCAGAGCTTTCAACTGCCTCGTCTCCAACTGGAAAACGTACTTAGTTCCAGATGAAAACAATGGCTGTAATTCAACTACTGTAATTACTTAGTGTAATTGCAGGTTAAGGCCACAATGGTTTCAAACAGCACAGATGTCTTCATCCTTTATAAGGATCACTGTGTTGTGATACAAAAATGGTTAAAAAATTTCACTCATAGATAAAAATGTGGAAAAAAAAGAGACAAAACAGACTAAATATCTGAGAGGTTTATTTTTGTGAGCTTGATTTCAAACCTAAAGAGTAAAACAGTTTTCCGATGTCGATGTTCATCTGTTTGGTGAGCCATCTTCATAATGCACCACCGTGTTGACACAGCTGTTTAAATGGTATGACACAAAGAATGTGTCTGCCTGAGAGGATAATACTGAGTCGCCACACCCATCTTGACTTATGTTTCACTTCGCTGGAATGTCTTGATCTTAACGCCACACCTTTTTGAACATATAAAATAAACAGCAGATGCACTTGGATACACATTCGTTCACCTTGCCACCATGACCTTGGACTTGGTCTTTGCCTTTTGCGCTGTTAAAACGGACCCCTCGGTGATTTACCTCTCTGCACCTTTTCCGTTACTTCTAAGAAATCATTCTCCTCGCCAGTTTTCTTTCATCATTTCTGCGCCGCTGACGGCTCATGCATGATTCAGCGATTGGTAACTGTGCCAACAAATTGGAAAGTCTTGAATAAAGATGAGTCCTTGATGAATGAGAGGATATAATGTGTGCATCTGTGTGTTGGGGGCATTTAGCGAGGTCTTGTGGAATCCACTCAAAATATCTCCTCCCCCCAAAAAAAAAAAAAAAAAAAAAAAAAAAAGAATAAAAATCGGATTATCATGGCACTCCGTCCGGCAGAGTTAGGGTGGCAGCTCCCGGGTGTGCACGCGGAAATGTGACAAAGTGCACAGAAAACAGTGGCTGTGATGTAGGGACTTTCCTTGAACTGCATTAATAATAATACGCGGGAAAAAAAGAAGGGGAGGGAAAGCAGTAGAGAGAGAGAGAGAGAGAGAGAGAGAGAGAGATGGAGGCAGCCCTGTGAAGAAGCAGAGTGATTATGTCCCTGGGTCACTATTGGATTTGGGGATATTGTGTTTATGAATGAAGCCAGTGACAGGCGTGGATGATGAGACTCTCGGCAGGCTTAATCTCCTCACTTCTCTTTACTGAAGCTATTTCAAGAGTCTGGGATGGGCACAAAAACACAGCGAACGCACGGCACATTAAATAATAAAACGCGCTGGACGCTGGACGACAAAATCTGCCGCTCGCCGTCTCCGTTACCTGATGGGAGAGTTTGTTTTCAGCTGCTGAGAGAGCAGTGAGAAAGAAAGCATTTCTGACACGGATTTAGGTAGAAATGGTTTTACTCCCACCCTGGTGTGGCAAAGGAAAGAGGGGATTTGCAAACTGACCTCAAGTGCCCTCTCTGCCAGAGAAGTACCGAGTGGAGAGCAGCATTATGCACTGCCAACCTGATTCCAGCTCTCATCGAGCAGCACGGCTGTTTCCATAAAAGCAGACTGGAGATTATTTAAATGTCATGATTTTTTAAATGTCAGGATCCAGTTTTAATGACCAGAGTAAATAAAAACAGTGGCAGTTTGGGGGAAATGCTGAATAATGGACAAGTGTGTTTTCTTGTCGTCTTTGCTAAGTTCAAGGTTATTTCCTGACTCATGACATCCAAGAATGTTTTCCTTTGTGATTTTCTTATCTGGCAGAGGAAGTTTTCCCACTGGGTAGGAGATTCCTTCGAGATAATCTCAGGTTAGAAAACAGCATCCTTTGTCCAGCGCAAATTTGGAAACAGTGGTTCATTTTCTGTCTCCAGTGAGAGGGGAATTTTGCTAACAGCTACACTTTTCAGATCTCAAGTAAGTATTTTGTCTTCGCTTTATTTAAGGAAAGATTAATGAGCTCCTGCTCTTCTTGGCAGTGTTGCGATGTCCTGTGGGTGTTCGCGCTGGGACGCTACTTGAGCGAGAGTTTCTAAAAAACATCTCAGATCGGGTTTACCGGCGAACCGTTCGATCTCGTCAGAACCTTAAACAACCTAAACAAGCGGGCTCAATCTCGAATGCTGCGCCTCTTTCTTACAGCCACCGCTGCAATTTTGAGGATCATGTGTTGTGAAAATACCTGTCCGCCACACTTACTTTCTCTGGTCAGGGAGCAGAGATGACAAAACACCACGGGTGGTGTCACACTGGATGTCAGCCAGGCCCCCACAGCTGGTGGCCTGACACAGTCTGACAGGTCCAGTCACGTCTTCCAGATAAAGCCCCCTAGACAAGTTGTCCAATGTCATGTTGTCAATCTGATTACACAGTCTTCATGTGTCATGAACTAGTGGCAAAACAGGATATAAAAAATTAACCTGTTTGTCAGACCAGGCATGAAAATGAACCACATTTACAACTTTCAGTATCAGTGTTAAACACCAGCGTTGTCATTTTTAATCAGGCGCGCACACGCGTTTATCTTTCCATCACGCTGATCTTGGTGAACGTCAGGTCAACGTGTGGGGATACTGTACTTTTATTTCCCCCAGGAGGAATGGGGGTTGGGTGAACCATGTGGTCACAGCTCGTGTAGCTGCTGGTGCTGCTGAGATTTACAGTACTCCAGCTGCTCCCCAGCGAGCCACACTCTGTGCAGTTCAGCTGTAGCATCTGTTATAAAAGGGAGCAAAGCTAAATAGCATTTTTTGTATGTGTGCTATGTAGTGTAGTGAAGCCTACCATCCAAGAACACAAATAGAGGACATGAAGTAGGACAATGCCTGCAGGTGAGGCCGTTTGCTGACTTTGCAAAATGCGTCTGCCTCACAGTAACACCGGCTTGTCGCTTAAGTGAAGCAACAGAAGAACTGCAAACAATCAGAACAACATTCATCCAAAAGGACAGTTTAAGATTGGGTTAAATGGGTGCAAAATAATTTGAACTAACTCAGTGTCGTGTCTAAATTATTTGAATTAAATTTTTTCTTCATTTTAGACAGACTTTTCTCTGTTTTTGCACAATGACCACATTTTACAGTGTCACTTTTGTTTTTTTTGTGAATCTAAGCTCAGCTTTGAAAGCATGTTTCCTTTGCAAATCCCCCCAAAAAACAGCATTTACCAAAAACCAAATTCTAAAAACATCACTTTTGCAAAAACGGCCGTTTTATATACGCAAACACGCACGCAGCATCATCAGCGCCAAAGACCGGCAGTTTAATGTGAATGAGTTTGTTTCCTGTGTGAAAATCCCTTCAGACATACAAAGAACAAAATGCTGCATGTTTGAACACAATGGAGACAAATTATCAGCCGAAAACAGATTTTGTAGGCACCTGTTCTCATAAAAATAAGTCCCTTTTAGCAGCTCAACACCCAATCCTGCCTCAGCGTTCAACAGGTGATACCGGTCTGAGAGGAAACTGTCTGAAAAGGCAGACTGGTGCAGAGCCTGCTAAGGGGCTAATGGGTTGACCCACATAGAAAGACTTTAAAGTTCAAGCAGGACACGCAAGATAGGTTTGGCTATGGTGACCTATGCATCTTTCTCTCTCTCTCTCTCTCTCTCTCTCTCTCTCACGCCCACATGCAAACCCAAAAGTACTGACTGTGCTCTACCTGCCTCCTTTAAAAAAACACAACAAACCCTGCATTGATCGCAGTGTTGTGACAATCCAATCTGCACATACACACCTAAAATTTGTCATTTTTTTCCTAACACTTACTTCGACAGATTTCATGAATGGACAAAACGCAAACCACGTCCGCCTCTCTACTAACAAATACTGCTTCATTTCCGAAAGACAAAGTGAAATTTGGTGAGGAAGACAACAGAAGTCATGTCGGTTACGTAAGAGCAGCCTATACAGAGGGCCACTGTATGCATGAAGAGAGGTACTGTCTGCGGACAGTCACATGGAGGGTGTTGAAACATCCGAGTCTGCTCCTGCTTGTGCTGAAACTCGAGCAGGTTAGCGGATAATGACAAGGCGCCCGGAGGCTTTAGAATATTACATGGAGCCATGTTTGATGGCTGAAATGATAAAAGTCTGACACGCTTACAGAACAGCATATCTGATCTGGTGTTTGTGGCCATGTGACCTGACATCTGAGGTAAAAAAAAAAAAAAAAAACAACTCATTATGGGTGCTGTTCAAAGGGTAAATACTTCAGGGAAAGGAAAGCGGTTGTTGATCATTTGTATCGCTCAAAAAAAAAAAAGTAACGGTAACTAAGCGTTTAGCAAAAACTGAGACAAAACTGGGCAAATGTTTAGACAGCTGCAAAAACAGAGCCAGCAGATGATGATACTGTTACCATAGCGACGGTTCGCAGCGAAGATGGTGACTGTGGTAGCCTTAAAGCTTCGATTACGCCACATTCAGAGCCAGCGGTTGTAACGTCGCAGATCAAAACAAAAGGGGACAACACACACAGTTCATCTAAACAGAAAACAAAAAAAAATTTAAATAATCCGGCCACAAAATGCGTCTCCCAAAAGATCTGCTTCTTTTGTCGTTTGCAGCTGCCCAGCCATCTTTGTACGCTCCCTAAATTTTACATAGCAGTAGCACCAAGCTCCAGAAATGGCAGCTTGTTGAAAATTGCACTGATAATCAATCATACGCGCGATTATAGTCTGTAATCTATAATCTAGTTTACACAGATTGTACAGCTGCTCCTCACCGAGCTCTGTGGATCTTTGGAGGAGAGCACTGAGGGTCAGACTGGAGCTTCTGGAGTAATGAAAATCCAGATTCAGCGGCGATCCTGAGCCGTTTACCGGTGGGAGGAGAGCTCGGAGATTATTTATTAAACTTTTGAGATTAAAATATGGATTTATCTTCACTCTCGCTTCTCAACCTGTCTGCAGCAGCGAGACTTGGAGGCGCTAAACTCCACTGTGGGTATTATAATGTAATAAGTCTCTTTTGGTCCACATTGACCGGTAAGTGGAGGGGAAGTGTAAAAAGAGTTAAAGAGACTTTATGACAAATGCACATGTGGCCATCCCAAGTTTGAAACAACTTCATGATCAAGACGCCATTACTTTAGTTTTTTTTTGTTTTTTTGCAAATAACACCCATTGTTGTATTAATCACACACCAGAAAACGACACAGCAAAATTCACCTTTATGAAACTGACCTTGCTGATGATGGAGCTTCTTTTTTTTTTGTTAGGGCCGCTCCCTTTGTTTTTGTTCTCATAATTGTACGTTTTTGTAAATCGCACAATAAAAAGGTGGAAAAGAAGCTCAAAAAACGAACCAGCTTGCAGACAGTCAGTTACAGAACAATAGGTCACATCTTATTCAAAATCCATATTTACACCTTTGACACTCACAACTGTTTGAAAATGATTCTAATTAAATCCCGTGAAATCCAACAAACAAATTAAAAAAACCTGTGACTCAAATTGCTAAATGTTTTTGTCAAGTGTAAAAAAAGAAAAAAAACCCCACAAAACTGCCACAGTTAACATTGGCAAACCGCCTCCTTCAAGCACTCACATTTCACTGAGACACACACAAACACAATACACACAAACTCGCCGCAACCAATTACAGGGAGGCTTGGATTCCCATTTGCAATTACCAAGCAGCTTGATCCTGTCAGAAGATTGGATTGATCCCATTTATGTCATTTAGGTCCCTGGGAAGCAAGCATTTAATGAGGAGTTACTGCCACTCATTATGAAATGAGCACACTCATCATGCTTCAAGGTTACTGAGGTTATTGTACATTCAAAACCCAAACGAAACCTCAGTAAAATCCAGAATATTTCTCTTAAACATCAACATTTTGTAAACACTAATTACACATACATTATGCAGAGTGTAAAATGAAATGGCTTACTTTTTATTTATATGCAGTACATGTCTCTTACTCGGCAGAAATTATAAACAGACCTCCAGCAGCTGCCAAGTCAACGTGAACCACAAGCTGTGAACGCTCCGCTTTTATCCATTTATTTTTCTTTTAAAAAGGCTACATTTGTGCTGCATGTTAGGATGAAATAAATAAACGAATAAATGAAAAAAAGTCCACTCTCCTCCAAGTCTACACATTAACAAGGGTTTTAAACAACACAACACTTAAAACAGAACAAAATGAAACATTTGCTTAATCTGAAATAAAATGAGTCTCCCTGAATTGCTTCCTCAATTGGTGAAAAAATGGTTCTACCGATTAAATTAACTTCTAGTAATAGACTGAAGAAAATCTGCAATGACAACAACGGTCGAACATTTGTTCAGCTTCTGAACACCCATCAGCCGCCCTGACCCAAACACCCTTATTATTTAATGTTCTGTCTAAATCTCAATTCACTTTCTGAACAGGCAGCGAACTTGGACACATAATGAAATGCAGAGGAGCTCTATATAAGGCTGGGAAGGATGACCCAAAAGTTATATAAACCATGTGCTTTGTACATTAAAAGACATACAGCCTATCATCATAAATACATTTTTCCCAGACGATTTAAATAAAATGTGACAAATTCAGTATGAGACCCTGTGATGGTAAATACTGAGGTCTAGAGTTCAAATGTTAACACGCATTACAGCGGCTGTGGCGGCTCATACATGGTGAACGATCGCCGCTTATCACACTGCACAGCTGATGCAGAGCGTATATGTTTGTGTGTATGTGTGTGTGTTTGTGTGTGCAGTTCGCTCCGCTTTCTCACGACAGCTGCTGAACAATTTCAGGATCTTGTTTTGAAATATTTGCAGCTTGGTATTAGAAAACACGAATCCGGTGTTTTTCCTCGACGCCATCTGTAACCGCAGCGTGGACGGCCACCACGTTTCTGCAGGAGACCAGGAGAACAGGAGACCGCCTGTGCGATGACTTTTAATTTAGACTTTTTGGACTTTAAAGTGGCAATAATAAACTATCTTAAAAATGGTGCAACTTTATCACCCAGTTTGGGAGTTTCCGTCAGGTCTACTAAGCATTTTAGCGTCTTTCAGCTAATTGTCTGACAAACCCTCTGCACACCAACACCAAACCGAAGAGAGACAAAGTAAGTTCCTTCAAACGTCTTGCAGCTAAAGAGGTGGATATTTTCTTCAGAGAACATAGCTTAAAGGAAAATGAATATTAGACTTACAGCAAACCAGCACAAACTAGTCCACAGTGAATTAACCCGAAAAGTGTGAATCACATCTTCCACATTTAAAAACGAGCGACTGTCTGCTAACATTTTCGGCACAAAAACATCACATGGTGATAATATGTCGGTGTTTTATTTACAGCTTGGTTCATCGCCCTTCTAGCGGCATGAAAGAAAACCCAGCCGGAGACGCCTGCATTTACAAAAGTAAAAGCCTTAAAGTTCATTCCTCAAACATTCCTCGTGCTCGCTGGCGTGTTTCGTTCTGAGGTGATTAAAAAGGCAGCCGTTGCCCCACGCTGCCTGTGGATCCTTTTCTCAACACCCTCGTTTTTTAAAGCGTTCTGTTGAAATATTTCAGTTTCTATCTATAGTTCAGATCTCTGCCACCGTGCTGGTAATCAGATTGACGTGTGAGAAACATGAACGTATGATTGGGGGACAACTGTCCTAAAGCCAACAGTCTTTTTGTATATTTTGATATATTGTTGCTGTTCCCATGGAAAATTGAGGTCAGGCCAGAGCTTTAGCATCTGTTGAGTTTTATTATATATGATTAGTTTGTGCAGCAGTTATTTCCATCATCCTTTCTGACCCCAATTGACCTGAAAGAGCTCAATGTAATCTCCTTATACCATAGTTGGGATTCTTTTTGCATTTTTTGAATGTCATCTTTTCAGAGCGTTTTTCAGACTTACATACCATAAATTTGAAGGCTTTGAGCAGATGAGCCGTGTTTTATTGCTGCGGTTAACGGCTTATCTTAACTTTTTTTTTTTTTTCCCAGAGTGTCACTCTGAGCATAAGCTTTGGACACAGTCTCTAATTTCCTATTTACTGAATGTAACAGCTCCTCTTCAAAGTCACATACAGAGCAGCCAGAATGTCATTTTCTCACTAATCCCCATATTAAAAACCCACTATCTTTTTTTTTTTTTTTTTTGCATCGCCACTATTTTCCACATTCACGCGGCTCTCAGCTTTGCATCACATCCTGCGCGGCCATTCCCATCTTAATTGCGCAGACAAGATCAAAAGTTCACTCAAACATACGCTGCGTGCGTCCAGGCAAACAATCTTATGCACATGGAAACTGTATCTGCGTGCGGAGAAAAGCTTCACAATAACTACGCAGAAAAATAAGCATCATGTGTAAACATACAGAGCAGCTGGGAGACAGACATCAATCACCCGCCCACGCTCGTCATAGAAACCCTCTCTCTCCCGGTCTGCGACGGCTCACAAACAGGCATCATATCCTGCCAGAATGACACCAAGAAGAAACCCCAAACACATCCAGTGTGACGGAGGCATCGCTTACCCTTACAATATTCTTTGTTTTTCAGCAAACAGACCCTGATGCATGTGAGTTTCTCCCTCTGTGTTTGTTGTTGTCTGCAGGGGGAGCTAAAGCTGAGGGATTTGGGCCGATAAATAAGCAAACCGAATTCGGCGACATGTAAGCATAACTGGAGCTATAACTAATATTTGTGATTAAATAATGGCTCAATTACTTTTTCAATAAAACAAATAACTCTTTAGTGTATGCAATGTTGAAAAACAACCCGCAGAAGTTCCCAGAGCACAAAGTGGCACAACAGGGTCAACGGCAAAGTTATTCTGTGATGAAATGTAAAAAATAGACAAGCAAAAATCCTTAAGAGTGAAATTATTGACTTTTTTAACTTGATAAACAGCACTACTCAATATTCTTATTCGCAGTGGACTGACCTGACAGAGCAGCGTCATTCTTTTGGTTTTCTGACCATAAAGTTACCGTTTCATCATTATTGTGATTTGTTGTGTTTACAGATTTTTGTGCTAAGAAAAAGTATAAAAAAATTACATCCATACATAACATAATTCAGCCAAATGAGCACCTTGAAGACTGAGAGTGCAGACATGCATGTATGCAGACGGGGCCCCGAGAGCCCCACGTCTTAACTTTAACCTTCAGCCCTACGTGTCCGACCTCAACCCTTCACCCAAAGTTCAACTGTATCCACTCCTTGGTCTCATTATATCAGCCTAACCTCAACCTGCAAGTTGAAGTGAGGCTCGGTCAAAATGACCTCATTTCACAAAAATGTCCTCAGTCTGAACCTCAAATTAGTCCTCGCAGACACAGGCACACACACTACCCCCCTCACACACACCACACAGGCCTAAAATTACAGCGCGGGGCAGTAATTTGGACTCTTGACAGGATGATTTAGCTTATGTGGAATTAATGGACGCGGATGATGAATGAAAGATCAATTACTCATTTTGGATCTGATGATACTGTATTTAAGCCTCTGCGGTGAATATTTGACAGCATCTGCTGCGTCCTAATTGAATTACAAAAAAAAAAAAAAAAGATTCTCATGCTCTTGCTTTCACAATCATTTGACGTACAGCTCTCCAAACATTTTTCACCCTCAGCAGGAAAGCTGTTCGCATCCTCCGGTAACATCGTCGCCCTCTCCCTCCGCACCAGCTCTCCCGTTCCCCGGCAGAGCACCGCGAGCCAAAATCTGTTCTGATGTAACCGTTTGATGTAACTAAAGTCTCCGCTTTGGTGACATCAAATCGAGTCCAGCGGATTTGTTTAACATAACCTTGACCCTAAAACTGGGGATATTTTCATGCGGTTGTGAAAAGGCCGGCGTAACAGCTTGCCTCACACTCCTCTCACTGTTTCACTCGTACTATGATGATCTCATGGTGTGGTGGCCAGGTCAGGCCGACCGGCTCTGCGGAGCTGCAGGACGGCATCCTGGTGACCTGGTTAAAAGGGCGTTTACCGATCCACATCTACAAATTCTTTGCCTCTCAAAATTATACATTTTTTGTTGTTTCTTTTATGTTTGCATGGGTACACAGATTCAGCGTTTGTTAGATGTTTCAGAGCTGCTTGGTGCATCAATCATGAATAGAAGGGAGCTACAATAAATGACTAAACTGAAATGAACCATGGCGGCTGCAGTAGGTGCACACTGAAAGAAAATCATCAATTCTGATCCCGTATCTATTCCTCGGATTTCAAGCTTTGTCAAATTGCATAATGCTCTAAAATCAAGACTATTTAAAGGTGATACTAATACTATTAATACTAATACCACCAATTTCACACAGTTCCCTCTGCGCTGTGGTCCTGATCATCACTCTCGGCCTGGAAGGGTTGTTGACAATCATAAGACTTCACTGATGTCCTCCCACTTCCCCCTCCCTACAGTGATAAAGAGAGTATTTTGTTTTTGGTTTTTATTTACTTTGCACCCCCACGTGCTCCAACATCATATTTTACTATGAGCTATCAAAAGTCAATTTTAATGGCACGACTTCCCACCAAATGTTGATGCTTAAGAGTCGTATAGCCACCCATGAGTAGCACGTATAGTTTCATTTTTCTGCCATGGCTTCAGCTTCTAACAATGCAGCTCTATAACGTGAAACTTGTGATATGACCCACGAACCAAACTATGTGGAAAAGCTTCTTCTACTGCCAAACAGCACTGTGAATCACACAGTTTTAGTTGGGTTTTAACCATTTTTATCAAACTGTTTTGTTTATTCGGAGATTGTATGACTGCTTCCAAACAGTTCTCATGGCTTGGCGCTCAAACTGGCTGGTAAATAAAGTCAAGAATCAACCAGGATATGAACCAAGATGGCAGATTAAACAGAACTAAAACATAAGTGCAGTGCGATAATGTTGCTCTGTGTCTGCTGGATGTCGGCTGTAGTTTGATGCTAACGTGATTATCTGTGTGTGATCAGTCTGTTTCTGTTTATGCCGTTGAGGCATTCGGCCCGAATAATCACCAAAAACCTCATAATACCACTTTAAGTCATCCTGGGCACAGCACAGGCCTCAACAGAGGAGCTGATAGCATCAGAGCCAAACTATTCTCAAGAATCAGACCATTTGTGATCGTCAAAAAAATACAAAAAAACAAATCTCGAATCCCATTCCTAATGATCTCATCTGTAACACGCTCTAACTTTGCACTGTTGACATAAAATCCTCCTCCTCCCCCTCTCATTAGAGCTGTATGTAGTGTTATTAGAGGAGAACAGGCTCAAACGTTCTTTACATGAGCATATAAACAAGAAAAAACCTGATTTACTGTCACTGACTATTTCGCTGTGACCACTCACCATCCTCTCAACTTGCCATATCTACTCCTGCTTAAGTCAGTAAACAGCAACCGCAGCAAAACAAAACCGTCTAATCTGGTATTGAATCACACGCAGCGCTTCTAGTTAAAATTGGATTTTTATAAGATATTAGGTCGACTGTGGCGGCAGAGTCAGCACGGAGTGTTTTAATAAACGTCCCCAAGCAGCAATGATATCATACATATCGACTCAAATCTGCAATTTTAATGCAGCGCAATATTTTCCATGAAATATATCAGATTATTTCTTCATAATAGTACATGCCACATGAGTTAACTCTCATATTCTCAGAGAAATTGAGGCGTACAGTACAGGTCACTGAGCACCGAACAGGATGAACATCTAACTTCCTACTGCATAATGTCCTATTACTTTTGGACGGCTCCCAAGGAACGCTGGAACGGACCCAAGCGAATGTGCCTGAAAGTGTGACAAAACACACTCATTTAGACAATAATCACGGGGAGCATGTTTAGGGGTCATTAAATGAAAGCATACTGTGATGAGGAAATCTCACACACTAAGCTCCTGCTCATTAGAGGGACGCGTAGGACTCGACTAATTACTTTCGAAACGTGACAGGCCACGAAGAATGTGTCATAATCTGCCTCTCGAGGATTCGCGCACACCTCTGCACTGCTGGCTGCGACTCGTATTAGCGGAAAATGCCTGTTGAAAAGCCATTTAAAAATAACCACAAAGGTAAAAACAAAGTGCAGGAGTCACTGACACTCGTGCATCCACAGTGAAAGCCCTCATCGGTGGAAGTTTCCACGGCGGAATCAGTTAGATAAAGTGGATATTGAGTTAAGTGATCTTAAGCGAAACAAAACAGAGACAAAGAGAAACTAAATTGGACTCTGGCTGCATAACAGGGATCTAATAATGGAAATATTCATTGGTGATTAGACTGAATTAAATGGATGAGTGACTGTTTCCTCAAATGGGGAGTTAATGATGGGATTGGCTGCTAGATAACAACAAATCATTACACAACCATACGTACTGAATATGTAGCGTGTTGAGCACAGCCGCTATATCGACACACTGTTGGCTTTCCCTCATGTGCCCCCACGAGTGATTTGATTAAAAGGCACCAGTAAGTTTGCTGTTCAGCTGTAAAATGTCATGCACAGTACAAATCGTGGTCACAGCTCTTTAAACGTGCATTAACTGATTATTTTTGGGCCACTTGGAGGCAGCAAAAGCACACTGCAAATATAACAATAACACATTTTCACTTTTTTTTTAAAGAGTTGAAATGGTGAACTTCACATCCAGATCGCGTGGTACGACATCGGGATTCATTTTTGAGTCCAATATTTACTCACTTTTACCTCCCGAGAGCAAATTCTTCAGCGTGTTCACCTTTAAGTCGCTGACTTTGTGTGTCTGTTTGGCTTTGATAAAGCATGGTGGACTTATCGCAGCCTTTTTCGCTCAAGCAGCTGACCGCTTCTGGACACGGCGCTGATGAGAGTGGCAAGAGTGAACCAAAACAGTAAAGCTGCAGGCCGTAAAAAACAAAGCAATAAGTTAAAAGTCACCATAAACCTTCATACAGCTCAAGGAAACTGCAGTGAAAATTCTCAGTGGGTTTGTGGATTCCCTTTACAGTCAGTCACCTGACCTATTAGTCATCTACAAATGTTGACTGGAGCAGCTTTAATAAGCTAATTAATGAGAGCCCCATAAAAAAAAGACTATTATCTCTATTGTATTAGCATAAAAAATCCTGTATCAGTCAGGTTGTACATTATTTCAGCTGAGACAATGAAAGACTGGACATGCAATTCAAAACAAAAATGAGACAGCATTCATGAGGATGAAAAAAAACATCACTTCATTTAAAACTAATTGCAAATGATGTCTTTTTTTCTGAATTTATTGGCTGATGTCGTTCTGATGAGCGTTATAGCACTTTGTTTTCAGTCTGCTTCAGTCAGCGA
>JAOXYL010000061.1:21162372-21173566 GCA_028564955.1 Terapon puta
TTTTTTCTGAATTTATTGGCTGATGTCGTTCTGATGAGCGTTATAGCACTTTGTTTTCAGTCTGCTTCAGTCAGCGAACCTCACAGAAAACATTTCTTGCTCCTGGTTATTACATAACAGAAAAGTTCACAGAAGGTTTGGGAGGAGATTCAGGACGAATCTTGTCTTGTGCAGACTGAGGGAACAAATACGTGTCTTTGTGAATGTCTGCAGAAATACAGATTTTAGTGGTTGGACTTATTTTGCTGCATCTCGAGAAGAAAACTTCCCCTTATGCTGATTTCTTTTACCGAAAGAGGCTGCAAATGTTAAAAAAAAATCTGCTGTACTCCAAAATTGGGAGATAATCTGAGACAAAAAGATTTTTTTCCTCTATTTTGCACTTGTCTTTGGCCTGTTACTAATTTTACATCGACAACATGCTCCTCTCGAGCCTCCGTATTATCATTAGACTGTTATGCCCTTTCCTTCTTTGTAGTTAGCAGGGCTGTTATTTTTGTAAGTTGTTTTTTTTTTCCAGTGTGGAGCAGTCATCGTGAGTGTGTAGGCAGAACCACGCTGTGTCTGAGCGATCAACCACCTCCCTGAATCCACAAACAGCAGTCTGACGGGGCTGAATGGGGCAGTATCCACAGGGTTACATCAAATGGCATTCATGTGTCTGCCATAATAATCATCAGTACATGCCATTCAACTGAGCCGCCCCCTTTGGCTCATGGAGAGTTACGAGGCTCTCTGATTGAGCTGTTTGCTTGTTAGTCCAATGTGTGAACGGCACCTTGTTTAGATGTGATAAAATTAAAAAAAGACGGCGATAAAGGGGGAAGACGAGGGGGTCAGTTAGCGTGTTTGTTCCTTGTTTTTCTAATCCCATCCGAGGGGGATTGACTGACTCTGCAAATTTCTCTTTTTCTTTGTTTTTCCATCAGCGCTTCGGTTTAACAGTCATACAATCTGACGCATTCACAGCTGGAAGCTGCTGAGTCCGACCACAGACTTCCACTCTTGGCCACTGAATAGCAATGGTGGACTAAGTGCTTCATCCAAGGGCACCTTGAATGCAAAGGAGAGCGTTTCCATCGACTGGGATTCAAACCGGCACCCCCCCCCACACACACACACACACACACACACACACCTCTCATCACCAGCCGGCATCTCTAACCTCTGAGCTCCCGCCGCCTCGCCAACGTGCGCGTAATCAAATGGCTGCCGCTCTACAGTAAGCACTCTACAGTATGCATGTGTTATGCAGAGTTCCCCTTGGATGAGCATTAGGTTTTACTTGATCTCACCGCCTTAAGCTTCCCATGTGCGTCATCCCGAGCTCCCATCAAGCAGAAAGAAGTTTTCACTGTATAATATTGTAAATGATTAAAAATAGCACAGGGAAGCATGGAGGGAGGAGGGGGAGGGGGGAGCAGGAGTGGGAGGGATGGAATCTTAAATGGCTGCAAATATGCTCTCTTGTATGTCTAAGTATTTATGGACTCATTATGTCGTGCTTTTGAAGTTAAAACACACTCTCCTCTGTGCGGCAGAGAGACGGACAGAGACAGAATGAGAGCAGGAGAAAGGGAAACGTTCACGGGGGGTCGCGCCGGAGAAGACCAGATGCCAGACGCCTGCTCTCGTTAAATCTGACCACGTCAAGCCGCTCATTGTTTAACACTTATCAAAATAACAAGCGTAATTCATTTTGCCCACTTGGCCATTATATAATCTGGAATCCGCTGGGTTTGTGTGATAACCGTCTCATTGGCTGACTGGCTTGATGCAAAGCGCTATTGGCAGAATTCTTCTACAGGTATGCGGTCTGACAACATAGCGTCCTTAGAGAACGGTGGGGGAGTTGGATCAGAGTGATGCAAACAGACAGGGTGTCATGGAATATGAAGCCTGGAAGGTCAAATTTAAGTGAAAAGAGAGAGAAAAAAAAAAAAAACAAGTGTGCGTGTGTGAGGGTGAGTAAGCTTGGGAGGGGGAGGAAGAGTACAAAGAAGGTGGGAGACGGAGATGAGGCGCAAAAAAACTTGGCGAGGGGAATGCGGAGCGCTACGCAGGATGTAAACCAAAAAGGAGAGAAAACAGAAAGATGTTTTCTCAGAGGAAAAGAAAAAATAAAAGTAAACCTACATTCTTATCATACAGAAGATGCAGAATGAATTACTCGAGGAGGGCTTTTGCGTGTGCAGAAAATTCTACAAATATGAGAAAATCATCAAATCATCTAGAAGCCGAGACAACTTGTAAAGAATTGAAGTCAAATGAGCACTTGCTGGGTCAATTTTTCTTTCTCAGGTGACCCTGGAAAGAGGCCTGAGCCCAGCGGGACGAGGTGGCACCTGCCAAGACTGAAACAGAAAAAAAAAAAAGCACTCGGATTTTTGCTGAGCAACTTTCCCATGATTGTTACTATTGATGCTGTGGAAACACAGAGCCAGCTGCCCGTGGCAGGAGCGAGACACGAACATGACTGAAATGGTGATTCAGTGTCTTTCTGCGAATAAAAATACAAGCCTCTGTCTCCTCCGCTGTACGTCTGCTTCGTGTGACAGACTTGCACCGATCTGCAGCCTCCCCTTTTCTCGTCTTTATCTCTACTATCATGTTGTGAACCTTTCTCTACCTCCCCCCGCCCCCTCTTGCTGCGTTTGAGAGCGAAAGACAGCAGAAAGACAGCGGCAAACAAGCCGGACAAGGTTGACAACACAAACAACGATAACATCGCGTGCGCGGCCCCAGCAGCGGAGCCGCAGCCTCGCACGTATCTGCTGCCTAATTAGATCTGCATGTGATCTAATGTTTGAGTTTTAATCCTTGGGAGAGCCAAAAAGCCCTCCGACAGGAAATCTGTACAAAGCAGATACGCAGGCCGGGTGTAATTAATGGAAACGTACAGTAAAACATCTTCTAAAGGTTTCAGGACACACGGGGGCACTGGCAGAAACAGTTAATGCTGACTGTAAGTTATCAGGTGCAAAGCGGCCTCGGGGGATGCTAGAAGGCGCTCCTTTTTTTTTTTTCTTTTTTTCCCGTGTCCTGGCTGACAGCAGGAGCATTAACTAATCTATAGCTGGGAGTTAAGTGCCTCATGAGTAAAAGAAAGAGATCCTTATCCTCTCCCACTCAATGTTCATTTATTCAGCTTGGGCAAACTATAAATTAATTGCAAAGTTGTGACCTGCTGGCTATTGTGGGTCCCCAATTAGTCCATGTTTTTCACCCACTGAGCCCTTTTCTCTCAGCCCTGATACCGTTAAGCCGGTCCACCCCACTGTGCCGCTCTGATGCTTATCACAGCAATCACCACAGAAACTGAAAAACCCAGTGAGCGCCTTCGCATATCTGTCGGAGAACAGTAGGAACGATGCGGCGCCATCAGTCAGAACGTGGGCTTTAATTAAATAAAGTCATCTTATTACATTTGCGTTTGCATTACCTCGTGTGTTTCTTCAAACACAAATGAACTCTAGGATAAACACTCGGGAAGGTTTCGAATTCGAAACCGATATTTCAATCATGACGAGCGGCACACAATGAGCGACTGCTCTCATATCGTGTTTGCTTTATTAGCAGTATAATCTGATAATGTCTCTGCAAAAAAAAAACATGCAGTAGATACAGTCCAGTACCTCTTATGTCAACTTTCGCGTAGAGGCGAACTTTCTAACCTGTGGCCTTTCCAGCTGAGGGCCCCTTTTGAAACTTAAGCTTTGAGGCCCATTTGAACTCCAGCAAAATACTGAACCTGCCTCATACACAGAGAAGAAACTCTGAAGATCTCTACTTATTACTTATAAAGATATTCAACGTTGAATAATAATTAGTGTCTAACATGATTTTCCCACAAGAAAGTTCAACTCCCTTGTTAAAAATGAAAAATATACCCACGTTCCCTCATTGAAAAACCTAAAATGATTCTATGAGTGTGCAAATATGTTTCATTTCAAGAGTTTAACTGCTGGATAAGACGTTTTGTTCTTCACTGAAGGTGTTGAGTTTCCACATGACACTTCTGAAAGTTGCATTTTGGATCATGACCAGCCTCAAAACTAGAAAAGAAGCTAAAAGTGTCTGATTTAAATTTATAATTCTCTGTGTTTTCATGAAAACTGAAACAATTTCAGCAATAGTTGAATAGTTGGTTTTTATGTATTTATATATTCAGTAACAATTACTTTAGGTGGCACTTTTTGTTTTTGTTAACCGCACTCCGGCGAAGGAAACAAAAGGAAATGATGCACGCACATAACCCACCCTTTCTGTTTGTAGTTTTATTTCACTGATATCAGCCTCCCTGTTTACTGTTCGCTCTCTTCACACCGCGTCAGAGCTGTAATAAGTCCTCGCTAATGCAAACAGAAAACTTTCACCGTCGCAGCTTCACATTACAAGCGGCACCAAATCATCCAGGACAGACGTGTTGAGGAACTCACAGAGAAGTGAGCACGGAGAAACTTCCCCCGTTTAAGTGATGAATGTGAAAACAGCATCGTGCGCAGCGGAGCTCGAACAGCCAGGTGAAGTAACAATAAGCAAAACAGATTGTTGAGTGGAGGCTGGGGGGAGGGGGGCGAACACAAACCACCATAACAAATTCTTCTTGAGACGACACATTTAACCACTTAAAGCTTCATTTCGGGAAACAGGGGCTTTCATCTCGATGCGGCGAACGCGCCGTAATGGCAAAATTAATTCAGCTCAAACAAAAGTCAGCTCCTTTGCCACAGTTGGTAAACACTTAACACTCCTGTCCCTCAGACGCTGTGAGTGAAACTGCAGCGGTGCGAGCCAAAGGGGGGGGCACAGCGGGGTTCACGGGGAGGCAGCCTTGTCATCAGAGGTGGGAACACACGATACAGCCACCCGATACTGATACTGCTGTCAGGGGATGCATTATGCAGCGTCGCCCCACAGCGTCTGTCACCTTTTTAAAAACACTGAATTCTTTATCTTGACGGTAACAAAAAAAAAAAAAAAAAAAAAAGCTTTGTTTTTTCTTAAACTGGTGTTTGGCCATGCAGCGTGCACACAGTCTCAGATAGTACAATGAGTAGTAAACACAGCCGCTGAAGCGTGCAGCGGTGCAGATGGTTCGCGAGCACAGCGTGACATCGTTGGAGAACCGACCTGAGGATGCCGAGGAAGTAAGACACAGACATGGGCAGGTGTTTGAGACGCAAGTGAAGCAAAGTTGAAAGAAAGAAAAAAAAAGGAGCCTGTTACCCGGTTTCAACTTTTCAGTGTTTGTCTTTTAAGACCCGAGTACATTCTTTCCTTAAGCTCTGTTCCGGCACAATAACTTTAACCCGAGAAACTCGTGCGGTCTTGATGAGGATCCGTGCGGCCCTGATGAAGCCTGGTCTAAAGGATTACAGTTTCTCACAAAAAGCGCCTTTCAAATGGCTTCCCTCATGATGAAAATAAAACAGGATGCTGCGAAATCAACATCTACTGTACGGCATCTACAGAGGGGGATTTGTTTTCTTTTCACAGTCATCTCTTTATTAAGCTCTTCAGCGCTGAGCCAATTTCCGTTTAGAATCTCCAAACAAAGCCAATGGATATTTAGAAACCTAAAACGTTCATTTTAATTGGAGACACATGCAAATACCACTTAATTCTGCATTAATGCCTCAAAATATTCATTACACTAAGAGCAATAACACTGTGGCAGATACCAGGGGTGCAGCGAACGATCGGAAATAACATCCTGCCGGCACGCGGCCAAGTCACGCAACGCTGAAAAAGGATAAACTCTGTGTCACACTCAAAAACAGACAGAGGTTTATTGGTTTACTTTGCAGCAGCACAACTCAGCCCACCGAGGCTTCGGTCTGTCCGTCACTGACTACGAATAGAGCGGCAGGTCAGTCGCCGCTGAATGTGTAAACGGCTCCGTCTTGAGGGCGACCGGCACAAAGCAAACAGGGTTACCCCTTTAAAAAAAAAAGAAACAACAAAAGAAAAACGTGTCTTCGCCCTCTTCCGTTTTCATTGGCTAACCCGAGCTGATAACACGTGAGCGGAAAAGAGCGTGATGCCATTGTTGTACTACCGAGACTGCTGACACTCAGCCTCGCAGGGTCGCTGCGTGGGCCAACGAGGACTGCTCCGATTTTCCATTGGTGCTTAAAAATTCAGAGGATAACCCCTTTTCACAGCACGACAGGCCACTGTATTGTCTTCTTTGACTCTCAGGATATGTATGGCTGTGGTTTTATCGTAGCAGAGAAGCTACGAGGGTTGCACCAAAGGTTAAAATCGACACAATCGACAGGATAACAATCGTGTCAGCAGTCACACAGAGCTTCCAGGTTTGGTATCCACTTGTGCTTGTATTGAAATAAATTGAAATAAAATCCCCTCAAGAGCTAATGCCCCGCACCTGCCAACACGGTCAGTTGTGATGATTTCTTGTTGGCATATTTTGTTTTTTCTTTAGCGCGAATTGAAAAAAAATCCCTTTATCTACAACAGAACAGGTACGTTTAAGATGATTTATTGGCACCGGGCTGAGTTCCCGGCTCTGATTCTGCCGTATCCAGCCATGCAGCTCAAACCGCTCACCATGTGTCGTTGGCTTCACGCTCACTCGCTCGCTGGCCATTTCGTGCACCGACGGAGGGTTTTGGCCGCGCGGAGACAGCAGTGCTGCTGCTGCCTGCAATATGTGGCCGCAGCGCCTGCCAGCTTCTCCACTGAGTATATTTCATTACTCATTATTGAATTTATCCCCTTGTTGTTGGACCGCTGCGCTATCTCTAACAGCGTTTAGTTTGTGCCAAGAAAATTCATGCCCACTTGTGTTTTTTTTTTCCCTCAGAGGGGGTTCGATCTATTCAGCGACTGGAAATTGAATTCTGTGCGGACGTGGGAGGTGGCAGCTGGACCCACTCCTGAAAGTTTAGACCGGTACAAGCCCAAATCTGGGGCTGCGTACCACCTCGTGGCGTCAAGTTCCCGCAGATAAGAGCCAGGAAAACAAACCGCCGACAGCCCGGCCGCCATCGAAACATTCCAACAGTGATGAAAGTATGAATGGAAAAGTTTTGATACCAATCAATACGTCTGCCGGTTTGCATCCCATTTGCCGATGGCTTTTTGAAAAGACAATTGTAATAGCCTCAAGTTAGGCACACACGTCTTCGGGAACTTGAATGGAAAGTAGAAAATGCCCCTTAAAGGCATGAACTTGCGTCGTCGGCCTACGTAGGGCTCGTTAGTATTCGCGGACAGTTTCGTGAGACGCAATTAAGCTGATTTTTTTTTTTCTTTTTTCCCCCCATCAGCTCCATTTGATCCTCAGACGTCGGACCTGGAATTCGTCGTGGCCAAAGAGAAAACCGAGTCGTCCAGCGAGCCGAATAAACAAGCGTCATTTTGCGCCCGCTAACGCTCGACCACATGCCACATTAAAGAGCTGAATATGCAGATAAATGTAAGTTAACGGCACGCTTGATTACATCCCTGCTGCTGCTGCATTATGACCTCCTTACATGTGATTAGCCGTAATTAAGGGAACAACTTCAAAGACGCCGTTTCCCTAAATTTATCTCTCCTCTTGTTCCACGCTTGGCTCCAATTGTTTTGTCGAAATTAAACAGGCAACTCCACAGCTTCGCGCTCTTTTTTTTTTTTTTTCCAGTTTCAGAAACGGATCCTGTGTAGACAGCTCAGTCGCAGCTGTCAAAATACTCCAGATCGAGTATTGCAGGGCTGACTTGTGTTCTTTGCCAATTGCTGATGATCATAAAGCATTGGGGGGGCTCAGCAAGAGGCAATCATATCCCTGTACAGCCTAGATAATGCTTAATATTCCTCATAGAGGCGTTGGGGGCAGTGGAGGGGGGAGGCTCTCGCTCTCGCTCTATCCACATGATTGAAATCTACTCTGACCCGAACATTTCTGCGGTGAGTGAAATGGTAATGTCAGGAGTGTGTTTAGCAAATCACCCCACTACAGTCTCCAAATGATGACAGCCATGATATGTGGAGCTGCCAGTTTTGAGTGTGTGTGTGTGTGTATGTGTGTGTGTGTCACTTGGGTTTCCTCAGCAGCTCTCTCTCTCTCTCTCTCTCTCTCTCTCTGTCTCTGTCTCTCCTCTGACTTTTTTAAATTATGAGCTTTTTACCACCTTCACTGAGCAAGACAAACACTGCTCTGTCAATGGTGTCCAAACTCGCAGGGGAAGGAGAGTTTAATCAATTTAATCCACAGTGCCATATCATAATTAAATTCACTGTGAGGTGGTGTGTATAGTAAAAAAAAAACAAACAAACAAACACGTACACATATGACACAAGTTTCATCGTTGACCTAGTGATGCGTTCAAACGCCTCTGTTGTCATCGTGATTATTAAATTAAATCACCTGGTTGGAGTAACGTCGACTCGGCTTGGGAGGCATTAGTGTGCGTGAGAGAGAGAGAGAGCCGGGCTTTCCCCGTGGCTTCAGACTGTGTCAATAATCACTACAGCCTTTCTGTCTCTTCGCTTTCGCCCTCCTCTGAGCCGGCGTGCTCGGCTCTAGGTCAGTGAAATGAAATCCGCCACAAAAAAGTGGAGGTCGATTCGCACTGTCCATTAGTCTTTGTTGTGATTTTACAGTGGTGGGGGTGGAAAAAAGGGGGGCAAAGAGACAATAATAACCTCTCTCAATTGAAGGTTGTGCCGTGGGTCTACGCGGTTGTGTCATGGCATCTTTGTGGTACCTCGGATTTAAAATGACCGGCAAAGATGGACAGAAATAAAGAACCTTTGAAATAATAACAATAATAATTAAAAATGTGTCGTTCATTCACAATAACAAAGCGCTTGAGCGACACAATGTATCAACCCGGAGCGGCGCCTTTTTTAAAATCTATTTTATTTTAATTCACAAAAATGCGTGTGAACCTACTAGAGGCTGTTGTCACTTTAAAAAAAGAGGAAAAAAATGTGTCAGAGTTTTTGTTTTGGGTTTTAACGCTCGCGCGCGCCCTGCTCCGTCTCCACGCGCGCACTGACGCACGCAAGCACACCTTTTCCCCCCTTTTTTCTCCCCCTTTTTTTTTTTTTTTTTACTTTTTCCTCACCTGCGTTCCGGAGCTTCTTGTTCCGATACACGGAGAAGATGACCAGCAGGTTGCCGAGGATGTCGACGACGATGGTGAAGATGAGGAAGCAGCCCAAAGTTGTGGTGACCCAGGGCGGGCGGTTCAGGACGGCGTCGCTGGGGTCTGCCGAGGAGCTGTTCAGGTGATGAGACCCATTTATAACCATTGTATACAGCCGCTGAACTTTTTTTTTTCCTCAAACCGGGGCCCAAATGCTCAGCGCGCTCCCCCCCTCCTCCCCGGATACCTCCGTCCTCACCCCCTCCACCTCACAGCCCGGGTACCGGCGGTGGGATACTGTCTCCTCCCGCTGCTTTCATCCTCATCCTCTCCACGGCTACTTCTACTCCTTCTTGTACTACTACTACTACTTCTTCTTCTTCTTCTACTTCTTCTTCTCCTCCTCCTCCTCCCGGTAGTCTTGCCCTCTCTCTGGCCGCCTCGGTGTCACTCCTGCGCCGGTGTGCCATCCACTTTGTCGGTACGCATGTGTGCCACGGAGCCGCAACTTCAAACCTTCCCAGCATGTGATCAAACAGTCCGGAGAGGAGCGGTTTTATTCTGCTGTGGGGGGGGTGTGGAGAGGGGAGAAACAGCGCCGCCCGGTGGCCGACTGCAGCAGCAGCAGCAGCAGCTGGAGCGCCCTACTTCTTCCTCCTCCTCCTCCTCCTCCTCCTCCTCTTCTTCCTCTTCGCCTTTTTTTCATTTATCCTGATGCGTGTTCATTCATGGCAGCGCGGTCGCTCGCTTTGCTGTATTTCTGCGGCCCATTCATTATCTTTCGCGAGAATCATTCATGTTTTTTTCCCCCCTCTGCTGTTTCAGGAGGAGGAGAAACGCCCACGAAAGATGCGAGGACGACCAGAGACTGTTTCAGGCTGCGTGGATGCTCAAGCATGAAGGTGACTTGGGGGTGATTTTTTTTAAATTATCCACATTTATATTTCACGGGTTGGCGCAGGCGTCTTGGTTGAATTCATAACTTCTGTTTTGCCTACACTTCCCCCACATTTGTAACTAGAAATGCCTTTATATATATGTGTGTGTGTATATATGTGTGTATACATATATATCTATGTATATATGTATATATATATATATATATATATATATATATATGTATATATTTGTGTGTATATATATTTTGTTATTCTGAAGCTGTAATATTACCACCAACCCTCCCGTTATGCAGATTTATAATCCCTGAATTAAGAATAAAATTGTGTCATTTGTGCATCATCCCGAGTTTCCATATGAAGAATGGCCATTATGCCATTGTTAGTTAATGATGTTCACCGTAAATGGGTCACCTCCACCACCCCCACTCCAACCCCCCCTCCACACACACTTGTCAGCCTCTTCAGCTGTCTCAGAAAATGAAAGTTTGACACAATAAAACTCAGCTAATGGTTGATTTGAATCTGAACTTTTGAGGATGCTGTAAAAAAAAAGAAAAAAAAAATCTGAATGGTCTATCTGCAGACAGGTGAAAAGGAAAAACTGCTTCCACACAGGTGCACGGTCGAGTATAATTAATCCATTAACATCCAATCGTGCTCTGTGGCGTGCACAAAAAGGCCCAGTTGATTCTGTTTTTGCATGAAGAAGGAAACAGGAAAAGATCTGAGTGACTTTGAAGGGGGGGAGGGTTCATCGTTAGAAGGCAGGAGCTTCAAATAAACCGGTTGGTCTCAGGGAAAGCTTATTGTGAATGATCACCTTTACCTGATGATGAAACGTTTCTCTCGTAAGGTGAAGGATCATCCACACTTCAGGAGGGGTCATGGGGTGGTTTGATGAGGATGAAAGGGATGTAGATCTTAAACTGTGACCTCCACGGCCAGCAGATGTCGACCCAATCATCTTGCCAAGTAGTGCTCCTGTTGTTTTAGACATATTTTCAGACTGATATGAGCACAGCAATGTCGTATTTGATTAATTTTAAGAGGTATAAAATAGGGGGGGAAAAAAAGCAAAGATTAGATTCTGTCTAAAAAATAAATCACATTAATGTTTCCTGCTTTTCTCCTACTAACTCTTTGAGTTATCTCACAAGAAAACCACTGATATTGTCTCGTCCCTGATTGATTTTT
>JAOXYL010000061.1:21203383-21214137 GCA_028564955.1 Terapon puta
CACACACACACACACAGATACACACCTGTATCAGAGTCAATGATGAACAATTCAGATCCAGCTCCCTGGAGCTCATAAGAAATTTGGGCGTTTGAGCGGATGTCAGCATCTGTGGCTGAGACCTGCAAGATGAGCCTGCCAGCAGGGGAGTCCTCTGGGACGCTCTCACTGTACAGGGACTGAGGGACGGGCGGAGAACGTGGGAAATAGAAGAGGAGAAGAAATTAGAGTGAGTACAATGAAAAGAAAGGGACAACAACAGAGATGACAGTGCGGCACAAAAATAAAAAAACTGACTTTACCTTTTCACACACAGGGCTGTTGTCGTTGGCGTCCAGGACCTTGACCTCAACGACAGCTTTGGCAGTGAAGATGCCATCACTGGCGGTAATGTTAAGCAGATAATTGTCCTTCTCTTCACGGTCCAAGGGCTTTCTGACAGAGACCTTCCATTCATTCTGAATGTGTTCGATGGCAAATTGGCCGAGTGGGTCCCCTCCTGTTAGGTGTTGAAAAGAAATAAACCACTTCAGAATGATCAACAGCTCAGAGGCAGGAAGTAACCTGAGTCATTAAATAGACACAGAGAGAAGGATCTCTCCTGAATTTTAAACTACACTCCACTAAATATCAATTAATAATTGTTATAATAAAATCATAATGGTTAAGTATTCATCAGTGCTTCACAAAGACAATCCTTACTTGTAAATGAAATATGTTTGGTGCACAAGTGATCGCACAAACCATAAACGACAGAAAATGTACATGAGCTGATGATAATGCTGGTTTTCTGATTTCTCTTGATATTTCCATACTTGGCATAGTTATTCACACTTGCTAATTAGCACCAGATGAAGCATTTTTTCCCAGTCTCTTTCAGAGCATTATTCAGATAATTATACATTTCTGTATTTTGATGACCTAAATATTTGCCTTGAGCTTCAGCAGATTAGGCGATAACTCAGACTCCTAACAGATAATAGGGCTGTGTAATGTTTCAAAGATGAGATATTATCATCATATTAAGTGGCATAAACTGATAATCCCCCCTAAGCTCTGTTTATGAAAAACGGTTACACAAAGGAGCAGGGAGTAAACTCTCTGGGCTTACTAATTATCTGTTCCGCAAAATCACAAATGCCCACCTGTGATGAAGTAGTTCACTTGTTTATTGATGTCCTCAGAGTCATCGTCCGTGGTGCTGAGGATGGCAATCACCCCGCTAGGAGGGGGGTCGTCTTCACTGACCGTGCCTTTGTAGATCTCTGCAGTGAAGCGGGGTGGGTTGTCGTTCACGTCAGCGACCGTTACCTCCACTCGGGTGCCGGTGACGTGTTGGACTTTGTCGCCTTGGTCTGTGGCGAGGACAGCGATGGTGTATTTGTCCATCTTTTCGCGGTCAAGCTCTTTTAGAGTGGTCACCCATCCAGTCTCACTGTTCACAGCAAACAGCTCAGAGATTTCCTGTGAATTCTGCTTGGGGTCGAGGCTGTAAACAACATGGCCGTTGGTTCCAGAGTCTTGGTCGGTGGCTTTGACTTGGATCACTTGAGTCCCACTTGGGAGGTTTTCCACAATGACGGCTTCGTAAGGGTCTGACTCAAAGACTGGCTTGTTATCGTTGAGATCTTTCACTTGGATGTTTATATTTGCAGATGCCACGACCTCATAGTTCTCCTGTTTGGTTTGGGCGAGCAAAGTGAGCTGGTACCATTTGGTCGTCTCATGGTCGAGGCTCTTCTGAAGTTTCAAGGCTCCGCTGTCCCTGTCTACAACAAAGACCTCTTCATCATTGCTCTCAGGAGTGTTGCCCTTCACGAGGCTGTAAATGACTGGTTGCTCGCTCTCAGCCTGAATTACATCTATTTCCGTGCCAATGGGAAGGTCTTCAGCTATTGTGTAGCGGTAATGTGGTTCAGTGAATTTGGGAATTGGTGTCTCTGGCGCAACTATCCGAATGTAAACCTGTACGAGGGAATGTTTGGGTGGATTCCCAGTATCCTTTGCCCTAACAAAGAATGCATACAGCTCATTTTCAAGTCCAATGAGACTCTCTTTGGTTACAATGACCCCAGAGGTTGGGTGGATTTCAAAGTTCTCCCCCACGTTTTCAACATCTGCCTCGATTGAATACTCAATGTCAGCGTTGCTTCCCTCATCCATGTCTGAAGCGGCGATTTTAACCACAGAAGTTCCTCTTGGGACATCTGATGCAATAGTAGCTTTGTACTCAGCTGCCCTGAACTGTGGGGCATTGTCATTGACATCTGTGAGAATGACATTGACTATACAAAAGCCTACTTTTCCACCGCCGTCTTTAGCTATGAGAGAAATAGGAATTACTTTCTCAATGGTATTCTCACGATCAAGACTCTCCAGAGTGAAAATCTCTCCATTCTCATTGACAGAAAACTTGTCTTTCGCAAAGTCATTGACAATGTGGTATGTTATTTGCCCATAAATGCCTTCGTCATCATCTGTCGCCTTTGCTTCTGCCACCAAGGTACCAACAGGTGAGTTTTCAACAAGCTCGACCACATAGTCCATTTGAGAGAAGGTGGGGTTGTGGAAGTTGGCGCCAATGACCGTAACCATGACAAGGGCTGAGCTTCTGAAAACACCGTCTGATACTGATACGTTGAGGTTGTAAAAAGGCTGCATATGTGGCCTTCGGTGGTTGGAAATAAAAATGGAGCCTGTGCGTTTGTCGATGGAAAAGTTCTGATCATCATTACTGGATATAATGGAGAACTCCAAGTTATCTGAGTCTGAGCTGTCAGCATCGGATGCCTGGACTTGGGTGACGAAATGTCCACGTGGGGCCAGTTCGCTAACAGTAGCTTTGTAAGTGCGTTCTGTAAAAGTTGGAGCGTTGTCATTCAGGTCTGTAATGTCTATGGTCACAATGACATCACTAGACAGGGCTGGTACTCCTCCATCCACAACCCGGACTCTTAACTTGTGCTGCTGGGTCTCTTCGTGGTCTAGAACTTGAGCTGTAGAGATTATTCCTGTATTACGGTCAATGGTGAAGTAATCTGAACTCTTTCCCTTTTCCTCAACCAGCTGAAAGAACACTTCTTGGTTATTGCCAGTATCAGAATCTTTGGCATCAACTTGTAAAATGGATGTACCAATGACAGAGGCCTCTGAAATATTGGCATAGTAGGACTTTGACAGGAACATCGGGGTGTTGTCATTTACATCTTCCAGTATGATATCAACAAACACTTCAGAATGCGCTCCAGTTAAAGAATCAGTGGCTCTTACATTTAACTTGTAAGCAGGGTGCGTTTCAAAGTCCAGAGGCTGAATCACATGAATCACACCTGTGTTGAAATCAATCGAGAACTGTTTGAAAGGATCTCCCTCTGAAATGGTGTACACAATACGAGGGCCTTCAGAATCATTGGCCTGTACATGAAGCACAGGTGTGTGTAATTGAATGTTTTCAGGGATTTCAATGCTGTAAAAAGGCTTTTCAAAGACAGGCATTGCTTTGTTCACCACCGTTATTGGCACCTCAACTTCTGCTGAGAGCACTGGCTCTCCATTATCCTCTGCCATAACAACAACGACAAAATCTGTGTTAAGTGACTCCTTCTCAAATTTCTTTTTGAGGGAAATTTCACCATAGGAGTTAATTTGAAAGTGCTCCTGGTGTTCCTTCAGGTGATAACGGATATTTGCATTTGGCCCAATATCTTTGTCCACTGCTGTGACTTGTCGGATGACCTGACCTTCCTCTGCGTCCATCTGGACCAGGGCATGGTAGGGAAGGTTCACAAACATGGGTTTGTTGTCATTTGCATCTTCGACTGTCACGGTTACCAGAACATGAGCTCCATCTTCGGATTTGTCTTCTCTGGTGACCTCAACAACAATATCAAATGTGTCCTGGGCCTCACGATCAAATGGGATCCCAGTGGTTGAGATAACTCCAGAAGTGCGGCTGATTTCAAACCTGCTGTCAGGGTTCAAAATTCTGTAAAATAAAGGTTCGTTCACCTGGTTCCCAACCGCAGCAATGACTGCTAGTGTTTTCTTCTCGGAGGAGTTTTCTTGGACATAGGCTTTGTAGGACTCTCTGGTGAACTTCAGCTTGCTCTCCTTATTCTCCTTCACATTTATCTTTACTGTTGCAACAGTGGCAAATCTACCGTCGGACACCCTAACCTTTAATTCATACCTGCTCCTGAGCTGTGTGACATTCTGAATAGAGATAATACCAGTGATGGGATCCATTTTAAATTTATCACCAATATTTCCCTCAGAGATGGAGAAGAGAAGTTTGGAGTTGGGCCCAGAGTCTGAGTCTGTAGCGTTTACTTTAATGACTTCCACCCCTTTGTATGTCGGCACTATGACGGTTGCCTCGTACAATTCTTGGCTAAAAACTGGAGAGCGGTCATTAACATCAATTACATTAATTGTCACGTTGGCTGCCGTCTCTGCAAACAGGCGTGGCATTCCCAGATCATGGACCTGGACCGTGAAGCGGAAAAGACTCCTCTGTTCATAATCCAAAGAAGTTGTGATTCTGATGGCTCCGGTGCTTGAATCAATGGCAAAGTAGTTATGTGCAAAAGGTTCCACAATCTGGTAGATGAGCATGGCATTCTGGTCAGAATCGGCATCAGATGCACGAATGACAAACGGGGTGTTTTCATGGGTCAGAACAATGCTGTTGATGGGGGCTGACTCGCTGATCACTCCTTTGAATTCCTTTTGTAGAAAGACTGGAGCATTGTCATTTTCGTCCTTAAGATGAACCAGAAGCGTTGTGTTGCTGGAAAGTCCGGCCATGTTGGTGCCCTGGATGATGAGCATGTATTGGGGGATGGTCTCATAATCTAAAGCTTTCTGGGTCACAACCACTCCCGAGTTTGGGTTTATGTCAAATGCGTTGTTGATGTTGCCACCTTTTATTTGATAGAAAACAGATGACTGGCTGGCAGCTGTGACCAAGCTCACAAAACTTCCTGGATTGGCCAATTCGCTGACTTCTGCAGAGAACTCCTTTTCTGTGAATCTGGGGGCGGCGTTGTCAGAAACTGTCACTACAATGTGTACAGTGGCTGTGGTCGACAGTGGAGGTGTTCCATTATCAGATGCCTTAACGGTGAGTTCAAACTGGGTCTTGCTGCTGCGATCAAGCTCTTTGGCGACCATAATTGTCCCAAGAACAGGGTCGATGGAAAATGAGTTTGCAACATTTCCTGTAAGAATGAGAAGAAAAAAGAATAATAATAATATTAATAATGTTAATATTTGTAACAAGAAATCAAGAAATGTTTCTCATTCTTTCATTCATTGCACAAAAACAACAACAACTCCTCTACCAGGAAGATGTGGTTGATAAGCACTTATCATGTCTATGTTTTTACCCCTTCAACAAAAATGCTAATATTCTTTCCATGCCAGTCATCCTAGGCCCACAGTCTGACACAAAACAAAGCAAGCAACAGTTCAGTTCTATTAAGTCACCTCAGCTATTTCAAACATGCATGTATTCAAACAAAAAGCTAATAGCCCCATGTTTCATTTTCTCATACAATAGTTTATTGTAGGCGAAAACCATCGTGGGAAATTCTGACGATGGTTCTGCCCATCGCCCACGTATGCGGAGATCCTCTAAACAAAGTCTTCAGTATTCTCCTACAGTTTGTAAAGTATTCCATTCATGATCAAGATCCAGTGGGCAGCAGGACTCGGGATGACTCATACATTTTTTACAAGCTGATTTCATTTGCATTATTTTACACTTAAGGCTTACTGCTGTGAGAGGAAAAAAAATGTGGCTCAACAGAGTGGCACAGCAAGTTCGGCTATATTTACCTGATTCGATGCTGTACACAATCTCTGCATTACGGCCCTTGTCTTTGTCAAGAGCTGTGACCTGGAGTACAGCTGAGCCCACCGCTGCAGATTCAAACACACGGCCAGAGTAAGGCGTGCCGATAAACCAGGGCGAATTGTCATTGGCATCACCCACATTGACGATAACACGGACAAGGTTCCTCTTCACTGGAATATCCTGGTCTCGGACCTAGAGAGGAGAAATTGGAAAGATCCAGGCAGAGGAAGAAAAGGATGAAAAAGAAAAAAAAACAAAAAAACAGGCAAGAGTGTGAGAGCCCTCAGGGGGATAAATCAGTCATGAATAGTAAAAACCATAAAACAGCAAACTATTCAAATTTTGAAAAGCGTAGAAATAAACAAGCTTATCTTAATTTCATGGATGTTTCATTTTACAATTAAGTAAACAGCTCCAAAATTAATTCCATTAAACCATATGTTGGAACTTCTCACAATTAATCAAACTCTGCATATGAATAAATTGCCAGCGCTCATTGGGTCGTACCATGACGGTGAGGATGTGGCGATGCATTGTCTCGTGATCCAGTCGCTCGGCGGTGTACAGGGTGCCTGTTCCTGGGTCGAGTCGAAATTTCCTCAGGCTGAAGGGATCAGTGCTGCTCAGGAGTGTGAAGGTCAGTTTGTTCTTCTCGTCTCTGTCCACGGCGCTTATCTGCAGGACCTCGGTGCCTGCTGGCTGGTCTTCAGGGACGTCAACCTCATATGAGCTCTGAGAGAACTCTGGCCGGTGGTTGTTGGTGTCAATGACTCGGATGAGCACCTAAATGGGTGAGATAAATTGTAGAGAATATGAGTTCATTTTAAAATGAGTGTTGAGGCTGTTATCTAAGTATTTTAACATTTTTCCATCACGTGCAGAAGAAATAATCCCAGATAAATCAAGTGTGACGAATTACCGATTAACATTTATATGATGAAAAGCAGCTAAAGAAGGGTCAGGGATAGGTTTACATGTACGAACGACATCCATTAAATAGTCCAAAATAACTAGTACACTAATGTGAGCGTAAATAACTGTAATGGCGTTAAGACAGAACAACTTTTACAAAACAATAAACGTAAAAAATAACTGCTGTTTAGACTCACGCTCATATTGTCAAAAGACACCTTAACAATCGTCTTTATGTTTTGGTTTGGTAAACACACATACACACACTATAAAACCTTTCAAGATTTTCGGCTCTGCTCCTCAGCAATAAACAACACAGTGTAGATATAGACCAGATCGATACATATGATGGCAAAAGCAATATTTTAACTGAATGGCCACTTGATGCAGCTAACAGCAAAAAAACAAGAAATCAATGCTGAATAACCACAATGCATTTAAATGAACTGAGAGCTACGTAGAGGAGCAGGTGATTAAATTTGGAGTGCGTGTGTGATAAACCATACGACAGTGAGCTGTCAACTGAGGAAAGTGAGCAGGCATATCCGGAGGTATTAATAATACACAACGAGTCAAATAACTTTTAGGATGGTTAATCATATTTTACCCTTACGCTTCTGCTGATTTAATATTCTTCTAATATATTCGCAAACAGCTTGTTCTGACTCAAACCCATGAAGCAGATTTCTGGTGCGTCCTCCTCTGGACAGCGAAAAAGTGCAGTCGCTGTGTTTTTTTCTCCCCCCCCACACACACGCACACAACAAAGACAACATCCCCAAACTGTAAAATTCCACTGGGAGCATGTTTTATCAACACCAGCCACTCGTCTACTGGACTTCCGACAGAGGATTATGGAGAGCTGCTGGAATGCCATCTCTGCTTCCC
The DNA here is from genome assembly GCA_028564955.1 of Terapon puta. Taxonomy (NCBI): domain Eukaryota; kingdom Metazoa; phylum Chordata; class Actinopteri; order Centrarchiformes; family Terapontidae; genus Terapon; species Terapon puta. The sequence goes on from JAOXYL010000061.1 coordinate 21,211,041, forward strand.
AGACCAGCGAGGGGCTTCTACCGTTGCCAAACATGGGGAACAAAGGGATCAACCCAGATTAGACACCTGCATACCAAACACAAGGGGGTGATGTCCCGTAAGGAAACAGGCGAGGCCGGGCCGTTTGGTGCAGGAACACAGGCGGCGGTCGACAGTCACAAAAGCTCTGACCAGTTGACAGCTCACTAGCTGACCAGGATTTGTCAGATCTGTGGTCAACACAACTGCCCACTGTTGTTTTTTGTAATAATGCTGTTTGCTGAGCACTGTGAGCCTATATCAGAGACAAATATAGACCCAACCTGACAGCACTGATAACATTTACAATCTGCTGTGTGCTGTGATGTTGGCATTGCCGCCGAGGCTCACAGATGTCATCTTGCAGGGGGAGCGCTGGGCTGCATGCTGTCTATCAGCGCTCTAAGCTGGCTGTTTGCCACAAGTCATGTGTCACGGGCGACCCATGTCACACCGCTAATCAGGACGCGCACTGATAAATAAATACACTTTTCCAATGAGATGTTAACCCCCGGAAAAGGAGTGTAAAACTGAGCCTCTGGTAGCTGGCGTGCAGTGCATCTCATTCCGGGCATGTCTTCTCATGTCATGCCAGACATCGTATTGCACCAGATACCTGATGTCCCACAACCCACCTTTTACACACACACAGATGCACGTCCATGCATCCACACCCACCCACCCACACCCACACGCAGGCTCATAAAATGCGAGCTTCCACACACGCGCGCACATATATCCCCACAAAGAGGTTGTCAAATGTGTCTCAATCTGGCCGGCGTGAGATAACGTGTCTTGTGAATAGTGAGTAAGGTGGCGAGAGCTGATAGTGCTGTCAAGAAGCAGAAAGGAACGGAACCTGGTCAGTAGTATCCACATCTATCCACAATGTACTATTTTATATGGTTTAGAAAGCGCACAAAAAGGCTATTCAACCCCCCACCCCACCATCCGAACACACACTCCCATATGCACACAAACTTGCCTTTCCCTTTGCAAGGAGGCTCTACAACACTTCAAAGGAACTTTGCCCCAAAACATCACAAAGCAGCATGATACAGCCTGACTGCAGCAGAAATGCTGGTGTGGAAGAAAACTCTGTAGTCTTTGTATATGGCTTCCTCTGGGAATGCTGGAGAGGAACAAGATTGGGACTGAGACACAGACGTGACAGATGGAGATACTAAAGGAAAAAAAAAAGTGCTGTGAGGGTGAGATGAGAGACAGAAAGCGAAGTGACAGAGAAAAACTGAAGAAGAAATCTACCAGATATGGTCAAGGTTTGAATACAAAGTTTGAAATGAAAATGAAACCAATACACACAAAAGGCACAAAAGATGTGGAGAATTATAAGGAAAAAAAATAGTGCAATAGCGAGCTTTGATACTGAAGACAAGAAAAGATATAAGTACGAGCGAACAAGGTGAACCTTCGAGAGAGACATAAAGAGAGTCTTTGTAATGTGGACCGAGATAACATGAGAAACGGGAGACCAGGAACAGATTGTGAGCAGAACAGCTTGAGGTGCTTCTGCACAGCCAAGGGAGGATGTCATATAGCTGGAGAGGGGGGAAGGGAGGCCGGGCCGCATGCCGAGGCTGCCTTGTTGGCGCAGTTCCTGGTTATGAGTTGCCCGGGCTAGAATGCAGCACCCCTCTCGTCCACATCAGCTGATCCTTCAGAGGCGCCTTCAGAGGACTACAACGGTCAAATGGGAAGCGCACAACAGAAGGGCCGACTGTTTCCCACAGACCTCCCACTTTCACACAAGCTCCATGCTGATGTCGCCGCTGGAGTCACGGGAAAGGTTGCATTTTTCTGCTAATGGTTTTTCACTACCATTTGAAATTTAAACCAACGTTTTAACACAAAAGTGTACTTAGGAGACCGCAGAGAGAGCGGGGCCTCCTGAATAACGAAACACCTTTGCTCCTTCCAGAACAGGACACGCGGGAGCTGTCATTGTGCTCATTGTCCTCCTGTGCAGTGCGTAGGAGAGGAAGCCCCCCCTGCCAGGTGGCAGGTTCTGGGCAAAGGCTGGGCACTGGCACCGAGCACTCCAACATGTTCCCAAAACAGGATTAACACAGCCCGCTACCCACAGAGATCCAGCGCTCTTGTTTGCGCTTTCTTCTACCCAAACAGAATAATCATCATCTCTACATGCCTGGCCAATAGCTGCGCCGCTTTTTGAAAAACGGAGAGGAAGAAAATCTGTAGGAAAGACAAAGAGGGCTAGAGAGAGAGAGAGAGGGAGAGAACAAAAAAGGGGAGGAAAAAAAACATTCCAAGGAGAGAGAAAATAGGCCAGCCCGTCTGGCAGCAGAGCCTCCACATGACTTTGATTTGAGGAATAGATAAGTCCGACTTTGAGCTTTCACGAGGTGCGCTGCATGCGTGTGATCCGGTAGATCTAATTTGCAGTGAAATTCTGTATGACTTGTGCAATGAAAGACTGTCCCCCAAAGAAAACAACTTCATACTCAATACAAAACAATGGATGATTCTCATACATATGATTTCCTGTTGGAATCCTCTTTTCGTGGATTTATTTAATATTGCAAGCGCAGGGGGAAACTGATGACTCAACATCTGTCTTTTATGTAATAATCTTGAGATTATATTTATTCAAGTGTTCAATGCTTAATCCTAATACAGTACAATCGAGTGGATTAAGCAGCAGGTTGATACCGTGTGCCTGCCTTGAAAAGGTAACAAATAACTAACCCTCCTAAAGAAGTAAATAAATACATTTCAATGTGGTTTGACACAATCTTTTCAGAATCTTAGCCTTGGCTTGTTGACTTACTGTAACCAAACAAGACGTGCACCTCCCAGTGAAAAGAGCTTCTGTGACTGTAGCTAACAGAGCAAATACTGTCAATACTGAGCAGTGTTATCAGATAAACAAGTTAGCAGCCGAAACACTCAGGTGGTGAACATGAAGTGCTCAGTTTGCTGGAAGCTCGGGACACTTAAGGATTTCCCAAACATATGTGCACGTCAACCAACTGGGACTACTGCTAAATCACATATGCATAAATGTGAAGGCTGCAGACATATGGTTCGTTCTCACCTG
>JAOXYL010000061.1:21214237-21225474 GCA_028564955.1 Terapon puta
GTCAACCAACTGGGACTACTGCTAAATCACATATGCATAAATGTGAAGGCTGCAGACATATGGTTCGTTCTCACCTGAATTACGATCATCAAACAACGACACTTTTTATCGAAAATAATCTGCGATGCATTACTCTCAGTGACGTGTCTATCACTAGCCTACAACATCGGATTAATCGCTACTGTCTCTGCTGATTCTGTACGCCTCTTTCACTCACCTATTTGGCTCTCGGCACATCTCAGGCAGCTGGCCTACTTTACAAAGTGCGGTTTATGGAGCACACAAATTCAGCTAATCCGTTTCCTCCCGAGAAAACAGCTGATCTACAGTGGTCAGCTGGGTATAAAGGGCTGTATCGTTCACACTCGCTCCCGTTCGCTCGCAGCTCTAATAATATGACCAAAAATATGCGCGTTTAAAAATCCCAAGGCAGCGAGAAAAGGCGCACTTTTGCAGGCAATAAACTTCATCTGAGCCGCAGTACGAGCGATTTTTCTTTCGCCTATTTACTGTGTGAAACTGACGGTTGGATTGAGCTGTGATGGCGTGCGGAGATGGATTTCCTAAAGCTGATGATTAAGCAGTGCTCGCGGTGAAACTTGTAAACTTGTCATCGCATCAGATCGCGCTGGAGAACTTGAGGTGTGAATTATAATATGTTGTGGGTTCATCCAACTTTAAAGGAACGAATGGCAGATTTTTTTTTTTCTTTCAAATAAATAAATAAATAGATAAACCCACACTCTGAACTATGCTCGTGCACTGAAAAGAAAAATCTGCCCCTGTCATGTAGTCTTAATGTCTTCCTGTGCATTTGATTGATTTTCTGTGGAGCACACTTTTCTCTGTGCAAGTATGTTTTGAAGTCCATTATGCAACCTTGTAGTTTTACACAAACACCGAATTAAATTGAGCCCTTTTATTGTGAAAGGGTCCCAACGAGAACCAGACCCCACTGAGAATTAGACCGTACGAATAGGTTAACCTTTGAGTGTGATTAATTTGACTTAAAATGTCACCGCGTGCAGGCTTTTAAATAAGTATCCGCTGCCAGGGCTTTTAAGAAACTTCCTTACTGGGAGAGAAAATCACGGCTGAGAAAACAGCCGCTCTGAGGCTGTTTTTTAAGGTTTTCCGCGCTAAACTGAAGGACGTGCCGCTTCCTCGGATGAGCTGCGAAATGCCAGCGAAGGCGGCGCTTCATCCAGGGCTCAGCGGAGCACAGCGGCCAGATGATGAAAGGCTTATTCATACGGAGTGACAACAAATAGATTCTTTTCCAGCTACAGTTCTCCGAGGCTCCCCTTTGAGGACAAAGGACAAAACATTTTGAATGCCACCGTCCCGTATGACCCAAACTATCATGTAAAAACGTTCAAAATCTCGTGGACAGGGCATGACCGTCTGAACAAAGAGAGAGACAACTTGTGTGTTTAAAAGCTTTTATCACTGGCGGTTCGGCCTCTGCATCAGCTGGGGAGGGAAATATATGATGTGCAAGCAGGAATAAATCAGCATATTAATATATTAAAATCCATGTATGCAACTGCATGCGTTTTTTTTTTTCTTTTTTTTGGAAGTTTTAGCTTCATCTTTCATCAGTATGGCTCACAGGGGTCACATGGTTTACAGCATCTAATCCTTTTTCCTTCTGCATAAAAGCATCTTTCGGTCAGTTTTGCAGTCGAGTGTACTTGTATATGTATGAGTCTAATATATTTAGTTATTTAGAGTCCGTTCGGAGTAGACCAGGGGAGACGGTTGCTCTCAGACAAAAGTAAGAGAAGGTTTGCAGGTTCAGAGAGACACGGAGCAGAGGGGAGGAGCGGAGGCGGCTCAAGAATGTACACTTAAAAAAAAAAAAAAAAAAACCTCTGGCTAGACGGCACCATCATCACAGCCCCGCGTCAGGAATGAGACAATGGAAGATTCCTGGAGTTCAACACACCACTGAGAAGGTAGAGAGCGGAGGAGGAGGGCTGAAAAACTTCAACAGGAGTCTTCATCAAGTCTGCTAGAGACTATTTTTCTTTCTTTAAAAATAGAAGGAAATTTGGGGGAAACACCTCTTAATCTCTCTCTTTGGTTAGTCAGACGAGAAGCTGGATACACTCTCACGTCTGTGTGGTAAATATGAAGCTTGGAGATGGTTCGTTTAGCTCGGATTGAGGGCAGGAAACAGGGGAAGCCCACTAGCCTGGTTCTGTCAGGAGGTGAAAAGTCCACCTCACGGAGCCTCTATAGTCTCAGACTCTCGTCATATGTGCTGCACGGTTGCTGGGCAACCAGTAAAAACTGCAAGAAATCACTGCGCCCTGCTACAGTCCCGTACGTAGCAAAGATAACACGTTAATTAGAGAGATTATTCGCAGAAGCTGGTAGGTGGATTGAGTGTCTGAAAGAGGAAGGTCTCCCCTGTTTCTAATCTTTTGGTAAACTAACTCACCAGCTGCTGGTTGTAGCCTTATTCTTATCGTATCAATCTGCTAATTAAACTGTGCCAAGATAGTGAATGTGCACATTTCATAAAATGTTAAACTGTTTTCTTTTTCTTTTTTTTTTAAATTAAAAGATTTGTCTTCATTCGTGAAGCTGATATGTGAGCATGTGAAAGTGAATGTAGTGGTGGGAGTTCAACAGTTCAACCAAACCTCACAGTCTCTTAATACAACTGAACATTTTCATATCACCCATATTTTCTCTATTATCACATCATTTCTTTCAAGGCAGCACTATACGAGTCAGATCACGTCGGGATGTAACAAGATTAAAACTTATAAACAGTCATTTTCCCGAGTTGAGACCAGCGATAGCTTCACAAACGTCAACACGTCCCGACAAAAAGGACAGTTTGGACGCTGCTTTACTCATTACCCATCCCTCTCCTCCTGCTACCTCCCCCCCTACGAAGAAAACAGAACCATGACAACTGCCTCATCAGCTTCCAACCGTTTCATTAGTGTTTCAATTACCTGGGTGCTGACAGTTCGTGTCCCATCTGTGGCTTCCACCGTCAGGTTGTAATTTGATTTCTGCTCGGCGTCCAGAGGCCGCGCAACAATCAAGGTTCCACTGGCCTTGCCCACGTCAAAGCGGCTGTCATAATTACCACCTGTGGATTTTTTTTTTTGTTTTTTTGTACAAACAAGGAAGGACAAAAGATTAGCGGCAAATCATCGCTTGGTTGTCTACATGTAGCAAGGTTACACAAACATTAAATTGGGGCGCTGAGATGGAAAACAAACACCAATCATCTGTTGTGCTGATGTTGAGGATTATAATGAGTAGATACATGGATGTTGGTGTCAGCTGCCTAAAGATGTTATCAACTATCAGTACACATTTGCTTTTTTATCTAAACATCAATAATATTTCATGCAGTTAAACGTAAAATACACATAATGGGTAAATAAATATAAATTCCTGGGTATATCCTTTCATATACTGCACAAAAGGATATTAAACTCTACAACAGTGGATATAAAATGGAGCTCTAATTGACACAAGGTAAGGAGAGGAGGGTTCTCTGGTTCTCTTGAGACTCTCCACCAGGTCACAGGTTTAATGGAAAAACGTGGCACAACATCAATCCAGCGTCACAGCACAATTCAACCACAGGAAGCAGCAACACACACACACGAGTGGGGCGAGCTCTGAACACAGCACAGCCTATGGGGATGTCCCAGCAGCTACCTTCTGCTGTACAGTTGTGGTCACAAGCCATCTGAAGGATGTAAAACATCTCAGTATCCTCTATGCCGTCTTGCAAAAATCCAACCAAACAGAACATTCCAGAGAAAAGAGGAAAGCGGTAAGCAGAGCACGGAGGGGGGGAAAAAAAAGAGAAGAGAAGAGAAGAAAAGAGACGTGTCAGTCAGACATTGATTAGAGGGAGGACAGGCAGGGAGGAAGGGAGAAGAGGCGAGCATTTCTGAAAACAGTCAATTTCAGTCTTCTCATGCAAACAGCGCCTATCATAAGTTTAAAAGATACGCACGTTCGGGAGAGGCCGAATTAAGTTTTATCACTTCAAAAACAGAGTTGCCAATTAAAACAGTGAGGAAATGTGGTGCATCTCAGGGGACTCGCGGGGAAAGCTACAATAAGATAAAATCTTTTATCTCCAGGGAGACTGTAGCGCATAAAATGACTTATTTATTTAAATCTATCATTCGCTACCTATCACGTTATGATGCAACTCTGTTATCGAAACCGTCAGATTAAAAAGCAGCAGGACACGGTGAAATGTTGAAACGGAGAGCAAAGCTGGGGGGCAAACTGCTTGACAATCAGAAGAGGCCTTGCCTTTGGGTTACGCATGTTTGGGGAGATTAAAAGCGTTCAGACTTTAACTACATAACACCTGCAAAACACCTAAAAATGCAGATTCAGCTCTCTGCCTTTGTACGGTATTAGAGAGAAAACACAGCAACTACAAAGAAAACATGCTGTTTTCTGATTAATTATGTGGATTAAATGCTCTGCCTCTGAATCTACTATTAATATTCAGATTGCATTTATATCAATAATACATTCATGCAAGTTATTATATCTAAATATGTGATTTCAAAGTAGTAGCGGCGGTGCATGTGAACAACATACCTGTGATTTCAAACCAAACAGGGACATCGGAGGACTCTGTGGCGACGACGCCCACCATGTGCGCCACGGGGTCGCTTTCCATCACGGAGAAGGTGAAGGGCGACTCCTCGAAAAGCAAGGGAGCCGCGTCGGCCGGCAGCTCCGGTTTGGGAATCCACTCGATGTGCAGACGGCAAGTGGAGGACTTCTGAGGGCGCCCGTTGTCGACGGCTTTAATCTGAGGGCGAGGCGGAGAGCGGAAGACTGCGTTAAACCGCGGCGTTACGCAACACTTTGTAAATGCGAGTTTGGAAAGTTTCTGGAGGATCCTCTGACTAAAACTCTTCAAAAGTAAATATACAGGAGAGTTGGGTTATATAGCCTGCAAGTTCGTGCTTGCAGATAAAAGACGCTAATAAAGGGCTACATTTTCTATGCAGCGGATACATGATTTAAGTAGAACCACTTCTGAATGGTAGAAACCCACAGAATGAGTTGCATTTCAATTCTTCTGTTTTATTTCGTACTCTGAGCTGTCCACATGGTAAGAGAAGCTCGTATTTTGAATGACAAAACACGTTTTGTGTGGTCTTCTTTTGTGACTGCAACTTTCGTGGGGACTTCAATTACTGTAAACTGTGAGCAGTGTCTTCTTGCAGCAGAAAAAAACCCAACTCTAAGATGTGTGGGGGACATAAAAATCTGAGAGGAAATCAGTTTAAACCAAAAAAGATGAGTGTGAAGTATCACCACAGCAGGTTTCACAGCCAACTGCGACGACTGCGCTAGAGGTAAATTCAGGCTTTTTGACTCGCGGCTGGAGCGCTGATAGATTACATTCATTTTCACACATATAACACACTTATTTATCAGTAATTCTGAGATACTCTTTTAAAAAAAACAGCTGCCGTGAGGAAGAGGAAACTATTTTGTCCGCCGTTTTACAACAGCAACAGCCAGAAACAAGTCAGCATCAATGAGTGACAATCGCTTGGCACTTGATAACCACAGTAATGGGACCACGGTAAAAAAAGCAAGTGTACTGCACATCCCTGGTGCAATTTTCCCAAACGGACATTGTGAGCTGGTGTTCTTCCACACTTGTGGGCCAACACCGTGTGAATGGGCCAATTATTTTTTAGTCTCTTTTACAGGTTTTTTTTACAGCATTTCTAAAGACAAAACCTAGAGAAAAGGGGGAGGAGAGCAACACGGTGGGGAGGAAGAGGTGAATACAACAGTAAAACAATAAACGAGCATCTGCTGTAAACATTTACTGCTCGCTGAGAGACCGTCAGGCGGAGGACGGGGATTACTCACCGTGAGGATGTCGTACTCTCCGGCGGAGGAGAACTTCTTGGAGGACACGAGGCCGGTCTTGGGCTCGATAAAGAACTTCCCATTCTCGTCTCCCTCCTCGATGCTGTACGAGATCTCGGCGTTGGCTCCCTCGTCGCGGTCTGACGCGATCACTCTGTACACCGGGTCTCTCTTGGCGGCGCGCTCTCTCTCCGGCCTCTCCCGCTCCGGCAGCTTGATCTTGTAGATCTTCTCGAGGAACAGCGGCCGGTTGTCGTTCTCGTCGAGCACGCGGACGATGACGCGGACGGTGGTGGATTTGGCGGGAACGCCGTGATCGGTCACTGTGATCTGAGGAGAAAGAACAGAAACATCAGATTAGGAGCCGCACAGACTTAAAGGCCTGAGGGTGAACTGGAGAAAATATGATGTCGAGAACTTCAAATCACATTACATTTCTCTTATCTCTTAGTTACAAAGCCCACGTTGTTTTCTTTTCCAATCAAACGCACTGGTCAAAATTTGGAACAAGAGGCTGTAACTTTATGAGCTTTATCATTTCTTGCAGCATCGCCGAACACGTGTACATTCATCGGGGGAGTTTGTAAAGATCAAGACAGCTGTGTAAGAAACTCATCGTTCCAAAGCTTTAATCAAAGATGAGATGAAAAATGTGCTTTTTGCCTTCATCGCGCTCTCATTCCACTTCTTCTTTCTCAGCAGCTAAACTAGCAGACAGAATTAAAGGCATTTCCCACTGAGATTTACTATCGGGGGATCTTTTTTTAATACACGTTCCTCGCTTAAAAAACAAATACGCATCAGTAACGGGCTGTTATACGCTCATCTACTTTTGGAGGCTCTATGTTTTCTTTGTTTTTTTTTAACCTAATAATCTTCAATCTACAGCATAGTGGATGAATCTAGTCTTAAAGCACTCCACGGAGCACGCTTTTTTCCTCACAAGAAAAAAACTCTTGATGTTGAAAAAAGGGGAAGTTTTTTCAGTAGTCTTCTAAGGCGAAATCCAGCAGAATAATGCAAGACTAAATAGGATTTTATGTATTTTCAACCCCGCTACAGAAATTCAGTGCGGGACTTGAATAGCGGCAATTTTGGTCCCTCGGTGGCGTGATTGCTTGGTTAAAACCACTTTTGTCTTGTTGGATGTAAGAAGCAGCACGATGGGCTTTCAGACTCTCTATTTTAGGCTGATATGGATTTAATAATCTAATTTTATGCTTAAAGGTACACTGTCATGAGCGCACAACTCTGTGATGAGGAGGCATTTTGGGGCATAATAACAAATCCAAGGAGTAGTATCGGCTTCTTACACACAAGATAATGTAATACCGGAGCACTTTTGAAACAGAAAAGAAGTTAGAGGGCTAATTTGACTTCACAGGAGAGACATTTTCTTATTATCTAAAATAAAAATAATAAAATAAACACTGCCCCAAAGGAGTAACTACCCGGCCGGCGATGGTGTATTCCGGTGAACGTGATATGTTTCATCTGGAGGCTGCTGTGGCGAGCTAAAATCTGTCCTAATCTGAACAAAAAAAAAAAAACGTTTCATATGTTCCCTGTGATCATAATAACCGTCGCCTGTATGGCTGGTACACGAACAACCCACCAGAGCTAATTATTTTTAATGAGCTGCGACTCGTCATTCTGATAGCACCAGCTGCACCGACTCTGCTCCTGTGTGTCAAACTCACAAACAAAGATTTTGCACTGCTAATAAACATTAAGGCCCTCCGCTAAAGGCCGGGGGCTTTTTAAAACCCCAGAAGTACTCGGTATAACAGACAGCGTCGCGCAACTGAATCATTAATGGGGCCTTAATCTAAGTCATGACTTCGCGTGTGGCCGGTGGCGCGGTAACGCTTTGTAATCTGTGCCACGGTTTAGCGCGCCGACGGGTCTTCGGACAATCGAGTGCACAGTTTGAGGAGTTTAATCAAAAGCAAAGAGCCACGGGCTGACCTAAACAAACGCAATTTTCATCTAGTCCCAGAAAAGATGGGCTCTGGGGTCTGCGCGCGTGGCAGGGATGTGAGCATTTCTAGCTTGGAGCTGCAAAAAAAAAAAAAAAACACACTGTGGAAGGGCAGAACAAATGTCACAGTCATTTAAAACCATCTGCTAAGTGCTCCGCTAAAAACAGTCAGGAGTCCGGGGCAAGGCACAAACCATTTGGTACCATAGTTTCAATTGCGAAAGTAATGTGTTTTTGTTTTTCTCGCAGTGTCTGCAGCTGTCCGCGCTATTCACACGAGCCGAATTAATTAAATGAAATGACAAGAAATCTGAATTTGAATGTATCTTTGAGGGAGGGAGCGGGTGCCGGCGCTCGCTCTGTTGTGCTGTGGAATATTTCCATGATCATCTCGTGAGTTTTTTTGGGCCCGTATATGCAGGTAGAACTGGGATGAAGCAGTAATTATTTAAATGAACTATCCCAGCAGGGCGCCTCAACAAAAACTCCTGTGTGTGCGTAAACTGTTAGCGACCCATCTATCCATCACCACGCGCCTCTCTTTGGAACGTTTTCGCCCCGGAGCCTTTGTTTGACAATTAGGCGAGCCGCACAAAAGAAAGAGAAGTTACACCAGAGGGAGTGTGTCTCACTGCTGCAGTCAAACTAAGCCGGCCCGTTATGATTATCTACCGCAGAGCTGCTACCTTGCAGTGTTGTTTTAAGGCACTCAAACTGGAACAATTTACTCAAAAAGGGCTGTGCATCGGCGTAAGTATATCTATATCGTTTTTGCATGGTGACTTCATTGATGGACAGGACATTGAATGATAATTGTTTTGCTAACAGGCCTTCAACAATGAACTCTAGCTGAATAATGATTCACTGGTTTCGGCTTCACATATGTGAGGATTTTCCATTTTTCTCTGTTTTATATAAAATTGTACATTGGACGTCTTTGGATTTTGGAGCGTTGATCCTCTCATGATGCAAGATTTTCACAATTCCTTTTGACGTTTTATAGATTAAATGAAAAAATGTGAGTGAGTGGGACCTTGCGTTCTCGTCAAATAGGCCAGACTAATAACCTGTCCGGGGCGTACGCTGCGTCTTGCCAACTGCATGCTGGGAAGGGCTCCAGACAACAGCTGCGGACGGCCCATTCACCTCTGTTTTTCTATTATAACGTTCCCTCTGCAGACTCAGGCCTGAATCCTAAGCATGTCCTGGCATGTCCCACTTTTGCTATTTACCCACCCACCCCCTCCCTCTCTTCCTCCTCCTCCTTCTTCTTCCTGGGACGGAGGCCTCTCATCCTGCCGCTAGAGAGCCCACACTCAGACCATCAGGGGCAGCTTTGCCTTTTCTCAAATTCCCCCACTGCCTTTCTGCCTTTAGCTCTCTCTTTCTCTCTCTTTCACACACAGGCACACGACTGCTGCCTACCAACCCCCCATCCATCTCATCATAAAAGCCCCCTGTGCCTCCCTCCACCTCCTCTTGGCATTTGGTGCAAACAATGCTGACACAGCCCCCACCCTAATTGGTCCACATGTTCCACACGGCCCCACATGTTTAGCTTCTTCTCCGAGAACAAGCTCGTGCAAAAACTTCCAACGCCGGCCAGGACTTTCAGTTTGATTTGCTCCGCCGGCGGCCGCTTTACAAAGACGTGTGCGCACACATGTACCGTTCTGAGTCATGATTAACCCACGATTAGCTGCCCTCGGGATATGCTGAGGTGTGTGTGTGTGTGTGGGTGTGGGGAGGGCAAGTTGTGTGGTTTCTGGATCTGTGCTGCTCCACAAATGTTCAGCCCAATAAAGAGCTTCCTGCTGGATTCCTAATAACCAGTAACCAGCACGCACAAGTGTCTCAAGTTGTCATGGTTACAAGGCTCTTCCCGGGCTGCTTTCGCGCGGCAACTTTCTACCTATTTAGGTCCAAAGTTACTTTCTTCAAATTATCCCTCCGACTCGTATTCAAATTAAACAGAAATGTGCATGAGAAACTTTTAATTAGTTACTTTTCAGGGAAATGGCTCTCGGTGCGGTGGAATTAGAGTATCTGACATCACTGAAATATTTAGCAATAAACATTACAAAGAAAAGCAGGAATATGAGCGTGAAGAGAATAGGCGTGTTGGTTTTGGCGTGACATTAGAGACTACAAAGAGTTTAAGCTGAGTATTTAATGTGGTTATTAAAAGTCTGCCTGGAGGCATTTTGTCAAATGAGAGAAACGAACAACATTCGTGAACTCAGTTTAGGTGGAAATTTGCTTCTTTGTTTTTTTTTCTTCTTTCTTTCACAGACACAAAGACTTCAGACACCAATTTGAACCTAGTAATTCAACAGCTTTCAACCACATGTTGGAGGTAGCAATTCTATGTCTACAGTAAACCACTAGATGGAAGAGCTTTGGGTTTGCATGGGAACCTTTTTCCAACCTTGAAACCCCCCCAAGTCTTCCCAAACTCAACAGGCCTGCAGGGGAAAAAAATCAATTTTCCTCTTTTTTCTAATAACCTTGTTATTCAGTTTTATTCTCAAGCTAAATGTTTCCCTATAGGAATAAACTCTTCCCTCACCCCCCTCCCTAACGTTTACTCTCAGTCCTATAATACAATTAGTGCAGCGCAGTGTACAATCAGAGTATGAAATACAACGCTGCTCTGGCACCAGATGCACCAGCATTAACTGTCACCCAGTGATCACTGAATTGTGTAACTTCTAACAATAATTAAAAGGCGTCCAATCTGCTCCCTGTCAGCACCGGAAACACAATTAAACCGGCTATTATCAACCTCGGTTCTGTGGCGAGAACGGGGGAGTGAAGCATCGGGAGAGAACGCAGCCCGCCTCAATTAAAACCCACAAGTTTAGACATCGGCCTGTTGGTTCGACAGCAGTTTCCTGTCCCAGCTTGCTCCGTCCACGGGACGGAACAGTGGGAAAGAACAAAGACACAGTTCACCAGGATCTCCCACACGCCTCCCGCCTCTCCCCCTACTCCATCCGGAAATCAGCTCAAGGAGAAATGACTCCATAAGCGCCCTTCTTGCATGCACATGAAGTCCTGTTTTTGTTGGCAACGCGTGGCGCTCGGCCAGGGCTGGCTGGAAACGCCAAACCTCACCTCGACCGGGTAACTGGCCGTGATGACTTTGAAGGTTTTAGATCACCGTGTTAGGGATTCATTTGAACAGAAACCGGAGACGCTTTTTCTGCTGATTTGAAAATGTGTCCGAAAAATATTTGCTTACCTCGAGGATGTGCTCGTCTTGTTGCTCCCTGTCCAGCTTTCTTGAAGTAGTTGTAACCAGACCTGTTCAAGAAAACAAATGACGAGATTATTAATCAAACAGATACAGAAA
>JAOXYL010000061.1:21231823-21242916 GCA_028564955.1 Terapon puta
CAAAAATGGTTGCCATAGTTACTATCCTTCTCCGTCGTTGGTCAGGTTTGTTTCGTGCTTTTTTAGGTCATGATGTTAGTCAGAGTGTACATTACGGTTTGCCACATGCACATTAATTTGTCCAGCTTCACAGAATAAATCCACCCTTTTCTTTTAGTGTTTTTTCTAAAAGTCAAAAGGTGAATAAATATTTATTTCAAACTTTTTAACAATCTTCACACAGAATCTTTGGATGCATTTCTTCAATGTAGCTTTAAATCCACAGAAATTTGTCAAGATTTAGTGACACCCCCTGTGCCAGGATGTGGCATTCTTTACTCTTTTGAGATACTGTGGTTAAACTGAATCTTAGACAACTAAGCCACCGTGACCGGTCTTTGAAGTTTTTAAGCGGAAGATCAGACCATTTTTCATTTCCACATTTTCTACCCACAATCTCTTTTGAGAACTGTGACAATTGTTTGGCCCCAAATCACCGGAAAACATCAGGAAGTTGTTGGAAGTATCCATTTCCTATCTCACTTCCCCTGATAGTCGTTGAGGCTTTGGGTAAACCACTGATAACACCAGTGTGTGTGTTTTCTCCCGCAAACAGAGGAGGCGTCGCAGAAAGTTGATATGAGCAGCACGAAAAGTGGATGATTCGCAGCTGCAAATCCCAGTGGCTGTTTTCCCTTACCTTTTCATCCAACCACCCCTCCCCCCCAGGGATGACAAATGCACATAAAACCTGTCGAAGGTATCCAAGCTTGCCAAAGCATTACCCACGGCATTCCTTTTCAATTGATGACAATGAGCTGCTGGCTGCAGGCAAAGAAAAAGGATGGGCCAAAAATTGTTCAATACCACTGTAAGAATTCACCTGGGTGTATCTTTCCTCATTTGAGTCTAACCACTGGAATGAAAGCTGCCATTAAAGGGCAAACACAATCAGGTATAGACAGACATATCCTATTAAAGGCATGCTCTTGTCAGCTATAACTACACCATTGTCTGGTGACGAATACAGATAGGCGCCGTCATTAGAGGCTGTTTTCAACAGGCTGTAAGTGGTCTCATATGTCACATCGCTATAGACGAATCATTATTTGTTCAAAATCAATGGACAACACTGGAATAATTAGAGAAGCTTTAGAAAGTACTAATACTACACATATAGGTACAACAGGAAGTAGACTAATGAGCATTCGGCAAGATAAGATGGTTATCGCGGGGATCTTTGCTCCGGTTCTCTCTCCTTAGCTTAGATACGAAACGCTTCCTGTGTGTGTGTGGCGGGTGTGTTTTCTGACTACCTGTTCTGCTCGGTTGCCTCGTCCTAACACACACATGCTCTGGCATAACAGCCCTGCTCAAAGTCCAGGAAGTCACAGCAAAGTTAACAGCGTTTCAGGGAAGAGAGAGAGAGAGAGAAAAGGGAGAGTGAATCACCAGGTAATGAACGCTGCTCGCTCTCCCACAGAAAAGGTGGGCAACTCGTGTCAACAACCTCGGATGAACCAGCTCGGAGCTCTGACAACTCGCCTCACAAAGGGAAAATAAAATGAGGTGGCCGGCGTTCAGGGCTGTCTCGACGAACCATCCCTGTTCTCAATCTACACCCAAGTCATAAACAAGCCTTGATTACTCTACAAGGCGACAGAGGGACATTTTAGACGGAGCACTTCCAATTGTGCATCAGCCTGTCTTACGCAACCCGTATCCCGTTGTGATCTTTTGATCGCAACACCTATGAGCCTTTATCCAGGAAAATACAATTCTCCTCAGCCGCCAAATCGGGGGCTTAGAACAGCCGTGGTCATGTCTGTGGGTGGGATGAGATCGGTGCCACCAGACAACTGAGCGCCGGTTCATCTTTTAAAATTTCACACCCCAACAGCATTATTCAAATTCACTGATCTCATACTGATTTAGAGCACATAATTCATATCCAGCTGACAGGCACAATTTTCACCCCACGTGGCTGTGCCTCGTTTCTTTTTTTCCCTCTCCCTGTTCCAATCCCTTCAAAAGCGAGGCTGTATCAAACCGTTGCGTCCTAAGCTCTCAGACGTTGGGATTGCAATAGCGTCTGATAGAGAGAAGAGCTGGCCTTGCACTTTAATGACAAACTAAAGTCAGAGAACAGCCAAAACGGCAGGACTTGTTTACTTGGCAGAAATAAAGTAGGCCTAAGCCTTTCATCCTGGGTTTTGCTGAACCAATGCGGGCCTGTGCGGAAAAAGGGCAACCGACGCCACCCAAGGCGTCAAGCGGAGCCTCCGTATGTGTTTGAAGCTTCACAGGCTGCTTGGAAAGCTGCACGAGGCTGCGGCCCGCGATAGAAAGGCTAACTAGTTAGCTTGGAGCGCATGCCTACGAAGTTCCAAAACCCACAAACAAAACATAGGCCTTAACGTCTTTTCCTTTTTCCCACCCCTTTGTGGAGCTTTGTAGATATGCCAAGACAGGGCCTATGCTTCCAATGCAATTTTAGAACATATAATTACAGAGACTTACATGTTGTAAATTTAAACATTTTTCAAAAACCTGTAATATGCGGTGAGAGCGCCATATTGAGTTGATAATGTGGAGAGATATCAGGCCTATTTTCATCTCATTTGATACCACAGATACAGAAAATAAAACGTCGTTTGCAATCATTCCTTAAGACGTTAAATCCAATTCTGAAGTTAAAAAAAAATTCTAGTTAAACATGCTGCTGTCATTTGAACGGGAACGCTGTATAAATCACTGTCTTCCCTGGGCGTCAGCTCCACTTGGCTCCCTGTGTTCTCTTGTTCTCTCTCCCCGCCTACCTCTCTACCTCCGCTCTCTGCTGCAATATTCAAAAACAAATACGGAAGAAAATCAAAGCTACGGAGCAGCGGTTTAATGAAGTTTTCTTTGTCCAAACCCCCTTTGTTGAACCTGATGCAAGGGGCTCTGGTGTCCCACTGATAAAAGTTTTAACATGCTTTGATATGCATGAATGGGTCTTATCCTTATGCTTCAGTGTGCTCCGTATAACCAGTTTTTTTTTTCTCCAGACTTCTTCTGACGCTTGTAAAAAAAAAAAAAAAAAGGAACCACGTAAAGATAGAGCCAATTCTGCTTTAAAGAGGTTCTGCCCACAGTGGACTTGACCATAAGCTCCATAAAAAAAGCTTGGTAATCCTGGGAGAAGGAAATAATTACTTCAGATATGTGGGCTAAGAGGACTTTATAAGTAATGTATTGTGACTTTAGCGTGGCCAGTTATTAAAATCTGTAAACAATGCACAGTAGCAGGGTGGAGAAAATGATGTATACTATCATCTACAATGGTAAAAGAGATAAACTCAGACTTGTGCCATTCAATTCAACATCAGCTGCCTTGATGTTAATATTTCTTTCCTATAGGTACCATGTTATCACAGGTTACTTGTCCACAGAAGCGGGAAAAAATACCTTAAACATAAATGATCGCAGAGATATTTTCCCTACATTGTAAAAACAGCGTCATGTACGACTGCTTGGTTGAAGATAAATATTCGATTTTCCAGCACTTCCCTTTTTCTGCCTCCCAGGTTCCTTATCAGCACGTGTAAGCTGATCTTGTCATGCATGTAGACAAAACGCCAAGCAAAGGTTTCCTCTTTTCTTTATCGTCTCTTTTCACTTTCTCTTCCTGCCCGTCGGGGAGTGCCCGGCTATACTGCGAGGCTCGTTTCGGGAGGCCCCGCTACGTGATGAATCCTTATTTGGTCAGAAAATTCACATTGCCACTTCCAACAAAAATAACTCAGTTTGTTGATGGGACAGCCTCGGGAAACAGGACCACACACGTCAGCGAGGACAAACTGGAGCAACTGCTTCACCACCCATTCCTCATTTCAGTTTAATGAGCACTTGCATTCACGGCAAGAAGACACTTGTGTGTCAGACAGGTAGGAGAGAAGAGCAGATTCAGAAACAGGCGCTTCTCGGTTTGATATTCTGATAAATGTATCTCATTTTTATTTACACTAACTGACTTATATTTTTTTTTATCATGGCTGAGCTTTGAATGGGTTTAAATAGAACAAATTCTTCAATGGGATCATATTTCTGTCCAAGTCCAGTATGACAAGGGCAAATCTGTAAATTTACAGAGAGCCTCTGTCTGTACACGGGGCTTCGCTTTGCACCTATTACAAGTAATTTCTCTGCTATTCAACTAAACATAGCCTGCTCCTGCAACTTTAAAAGAGCCCGATGAAATATTAATCATCACACCATTTCCAGAGTACCATATGAGAACACACTTTAGAGTGTTAGAGTAGAAAAACCCCTGTAGACTCAACCCACTCCTGTCCTGGGTTAAAATATTGTGTTCACACCGCTCTTCCTTTTCACGAGAAAAGCAGCAGGAAGCTTGTAAGCCATGCGTCTACAGTATATCTGAAAACCTGGAAGGATAATTTAATATGCAGTACAGTTCGTTATATAGGTGTCATGCTCGTGACATTTAAAGTATCTGATTTTCTGTTTGTCGTCTATGAATTAGCCGAGATATTCAATCGATCCCTGCTTATATAAGAAGAATAATGTGATCATGGCAATGTGGAGTCCACAAGAAGCTACTGTTTTAAATATTTAATCATTTAGATATTGGCAAAGGGCCGACATGTCAAAGCTTTATCCTTCAAGTGGATTTCATTTTAGCAGTTAAAAATTTCTTTCTCGGGCTAGCCGACATGTTCAAGGTCTCCGTTTGACCTGGAATTCAATATAAGCTCGTGACTCAAAAGCGGGGACTTCCTGCTCCGAGGATGCAATTTATAGTGACGCGAATCGCCGTGGCGGTGACAGCGGTCTTACCTGTCTTGGCGTTGATGGCGAAGAAGCCCTGGGGATTGCCGCTGGTGATCCTGTAGGTGAGTTTGTCGCTGGCCTTGGCGTCCGGATCGACCGCGTTTATCTGGATGATGGAGACGTCTTTGGGGGAGTTCTCCATGACAGAGGGGTAGTAGACGGGCTCCAAGGTTTGCGGCGCGTTGTCGTTGACGTCCTGCACCTCGATGTAGACCTCCACGAAGGCCGACAGCGGCACCACGCCCCGGTCCATCGCGTAGACCGTGAGCCAGTAGTGCGGCGTCGTCTCGTGGTCCAGCAGCTCCTGAGTTCGGATGACACCTGAAAGGGGCGAGAGGGACACGAACAAAGTCGTTTATAAGTGCGAGTCTCACCCACTACCCGCGCTATCAGTGATCTCTGTAATCGATTTCTGGAAAAGGCAGAGAACAGAAGCTCAAACATCAGCTCGTGAGGCTGGTTGGTTGATAGGACTTTGACTGAAATGTGTCAAGGTGGTATATAAACAGTGTCTGCGCTCTCCGGTTTACATTCACTGGCGGTGAGGTTTTTTTTTTTTCTTTACAGCCATGTGGGGGCTGTAGCCTTCAGCTGAGCAAACAAAGAGCTTTCAGGGGCCTGCGAGTTGTACAAGTTGACAATGGTTAAATGGAAGAGCGGAGGATGGGTAGGTTTGGCAATCTTAAAGACTTAAAGGGGGGGGCTTAAAGTGCATAAATGCAGTGTGCAACCAAGGTTACGAGAACAAAGTCTGCCCCTATGCATGAAAGCAAAGTTATTCTCATGAAACAAAAATCACAGGTTCTGCATCAACAATGTATTTTAATAACGCTGTGTAAGGTTTCCTGCGAGAACAATGCAGTTCTGTTGGATGCAGACATACATGCTCGGCCTGTAAATATAACACCTGTCAGCACTACTTCTGATGTTTAAATAGCCGGCTGCCGGTGCGAATGTTCTTACTGATCTTTCGGAGGAAAAGCTTACAGCAAACTTCAGAGGAGCGAATTTCCTTTAGTGCCCGTCATCCTCACCTAACCCCACTTACAAGCACTCACCAGGTGCTCAGAAAGGTGCATTTGGGCTGTCGGAAAGGAATGAGTGTAAAGTGTGTGCTTTTCCACGTGTGTTTAAATAGGTGCCAGGGTGTTTCGGTTTCGAGGGGAGAGGATGTGCGCACATGCCTACGTGTTAGTTTGCTAATGACAAGTGTTAGAAAGAAGCTACTATTTCAGTTGTAACCAGACTAAGGCGGTTTCTTATTTACTGCTGCTGTTATATAACGTCTGATCATATTACCTTAATTTGGGCCCAAATCTTTGTAATCTGTTGTACGACGTCTGACACAAAACCCCTTTCTTTGTGTGTTTTTTTTTAACTTTCTACAAGCACAAGGCGGACCTGACGCAAAGCAACGTTTCTGCGAACAAACAGCGGTTTTGGTGTCAATTCGGAGGTGACGGCAAAAAAAACAGCTTTCGTGTCACGACTAATGAATGAGAACACTTACATCAGTTTTAATCAACATGAAAAAAAAGTCTTCTACTTTTCTTGTCTTGTGCTGTTAAGACTCTGACGGCTACGAAACGCGGGGAAAATCAATTAACTGCGAGGCATGTGAACGCCATAATACCGCCGTCACTGTAATCAAGTTGTGAACAGAAGAACAGTCATCTGCGCTAAACAGATAATATTTTGATGTGCTGTCCTTTTGTTGCTTTAAAAAGAAGAACAGTGACTGAAACTAAAAGCAATATAATCAGACTGCGGAATAAAACTCAGAGGAGGCTGCTGATAATTGCTAATAGTAAAACATCGTATTATCTGGACAACTTGCATTTGTGAGCTCCCATTATTTCAAAATATAAGACAGCAAGGGGCAGCATAAACGCGCAAATATCTTCCAGACAACGGGCGCCACGGCAGCCTTTGTAAAACCAACCATTTCCGCGTCTGGGTTATTTGCAATACCCATATAACCTTGATAAGCGCAATGAAAATTTATGGCTATATTTGATTCTATCATTATGTGGCGCTAATAAAAGTGAATCATGTTAAAGGCACGCCCGTATCATTACCGGCCGTGGGTGTTGTCCATTTCCTACAATGAGTCTGAATCTGTGACACGCTTAAGAGTCGGTGGCCCAGATAAGGGGGGCCGTACGCACGAGGGCGCGTTTCAAAGGTTCGAATAGTTTACATAGACGATCTCCGTGCCGCTGCCGCCTTTGTTCGCCCGCTGAAACTTGATGAACCGCTATAAAAAGTGGAGTGTAACCGAGAGCGACCAAACGACTCGCCTTTGGTAATGACAGATCTCTCGGAAAAGAGATAACACCCCCCCCACACACACACACACTTCCCGGGATGTCGCAGAAATCTCAAATTTAACATGGGAAAGGGAGTTTGTGGGTACAGCTCATTTATTCTCTCTCGCCCCGCTTTGCTTTGGCGTTTCAGCCTGGGATCCTCTCTTGTCATTAGTCATCATTACAGCTCTTGCAACTTAGCTTGAGGCGTGTAATAAGACGGGTAGTCAGGGCAAAGGGAAAATAGGTAGCTCCCCGATGTTTCCTAAAGCCAAGAGTCCCACGGCAGAAAAAAAAAAACATCCTCCAGTACACCGGGAATGCAAATGAGACGACTCTGTATAATCAAACCGATGGCTTAAAGCTGACAATACACCGGGAGGAACACAAGTTAACTTTTTGTATGAGTCACAACGTCATATTTGTCGCGCTAATTTAGACGTAAAATAACACGATTGTGACTAATTTATGATGCCGCTGGAGCCGGCGACTAAAAAAAAAAAAAAAAAAAGATCGCAAGTGGGAAGAGAACGTGTGCAGGAAATTGCAAAGGTTGAGACATAAATAAGAAATGCAGGTGCTCACGGGACTGAGCTGAGACACAAAAGGACGGGAGGATGAATGTTTCAGGCGGCCGCCCGGAGGGAGGCGGCGGGTAAGGGGACATTAAAGAAAAAGAAAACGTTTAAGTTGAGCGTAAATGAGAGGGTGGAAACTGGTCGGAGGGGCTGGTGTGAGGTAGAGGAAGTTAGGAGCAGAGGGAAGAGGAGGGAGGAAGAGACAAACGGGGGAAAGTATGAGACATATTTTGCGCCTCTTGCCAAGGAGATGCCCGTGCTTGAGCGCTCATCTGTTTGACTGGCTGACACCAACGTAGCAGAACAATCCCACTTTTCACCGGGGTCGTGCTTTTATTGCTCAGCACACGAGAGACAACTTCATATTTTGAAGCCAAAAAAAAAAAGAGGAACGTTCCTGTCCACACTTTTTTATCTTCGCAAACTAAATGTCAGCGCCGACTTGCAAACTTCAGGGTTTTTGCGTTTTAAATGTACCTCGGACAGACGTTGCCTTAATTGTGAAAAACAACACGGGGAAAGCTATCTGCCGTGGCCTTCGGCTGACTGGCTGCTAACAAAGCACATGAAAGGCGAATCTGAAGAATTTAGTGGCCACACCCATCCCATATACCTTAGCCTTCCCACTAAGGCAGAAGCAAAACCTGCCCTTAGGCCACAGAGAAAAAAAAAAAAAACAGACCAGCCTCTGCCAGATTTGCTTTCCGCTTTTTTTCTCCCCCTTCTTGCTCTTTTCTTTTCCCTCCGGCTTTGTTCTTCAAAGTTACTTGAGCGCAGTGGCAGTGCGAGGGAGTCTTCAGACAGTCAAAGGATTTAGAAACACCGAGGCCGCCAGGTATTTTACGTACGAGTGTACTTAAAGCGGCGTCCTGTACGGGTGCGAGGTGAGTTCACGCTACAGCGGCTGGAAGAGACGCGGCGACGCTGTTTAAGAGAGGATGAAAATTGCTTTCGAAAAAGCTGCTTGAAACTATCCGCTGCGTGTCACAAGTTGCCTTGTGAGACAAAGTGGAGCGCTAAATATAGTGCGCGCTGCCAATACGACGTTAAGACACATGTAATCCAGAGTGTCTCACGTGCTGATGTTCACGCCCCCCCGACTCGTGAAACTTGCATTAGACCGTTAAACCAATAAGCAAAAAAAATATGAAGCGATCCTGTGCCCCCAGTTCGACATAAAGCGCCACTTCCTCTGCAGTTGAAAAGTTGGGGCTTGCTTTGAACTACCTTCGTTAACTCCGCTCACCCCTACCCCACATTCCTCAGCCTACTCGGCCCTCGAGCTCACATGCTTACATAAACTTTCTCAGTGCGCTCTCCGTCCGCCCCCCCCCCCTCCTCCTCTCTTTCCACAGCCCTGGCGAAATGCTTCAAATTCCACCACCACGTTGTACGGCCGGCCGTAATAGAAGGAGTCCTAAACTGAGCTTTCTGCGTTACCCGGCAACTTAATATCACATCATCCTAAAGTTCCCAGACATCTGGAGCCGAGATCTGCGCTTCAAAGATATTAAGTCTGTTGGTATCAATGCCTCGGAAAATTCAGAGATCTGAAGCGTGGTCCGAGGCGAAAATATGTTTTGTTGTTGTGTGTTAAAAGCGTTGCCCGGAGCGCTGATTTCATCATTTCGGCGCAATAACACGCAGAAGTTGTAATTCAAAGGCAAAAAAAAAAAAAAGACTTAAGTCACAATAAATATTCTTTTGTTCTCGAATGTTTTATGCCATTAGATGAAAACTGGCCTGCTATTCGTTGTTTGTTTGTTTGTTAGGTCCGTGAAAAGTTCTGAGCAACAAGCTACCATCACACTGCTTTAGATTGTAGTATTCATGCAGTGAGAGATCCTTGATCATATTTAATTATGCAAACCTTGCTGCTGTTATCAGGTAATTTATCGAAATGTTATCGGCTTAATGATTTCTTGCATTATATTGCATATTACTACCACATTATTGCTTTCAATCCTCAGTCTAAAGAGGTAAGAGTGTATATTAGCAAGCTAATATTACACTTTTTTATAACTAAGGTATATTTGAATTTGTCCTGTTAATATTAGAAATAATCTGAAGGTCAGACGGTCAGTTAAAATCATCTTCCCTTTGCGTTTCTTGCATGCATAAAGTGTCGTTATGGCTCAACTTGGATTGTCTGAAGGGCACGCGGGGGTCGTAACATATTAGGATCGCTCTTGGAGATCAGTCATCGTCCGTAATGATGACACAGTATCGCACAAAAAACCACGTCTATCTTATCTCCTTCAATACACGGCCTATTGAGCCGGCGAGCCATTTCCACTTCATGCATCACTGTGCACGCTGTATACTGTCAGCGCAGGAAAAAAATGGCTGTCAACAGCTGGCTTAGGGGAAAATGGTACTTAAAGCGAGCTCCATCATTTCACCGGCCTAACAATGGAGAGGAGTGATACTCTGTGCATCAGTGTAATCCCTTTCAGTGGGACATAAAACTACACCACAGCCAGCACTCATCATAAGTACAGAAGCTGTAATGTATGTTACATCTAAAAAAAAAAGAGTTTTTTTGTTGTTTATTTATGCATTATGACTGTGAGAGAGAGTTGGAGGGAGACTGAACAAATCTTTTGATAGAGTTCTTACATTTCTGTTCTTTTCTTTCTTTTTTTTTATGTCTATTAATTCCAGTTGAGATAGCTTTTGGGATTTAGCTTACGACACAAAGCTTCCATTGTTGCGGGGAACGGCGATGTTTCAGAGGCTTTTTGAACGGGCCTCCGCCAATACTCCTTGATTCAATATCGCAGCATCATTTAGGAGCAGTTACTATACCTCCTCGCCCCCGACGATAACAATGAGGCAAACACAAGAGTTCGCCTTCACTTCATTTCCAACCCCCCCTCCTCCTTCCACCTTCGGAATATTTTTCCACCTTCCTACGCCCGGCAGCTCTCTCTATATCTCCCGTCGTCTGCACACGGCAAACAACGGCTGACCTGAGGAGGATATAGACTTTCAGAGGAGAGCAAACAATTTCCCCGGGAGGGCAGAATACGAGCGGAGATTCGCGCTCACCTCCCCAGGCGCCTCTCGACTGACCTGCTGTCTTCCCATCTGAGAAGCCGAGCCGGCCGCCGCGGTTGCACAGCTACAGATCAATACCTCCAGCGACAGTCGCAGCAGCAAACCCCCAACACAACCAAACATTACTGGCTTCCAATGGCAGAATTTAAAGGAGCGGTTTTGCTGTTTTGCAATCTGTTAATCAGTGGGTTCGGTTTTCAGCTCGCGTGTCATTTGATTTCCAATCACTCCTGTGCTGTTTGAGGTCTATGGGGTCTATGGGGTCAAAATAAAAAGTTCATCATAAAGATTTGGAATAAATTTGATTTCTCTCAGCGTCCTGTTTGACATT
>JAOXYL010000061.1:21242925-21253794 GCA_028564955.1 Terapon puta
TCTATGGGGTCAAAATAAAAAGTTCATCATAAAGATTTGGAATAAATTTGATTTCTCTCAGCGTCCTGTTTGACATTCACTCACCAATTTTTGGGCCTGTAGCTCTTTGGAAAAGACCACTTGTTTCCGTTCATTTGTCCATGTGGATAAAAACACTTACAATCCCATTCAAATGTATAAAAAAAATACTGATAATATACAGTATCATGTTTAAATTGATCAACTAAAAACTTTTTTTTATAATTGACAGATGACAACGTTTAAGGTATCTGCAGCCTGTCCGAATAAATTATCGGCTGACACACAGGCAAATATATTTCGGTACACCCACTTCACCGCACCTAAGTGTGTTTGTGGTCAGGGCTGTCGCTTGTCAAGTATCAGGCGGCATGAAATTGGCTATAAATGCCTGAAATAGTCGCTGAAATTTGAATAAAAAGGATAAGAGCGTGTCACTATCTCTTATATCTCTGCCGTAATTTAACGGAGAGGGCCCCCGGTGAAGATGCTGAGATGTGTCTGTGGGGGGAGATGCTAATCCTTTCAAAATATCACCGCTGTTTGTACCGCTTAATGCTATACACTGCTGTTTAGGGAGGTGGTTATGTTTACCACCAAGCATTAAATCATTATAAAAAAAGGAAACTGTTTAATTAAGCCTTTTTTGAGCATTGCAGTTGATGAACTTGGGGGGGTGGGGCGGCTGTGAAAGACGCTGCTTCACCAGTGTAAACTCTGCAACACACGATCCGCAGTGCATCCACCGGAACAGAAACTATAGATCTAATTCAGTGTTAGCATGACAGCAATTAACACACAAAGAGGCCGCATACCCCGCGCAAGGCAGCCTTAAGTTTCTTTAAAAAGATTTAATGGACTGAGAGAACAACATACTTTTAACTGGAGAAAGTGTGTTTTTCATTTGGGAACCTACAATCAACTTTGTCCCGCTGCACATTCCTGGTCCCGTCTCCACAGTAACAGCACTCAAGCAAAGACTATTTGGAATCATGTGCCACTTAGCAGGCCCGCTTTCATCTCAAACATATAGGCGCTGAATAGAAAATGAGGGACGGAGGGGGGTGCCGTTCTCACTTTACGCAAACTATACGCGGCGTCAAAACACGGGTCATAAACAAGCCCGAGGACACGTCTTTTCATTATCGAGGAGAATCTGTTTACTGTAACAGGAGGACCGTGGAAAAAAAAAAAAAAGACGTGGGGTGCTGGTGATTCTTCGCTGGAAACGGAAAACGGGACTTTGTCATTACGCGCCCAACTGTTTCATCTGCTCTCACAAAAGGACGCGTTTACAGTGCCGGCTCCAGACACCTTCAAGTGAAAGGGCAATGCATATATTATCCAACAAGAAAGGGCAATGCATACATTATACAATCAGCATCTGCGTCTCATCTCGGCTCCGCTCTGGTCACCTTGTACGCTGGATAATTTCACTCCGAGCTGAGACGCATCTTGCTTTGAAGGCGTTTTCAAAGTAAGATGCGTCTGCACCTTTCCGTCATTTTCAACTGGAGACGTGCAA
Organism: Terapon puta; assembly: GCA_028564955.1. NCBI lineage: Eukaryota > Metazoa > Chordata > Actinopteri > Centrarchiformes > Terapontidae > Terapon > Terapon puta. Next base: position 21,244,469 of record JAOXYL010000061.1, read on the forward strand.
GTTGATATTTTAACAAAAGACCTTTTGTTTGTGTCCGTGGAAAAATACTCACTCTCAAGACTTTGCACCTTGCAGCTTGTAATAGCTTATCAAAAAGTGCTGAAGCTTCTGTTTTATATTCTTTTATATTCTCCTCTACCTGAGCTGATCACCTGGGGCTCGGATTCCTGATTTTGCACGAGCTCCCTGAGGCATCTCAGGTGAAAGGAAATAAAAAAGACGATTACTCACTGCCGATGAAAAAATAAACCTCGCCTTTTGTTTATCTGCTGATTGTTGCCCGACCTAAGGTGTGTCAGGCTGAATGTGAGTCAGGCGCACTTTGAGCGCAGGCTTGTTCATCATGATAAGGTTTTATTGTTTGGACTAACGCTGACAGCTGACCTCAGATGGGTTTGCCTTCATGTTTATTGACCTGATGACTCTCAGCAGTGTGTTGAAAAAAGAGCCGACCCTTTAAAAGACACATTCTTCTCGGGGGAATTTTTTTTGGGCTCTGGGCAAGGAATTATAATCCTCACAACTTTCTTCATGACTGACCTAAATACTGCATGCAGTGCTCTTTTGGATCACTCTACAGCCACACTGTGTCCAGCACAGGGCTGCTAGCATCTTTAAAAAAGTGTTTTCTGTGGTTTTAGAGCACCAGCTGCAAGGCCTTTCTAAGTCTAAATGAGTTAAAAAATATAGAATTTACCACACTTGCTTCTTCAATATTGGTATGAGTCCTTGAAAATCACATCAGTTGACCTCCAAGGCCTCAATATGCGAAGCTACTGCCAGCCACTTATGGCGCACAAGCCCTGACAAGTAAAGTGTATGTTTCTTCCCGAGCACAAAATGGTGGAGAAACAAAGCACACCGGCTGCTGCTGAAGGAACTCAAACCTCCCTGATGTGCAAAAACATGTCTGAAAAGTGGACTAAATGAACCAGGGCTAAAATCTTATATTAAACAGCACAATGTCCTCTTTGCTCTGCTGAATCTATAAGTTGTTAATGAGTTCAACATGATTACTCAGAAAGTAGTAAGTTTGGTTACTTCAAGTCTCTATTGGTCAAAAACTATGTGCAAATTTGAGTAAAGCGAGGGATGGTAAATGCGGTCTACGGCATGGGAAGGGGCCCAGAAAAAGAGTCCTGATAAGAGTACGTTTAAATTAAGATGGCACCGAGCCAGTGACCACAGAGCTTTTAATAACACGGAGAATGTCTGGGCAAACAGTTGCCATGGACTCCCTGAGCAGTCTGACAGAAAATGAACCATATCTGGAGAGGAGGACGTGGCTCGAATACAAGGCTTTTTCTTGAGACCGATGTAAATGAGAGCAGGGTGGCATTCAATAAGCGGCGATCGCGGACACCACTTTTAAACTGAATCGCTAATTTTTCTCGCAAACAAACAACTCGCCTGTTCCTCGAGTGGTTTGGGGACGTCAGTCAAGTGGGTAGCGAGCGTGGCCCGTTTTTTTTTTTCTTTTTCTTTTCTCCCTGTTCTGAAATGCCACCTTTGTTCAGATTTGTCAAGACACACCTACTCCACGAGAATCGCTCGCTGTCTCCCTGCATCAAGCGCCACGACGCTTTCCACACCGACACTTTGTCACCCGCAATGAGGTGTTGTTGCTGCCGCGTGTTGTCGTGGATGCCGCTGTAAAGAGGAGTAAACTGGGAAAAAAAACAGTGATTTATACCGCGGTGAGAGAATGAGCAAAACACTACAAGACGGATAAAACCATGCAATGGGCTGACACGCTCCTAACAAACACGACTGCACGGGTTTCGAATTACAAGCGTCGAGTGAAACAGGAAAAGACTTGAACGGCCTTCCCCCGGCTCCTTCCCACAAATTCCATAACTGAAGGTGTGTGGCTCCTGGCATTTTTCCTCACACCACTTTTTCATTTGTTTTCTACTTTTAAACCATTTTTAAACATTCTGGTTAAGTTCACAACGTGCAGCTGCGAGCACCGGCGGGGTGTGCACCCGTGCTTATATTTCCCTTTTAGGAGCATAATAATCTAAATGCATATGGTGACCGTAAAGAAAAAAAAAACCACACCCTTCATCTAGTGAAATCATAGGAGGGGCATTACCACCTTGGCTGTATTTAGTTGTCTACTGACCTCAGATGTAATCCATAATAACAGGACCCAGCCCAGGACAATCCTATCATTGCACCTCCTGATAATCACTTAATATGGGCCTCTGGGATTAAGTAGAAGATCAGACCAGGCTCCACAAATCTGTTCCCTACACAGGATTTTTGAGTCAGACATACATGAGCCACTGGCCTCCTTGTAGGCCTGTCAATAGTAATACTCTAGTAATGAATTCGCCAAAAGTCGGCACTATTCCTTGCGAAATTCAACTTATATTACAGTCAATTTAATATGTAAATAGGAAGAAACAAACATGGAACATCACTTGTAATCCTTACATAGTCAGCCGTCAGTCCAAGCTTTAAAACATCACATCATCTCTCTTCATAAAACCAAATCTTATTACAAATCAGACCAAATCCAAGCACTGCCACAGAAACAGTCGGAAACACACCACGGCTGACACGCAGCCCTGGAGGACAGTTCCTTCATAAAGCCTCATCTTCTCGTGCTAAATTTACCGAGCAGAAGAAAGTATTTCCCAACAGGTTTCGCTGGAGAGACTTCCCGTCAACTTCCTGAATGATTCACATATATCTGATTCTTAATAAACAATAAACTGCAGATATAGATGGCATCCTTAACGGTAAAAGTCAGAAGACAAGTCAATTGCATTTCCAGCCTTCTTATGTAGATGTGAACCTTTGAGGTTATACGTGCCAAGAGAAATCAATGTATTATGCATTAAGTTTCACTGACTCATTTAGACATTAAATATGTATAATGCAGAGACACATTTATTTTCAAATAGAGAAAATGTCACATTAAGCTGCACAAGAATGCGGGTACCAAGTTTAAAAAGGAGGAGGAGGGAGGGGGGGGGCGGCGATCCAAGTCTAAAGCATCCAGATCAGGTGATCGCTTTGGTGGGTTTTGGGGAGGAAGTCCTGGAATTCCAGACTGCTTATTTTGAGCTAATTTGAGTCAGCTGTTAAAATCATTCTCTGCAGCTGAGCAAGTATTAACATATTTTCTGCAAAACAATCTGAAACCCCACAGCAAATCCTACCTTTGGTTCAATACTGAAAATATGAAAATATGCTTTTTTAACCTTAAGTATTTTAACCTTGGGACCAAAAACGAAGCATTTTCCAAGCTGATCATATTCTTTCTAAAAGGGTATTTATACAGTTAGAGCATGACTACCGAAATAGGAGGTGAAATCACTCTTAAGACTACAGTAACTACTGAGGAATGTCCACACAGGTCTGAGAGACAGCTGCTCCATCTGTTCCTGCCGGCAATTCCTCCCAAAGATAAAAATGACTGGAACTTTACCCATCTCCAGGAAAACCACACTGTTCCACATGCCTGTCTGCCATAACAGAAAAAAAACTCAAACTGCATAAAAGTTTCTTTATGCAAATTATTTCAAGCCAATGCATGACTATTTCAGAACATTAACACAAGCTTCACTCGGCTCCACGGTGAGACTGAGAAAAGAGACACTCACCGGTTTCCTCGTCGATGGTAAATATCCCCAGGCCGGATCCATCGCGTATGGAGTATCGAATCTCTCCGTCCCTTCCTTTGTCTTCGTCTTCAGCTGTTACAGTCATCACGGAGGTCCCAACGAGAGCGTCCTCTTTTATAAATCCCTTTTCCACAAAGGAGCGGAACAAAGGCCGGTACAGGTTCTCGTTCACGTCCACCACGTCCACCTCGATGAAACAGGTCGACGACAAGGACATGGGCTTCCCTTTGTCTTTAGCCTTCGCCGTCAGATTGTACACCTGCTTTGTCTCGTAGTCGAGATTTTGCACTATCCGCACGGCGCCGCTGAGTTTGTCCACTTCGAAATTCCCGTCTCCGTTGTCAGTAAGGCTGTATCGTACCTGGCTGGAAGGCCCCAGGTCGGGGTCGTGAGCCTCGAGCCACATAATCACAGTACCGATGGGAAGGTCTTCCCTCACCTTAACGCGGTAGTTTGGGGGGACGAATTTAGGCGGGTTATCGTTCACATCTTCCAAGGTGATTTTAAGCGGCGCCGTGGACACCAGCTGGGGCTCGTTCACCGCCTGGTCGCGTGCCGCGATCTTCAACGTGTAAACCGGATGGAGCTCGCGATCCAGGGGCCGCGTCACCGTCACCACACCGGTCACCTCGTTGATCGAGAAGTGATCTGTGCCCCCCAAAATCGAGTACTTCACCACTCCGTTCTCTCCTCGATCTTTGTCCGTGGAGTCCACCTGGATGATCTCCGTCCCAACAGGTGTGCTCTCACTTATTTCGACCGAATACGAATCTTGCAAAAACTGCGGGCTGTTGTCATTGGCATCCAGGATCTTGACACCCAAGAGGCGTGAGGAGGATTTCTGTGGTATGCCGAGGTCATAAACTGTAATGTTGAGGGTGTAATAGTCTGTTGTTTCCCTGTCGAGAGGTGAATAAACCAAGAGCCAACCTGTCTCCATGTCAACTATAAAGCGGCTCTCTGTGTCTCCTCCTGAGATCACGTACACTAGTTTGCCATTGAAGCCACTATCCGTGTCAGTGGCACTTAAATGGACAATCCGGGCTCCGACGGGAAGGTCCTCTTTCACTTCAATAACACTGGGGAAAGACTCCGCGAACTGAGGAACGTACCGGTTGACTGAGTGAATGTCCATTAAGTTGTCATCCGGCTCGGTCTGCGTGTGTATTTTGCTGCCGTGGAGAAGCTTTTCGGCCAGCATGGTGGCGACGCCGGTTTCGACGCACTTCAAGTGGACGGGCTTGCGCGCCGTGATGACGGTCAGGTTCATGACCATGGGGTGCGTCTCGTGTTCGCCGTCCGTCGCGACGATCTGTAAACTGTGAAGGGACACTTTAGCTGCCTCCCCCTCGCTCAGCGTGTGCTTCAGAGAAAGCACGCCAGAGTTGGGGTTCAGTTCGAATAGATCGAGATCATTCCCTGCTTTAATTTTGTACCGTACCAGCTGCAGTTCATCAGCATCTATAGCAGACACTGTTGTTATTTGCTCTCCCACGCCGTGATCTCTCGGCACAGTCACTTCACAGTCTACATTTTCAAACAAGGGCTTATTGTCATTCAAGTTATTTAATGTGATGGTGACTGATGCCTCCACCTCCCTCCGGAAAGGGGATCCCCAATCTGACGCCCTCACTTTGAGACTGTAAATCCTTGGCATGAGCTCATAATCTAGGACCTCTGAGGTGCTGATGACACCGGAGAAGTAGTCGATGACAAACGGCTGAGGGCTCAGGTTGGTGATGCTGTACGTCACGTAGCCGTTCTCGCCTTTGTCGAGATCAGTGGCTTTAACCGTCAACACGCTGGTCCCGACGGGCACGTTCTCATCAACGGTGGCCTTGTACGACGTCTGCTGGAACTCTGGCGCGTTGTTGTTCACATCAATCACATCGATGATTACTTTTGCCGCCGCTTTTTTGTCGGCGGTGATCACGTCCAGCTCAAATCGCGAGGCAACGTCGGCGTTGATTGGTCCTGCCGTGCTTATTAAGCCAGTATCAGGATTGATGGTGAATCTGTTCTTGTCAGATTTGTGCCTAAAAGCGTATTTTAGCTGTGGATACTTTGGCACGGCTGTTACCATGGTGACAGGGGTATGAAGAGGGGCAAATTCACTCAGATTGACTCTGTAAACGGGCTTTTCAAACACAGGAGGGCCCACTTTGAACTGTGCAGAAGTGACATGTACCAATTTAGCAGATGAAAATTGAGGGGGGCTGCCTTTGTCCTTCGCCTGTAAAGTCAGGTTGTAGCCAAAAGGCTGGCTGTCCCAGTCTACACCTTTGACTGCTTTAATCTTATACTCTTTGCTCCCGGGGCTGCTTCTCACAGCCTTGAACTGCTGAAGAGGGTCTCCAGCCACGATACTCAGTGATGCTATCTCTCCATTTGGTCCCTGGTCACTGTCCTCTACCGTCACGATAGCATAGGTGGGGTCGTGGTCTGCATCGGAGGGGGCCAGAGTGACGGCGGTGATTACGGGCGCGTGCTCATTGGCCTGCTCCACCCTCACCGTGAGTTTGGCCATGCTACTGAAGCCGCTGCTACCGTACAGCTTCATCCCCCTGTCCACGGCGAGGATCTCCAGCTCGTACAGCTTCGTCTCAGAGTAGTCGAGCTTCCCGGTCAGCGTCACCACGCCGCTCGTCGGGTGGACCGCGAACATGTCCGTCCACTCTCTGAAACTGTAGTAGTACTCCCCGTTCGTACCGATGTCCGCATCCGTCGCCGTGACCTTGGCCACGCTCGTGCGGATGGCCGTGTTCTCCGGCAGAGAGATGCTGTAGGATGTTGGCGAGAAGAGGGGCCTCAGATCGTTGGTGTCCAGTACCTGCACCTTCACTCTGGTGCGACACTCCAGATTAGTGCTCCTCTCTGAGGCTTTAACAGTCAGTATGTAGTGGTCTTTAACCTCCCGGTTCAGAATGGCAGTGCTGCCTCCTTTGGTCCTTATCCGCAAAAAACTGAAATCTCCCAGCAGATAGTCCTCCGCTTTGAATAAGTTCTCATTGTCTCCAGAGATGATTTTGTACCGTACCTCCCAGGCCGGGTCAGTGATATAGATCCCCATCTTGGTGTGACTCTCTAAGTAAGTCTTAGCAGCAGAGTTCTCGTATATGGTGGCGTTGTAAACAGGGTGGGTGAACTGCATGGAGGCGGCCCTCGCCGTCCTTTGGTTCCCTGCGCAGCCACAGAAGAGCTGCAGGAGCAGCACGAGCAGCGAAACCAAGTGCTTCCCCATAATCGTACCGTGACAGAACCACCTGGAAACAAGAAAAACATCGTCATCAGTTTTGTAAAACTTAACCATGCAGGTGCATTAATACATAAAATTAAGTGCTTACAATTAATACAACACAAACACACAGAATCATCATTTTACTCCTAACACCCCCTCGTGGAAAGACCTTTTTCTTCCCTTCTTTGTGCACTTTCCAAGACTCCTTTAAATGTCATGACGAGTGATGGCCGGGCTGATAAATGGCTAAATAGGTTCCATGTGGAAATGAGATAAAGCGGAGCAGCCGGTCAGGTGACGAGATCTAAGCCTCGCTCTGCTCCCGTGTCTGCACAACGCCAGGTGCCAACTATGCGCACTTCATGACCGAGGAGCATGCATTCAAACACAATGAGCTCAGAGGAGAGGAAAGACCTGTAAATCTATCATTTCCTTGACCATGCACAAAAAAAGAAAATTATGCTCAATGCAAGACTGCACATTTAAGGCTGCTTTCTTGCTCTCGTGTACGGAAAATGCAATAAAATGACCTTTTTGATCAGCTTATGGATTTTAAAAATGAAACTAAACTATAATAATTTACAAGATAGTGGACTTTTTTTTACATGCAAGAAAATAAGTGCAGTAAATCCAACACATGAGCTCTCCTCTCTGCATCATCCGGCGTCAATCATTGTTAAAATCAAGGAGGAGATGAGTCTGAAACTGCTTTCAAATTGCAGATTCACTCGTTTACAGCCTTTTTTACGGCGTCTCGGGCTGCGTGGGAGTCCACACAAAGACAAATAAAGAAAAAAAAGGCAAGACTGCTGTGTCTGAAACCTCTGTGGATTTACTTTTGGCGTGTCAAAATGACCTGTGCATGGGAGGGTTTAGTTATTATTGCTTTATGCGAGGTTAATAAGTGACAGAGCGAAGCTAAAAAGTCACCTTAAATCTGAAACTCTCCCCTGCAGGTACAAAAGGACCATCTGCTGGTGGGCGACCATTGTGAGGGGGGGGGGGTTCAAAGGGAAAACTTTATTTTCGGCACATACGTGGAAGAAAAAAAAGGAGTTTGCACTTTCTGTATTACGTTTCCCTGCAACTCCTTGAGGGTTTTTTCATTTTATAACGAAAAATTAGCATGAAATGTGCTAAGAAAATAAAGTTAGGAGCCTCCGCACTGCCTCATTTCTGACCCCATCCCCCAACTAAAGCTTCGTGAAACGACGGCGGCCGAGAGCAGAAAAAAAGAAAAAACACTTTTTTTTTCCTTTTTCCGACCAAACACAGCGCGAAAACAACACAAAACTCAAACACAGGCATTAAAATAATATTAATGACAGCCAAGAGTTTACTTCGAGCTAAACTTCACCATCCCCACACCGAGAAAGCGGAGAAAGCGGCGGCTGCTTTCTTCCACCTCACAATGGAGCGGCCAACTTTTTTATGTATTTTATTTTGAAATCGCGAACTCGCACACACGTAGAAGTGAACGGCACGAAAAAATAAAAGCCTCGACGTACCTGCGCTCTTATTAATGTCGCATAATTGGAGGTTTTTCGTGTAGTTTGGGTAGTCCAAATCTCGGCATGGTAATACGTGGACTCGCCTCCCCTCCGTTACTCCGTCTACCAGCCTGCCTGTCTCTCTCTCTCCCCCCCTCTCTCGCTCTCTCGCTCTCTCTCTCTCTCCGGAGGAGCTGCCCGGTATCTCTCCGCGCTGCGCACGTCCGGATCTACTTACTGGCTTGGCGGCAGGATAAAACTCCCCCTCACCCCCCCACACGCACACAACCAAACCACCACCTCCAGGACCACTTTGATTTACTGCACTGACATATTATAGGTGAGGAGGGGGATAAAATAAATAAATAATTCTTTTTAAAAAAGGCTCACAAAATTGAGCAAAAAAAAAAAAAATCACTTCACCCCCCCAACTTCACTTATAGCCCCTAAAGCAAAGGTTGCCTTTTCTTCATTATAGTCTTATTTGTCACAAAAACTTCCAAAACTATGTTTAATATGGTTGCACCTGCAGGAATTTATTATTATTTTTGCTCATTGTGCGCATCCGATGTGACCTTTTTCCTCCCCAAGTCATAAAATCTAGTTCCTTCTCATGCATCTGTCCTCCCCTTTGCTAAGGTGAATTTTAAAAAAAGGATCTGCACCGACGTGCTCTCTGGGGGCATGTTGGGGGGTGGGTGAGGGGGTTATAGGGCACTGCAACGTGAGATATCTCTGCAAAAAAGGGCACGACCTTGTCCTGCCTAAATGAGACTAAACCTTAATCCAATATTCACCTCCTGAGCTGCACAACAGACCGCGACGAGGTTGTTTTGTGCATAAAAAAGAGAGATAACTAAAGAAAAGAAAAGAAGGGCGAGTTTAGTTTGACCTCGAGGTGGTGGCAGAGGAGCCAAAGATAGTTTCTGTTGTAATCTACGCTCCCTGTGCATCATTAAAAAA
>JAOXYL010000061.1:21263152-21277032 GCA_028564955.1 Terapon puta
GGCAATTTTTCAATTTGATATATACACCCATATATTTCCGTACAAAGAAGGAACAGGACCTGAGGGCTGCCCCCTGCAGAGAGAATAAAGCAGAACAGAAGGTCTCTTTACGTGCCTGTTCAACAATTTGGTATTCATCATTTATTTATGACTTTCAGCTACAGATCCCGAAAGAAAAGACAAAAAAGAACCAGAGAGGCGGGCGGGGAGATGCACAGATGATAGATGGATGACAGATAGTTGTTTTTGATCAACCCGAGCGACGCCAAGCGGACTCCGTTAAAGACTTCAAAATGCACCGCATGGAGACTGCTAAACGTACACCCGTCCCTTCTCTGGCTGCCTTCCCTCCGCCTGCAGTTATTAGCGATTTAGCAGACATTAGACTGGCCCTCGTTAGCTAATGACCTGCCACGCACACACACTCACACACACACACACACTCACACACTCAACTCTACTGCTGATTCAGCACAAAGTCGAGCCAAAGCACCGAGCATAACACAACAACGTGCATTTAATCTGAATAAACTTCCAGCGCTGAATTAATACTGAGCTAATGCAATTAAATGTCATTGTCTGCCTTTGCGCTCGCAGAAGCTGAAAAGTTCACGGCCTGTTTTTTTTTTTTTTTTTTTGCTTATCTAATAACAATCACCTCTCAAGTGCATGACCTTTTCTGAGAACGGGGATCAATACAGCTTGCCATGATGCTGCAAACAAACCACTGTTTACTTTACCTTAGCGTATCTTTCACTCATTTAAAAAGGTCAACAGACTCTGTTATACTGATGGGGCGAGAACCCTGCCCTTTCCTTTTTGGATTGATCTGAAGGTTGCTGCGAAATGGACTGTACTCGCTCCTGCAATCCATCTTTTCCCTGCGTCATTTTGTATGTATGCGTGTGTGCGCGCGGGCGGGCGTGCACGGGAGAGTTTGCACAGTGCATGTGTAGCTCGGGCTTTTCGTACAGTTCATGTATTGTAGCACTCTTCAAAGAGACGGGTCAAAACAGTGTTTTATCATCAAGCAGGTTCGGCTCCGCTTTGAAGGTCTAACGAATGTTTCTCGCTGCCCGGGCCCTCTCTTTGGGCTTGTGTGCAAAACATTACAGAGGCAGTTGTTGTGGGGGAAGTGGCAGCGGCGGCGGCGGCGATTGAAGTTTGGGAAGAATGAAGGCTGAGGATTAGGGTGTTCAAACATCGCTGTCCTGTGCAAGCCTTGATATGACTGCACCTGGGAACAGGCTGTTCTGTACGGTGGCAGTTTCCCAGAGTCCAAGAGCACTACTGTCAGTAGAAAAAAAAAACACACACACACACAAAAAACACTCAGAAAAATGAGCACAAACTCCTGGACAGGTAAGGACGATTTCTTTACACAAAATCTGTTGCATACAAATCTAAAAGTTAAGTAGCTTGGTAGGAGGTTTTGTGAAAATGAAGAATTAAAAGCTTCAAGTCACCCACCGGGGTTTAACATGTTTGGGGGAAAAAAAGTGTTGATTTCATGAAACTGCTGGAGACGGTCGTCATGACGTCGAAGAGAGAAGACGGCGAGTTGAGAGGAAGCTTGTCGTTATTATACGAGCTGTTCAGCGTGGATGTGCTGTAGTTAACAGATGTATTGGCTGACAGTGTGTGAGGAAATGTCCACCTTCAGTTAAAAAGTATAATCAAGCACTCCTGATGTGTTATTTCTGAAAAACAGTTATTACGCGACTTAACAAATTACTCAACAGAAAAAAAAAGTAAGTGCTCAGCACAGCTCCATCCAATGACTGTTAATAGACTCACAACCTTTGAGCTAGAAATTGATTTGAACCCTCAATCAAATATAAACAAAATGAAAAAGTGACTGAATGAACTCTGCTGCAGGCGATGGTGGCCAGTTAGGTAAAAGGTTATAAAGATATACTTTTAGATTTAACACATTAGAAATAGTGAAATTCACTTTATCACTCATTCTAAAGTAGGTCAGTATAAAACACTAATATATATGTAACAGTTTTTTATTACAGATTGATGCATTTAAAGGGTTTTCTATTGCCAATGTGTGAAAAACTTTACTTAAAATGATTTTTAAAAATAGACCCGCCCAGATTTTTTTCATATTACAGCATGTAGACTGATTTTTTTTTGCTTTTTTCTCTAGTTCATTACTTGTGGACACTTGGTTGTGACCCTTTAACGTCGTTTTTATCCATGCCGGTGTTTAGAGTAATCCCATTACTTTCAATGCAGTCACAATAGCGTTCCGATTTTATTTCATGACTTTGACAGTAGAAGCGTCACAGTCCAATGAGTGTCACTGTAAGTGAAACTGTCTCCTTTCTGAGCTTCCTGGTCAAACTTTGGTGGCAGGTTAGTGTAAAACCATTTGCGCTCCCTCGACAGTCACACCAGACTCGAGGAAGTACACCCGAGAGAAAAAAAAATAAGATGAAAAAGGAAGAGAGGCAGTGAGATTTTGATTAAGAGCTACATAAATAAGATTTCGCCCTCTCAGATAGCTGATTTCAATATTTCCACTGAATTCCAACAGAGAGGCAAAATTATATGGTAAAGTACAATTGACAGGCTGTTGCGACTAATCTCCAGGAAGGCTTTCATCTACTCTTTCGAGCTTGCAGCATATTTCAGGTGAATGAACGCGAGAGGGGAGAAATTGGACTATTTTCACGCCGTCTGTATTTTGGAGTTGCGGGAAAAAAAAGAGGCAGTGCAGTCTGTCCATTTCCCCCCTAAAAGAGCTCCTCATAGAGAGGGTTTGTCAGAATTTCCTTTGGAGATTTCATGATTTATGCTCTCGCGTAAACAAGCACATACGGTACGCTTTCGGAAATGGATACACAAACGCGCGAGCTAACTGAGCTGACGGAGCGTTCCCGCGAGAGTCAATAAGCCGGCGTGTTTAGGCTCTGAGCATAATTGATGAAGCGCCGTTGTACTCGTGGATCTAACCGTTTGATACGGCGCTCCGCAATGCTACCTGTATCGAAATGCCCCCGCGGAGAGAGAGAGAGGCCGCTTCGTATTTCTGTCAGTGTAACAAAACACCACTTTTCTTTCTCCCCCGTCTTGCCTGGCTGGAAATAACGAGGGGCATATTCCCTCACTTGTCTCATTTTCTTGGTGCGCCTCCTGCTCCTCGCAGACAGGAAAGTGCCAATAGGAGAATATTGAACCAGATAACCGTCTATGACAGTGTTGCTTTAGTGAGGTGTCAGTGACATTACAGGGGATTGCTCCTGAAAGTGGAAAATCCAATCAGGCTCCGACTCTCCCCGTGGCTGAAGGCCCGCAGACTGCAAAATGATTCATTCAAATTCTTTGATCAGGCCGAGTTATCTCCGAACTCCTCTGGGACTGAAGACAAACCGAGGAGATCCGGACCTTAAGGAGGGAGACAAGAAGTCGTCTTTATGCTGGGATATCGTGGCGTGGATGTGAGGTAGTACGGCGCCCGATCGCTGCAGTCGTGCTTTATGAAAACGTCCGAATGAACGGATTCGTACTCAATACTGTTGCGACTGTGTGCTCAGATTAAAATAATGGTTCTCCCACATTAATGCGGGCTGCGTGCGAATCGGTGTCTTTTTGCGAGAGGCGCGACGATCTTCGGGATGAAAGTTAAAATATTGATAAAGAATAATATAACTATTTTATCATAAGCAGTAAAGAAATCATGAAAATTGCAGCGCCTTTGCAGAGTTAGTGAAATGGAAGTGAATATTTCATTCTTTCATTTCATCACAGGCTGGAAATATACAGCAAACTGGGCACCGGTGACTGGGGAGTCTTTGGACATGGGTGATACTGGAGAATCAAAAATACATTAGCCGGGGCAGAAATATTTCACAGACCTGCAGGGGTGACCTCGGACGTTATTATCATCATCATTCATTTAGTTCCACCCTGAAATTGCCCTTGGCCAGTGAGACATGAAGTCCAATCTTCAACCTTTTAAAATCCCCAGCATGTTTATGCCCTTAGTCTCTTTTCAGTGTGTGAATGGCTGGAGCCCAGACATCACGCCGTGTCATTAAAGGATCATGAGTGCATGTCTAAGGCTTGTGGCTTCACTAGAAGACATGTACATTTATACATTTATACATTTATTCTTCTCACAGATGCTGATGTTGCGACCCACAAGTCAAGGGGAGGGCAACGCGTCCACAGCGACATCTGTGCATTATGCTCGTCCATATGTTATTATGCTCCTTTGTCCAGGCTCCTTCTAAAAATAACACATTTAAAGCTGGGCGTAGTGTGCTTTTGGGAATATTTTGGCCACTTAATAAAATGTTTATATTAAATTAAAACGCAGGCACAGGTCCGGTGAGCTCTTTCCTTTCCAAGCCTGCAACCCCTCAAGAGACATCACAGTTTGTCAGATCTTGCTCAGCTCCCTCCGGAGCATCAAAAGGCTTCATATATCACGTATGCAGTAGCTCTCCCAGTAAACAAACTTTGATGGTTAAAATTGGTGTCCCCCATTCAAGGTTGGTTTGGTAACAGTTGGGTTACCAGCAGTGACTTATTATCTTTTGAGCAGCTGCTTGGTAAGAAATATGACAAAATCTCAAGTGGTGGGTGTGTTTATAGTGCAGCCAAACAAATTCAAATCAGCTTTGTGGAGTTTTCTGCTCCCTCTATGTGACCTACGAAAATGAGATGGGAGTGAAAAGGTTGGCTATTTGTATTAATTTGTAGTAATTCTTAATGCCTGCCACTGGGTTGGATTTTTCTACGACATCAGACAAAACGCAAACAAGGGCTGTCAACACATTTCAACACAAAATAAAAAGTTTCAAAGAGCTGCCGTGTATGTGGAGCGACAGAATGGTAAATATATTCAATGGCTATCTCTTAAAAATAAATCATGCAATAAATACTATTAAAAATATGGTTTGATCTAATCAGCATTTTTGGGATAATAACAAAGACAACACAGGTAACCTCCCCATTCAACAGTAGCTCCTGTGAAGTCACTCCTTTATCAGTATTTATGTGCAACAAATGTGAAAATGTCCTAAAACCATTTTTCTACAGGCCCCTATCCATGTATCTGTCAGCCGGTCCCTTTTATGAGAAATAATAGTAACCTATAAAGGTGAGGGCATCTGCTGCTCTATCAGTAATTTACTGTAGTAGCCCACTGGCCACGAAAGGACTAGCAATGCTAAATCTTGATTTTCCCCCGCAGCAGTAATGCACTTTTTACACAAACTGTTTATCTCTAAAACTGGATTTCTTTGTCAAGGTTTATCAAGATTCCATCAGCTAAATGGTGTCTGAGTTTTATCTACAGAGTGAAAAAAAATCAAACAATTAGGGTCTCCAATTCAACCATATCGATGATAAGAATCTGAAATTACAACTTTCTATTTCCACTGAGACAAGAAAAATTGGTGCTGTTTGCCTGCTGTAGAAAATTGCCACAATACAATTATATTGTCACCGACAACTTATATATTTCCCATTTATTGACCACACTCTGTGAACAAAAGGCGCACACTTCCCCTTTTTCCTCCAACTCATTTATTCTTAAGATGGTCCTTCCGCCATAAATCTTTGTCAGGCTTTTATTTTCTATTGATCGCTGAAGTTGCAAAGTAGCATGTTGGTTGCTGGAACCATTCTGGCAGTGGAAGGAGACAAATGAACTGAATTGATTTTGTGAATCGGAATCAGGAATTTATCTTTTTGTCAGCCATAGTGCATGTCTGTAAATTTCAGGCTCTTTCTCTTTCCTGCCTTTTCCCCATTTTGACAAAATGCAGATGTTGTAATGTGTAAGATGTGAAAAAAAGAAAAATATTTATATGGAGGAAATGTCTTTTTTCTATCTGTACTATTTCCTCCTTTGGATATTTAACTTTCTTCACCAGCCAGCTGTCGTCTTGATTTGCCCGCTGTTTGTTTTTTGCCAATCAAAAGAAGGGAGTAGAGTCAGTTTATCAGAGCGTGTTTGTTCAAAACAACTGCCTGCTGCTGCTGGAAATTGGTTTGATGGGAACACTGTGACCCAAACATACACTAAAAGCGAAACAATGAGCCTGAAGAGTCAAAAAAAAAAAAAAAAAAAGCTCTGCGAAGCGGCAAAGCTGAGTGTGAGCGACCCCTTTCATATTACACATAGTCATTTGATTCGGTGCTAATATAAAGTTCATTAAGCTTAAAATTATGACCAAAATAAGACCAGAACACGTGTAATTTGTTTATTTGGGGTCCCTGGAGGCCATTGCACTCTCAGCAGCCACTCTGTTTGCTAATGCCTCAGCTGCTCTGTTTAATGATGAAAGGTATGTTGAAATTGCTCTTTTCCCTGCCGTTGCATTTACTTCATTAGGCCTCCACCGCGGCGAAATGGAAATGTCCTTCAGTTGAGGCAGGCAGCAGACCACCCAATCTGGTCCCTGGTGAATTTATGACAGTTCTCCGCCCCCCTCTCCTGCCCCTGCCCTCCCTTCCCCCTACCACCCCCCCTTACAAACTTCCGAGCAGTTGTACCCTGAGGTGACAGGCACGTCACCATTATTTACCCTCATGCCACCGCCCGCAGAATCAGCAACTGGCTCAAAGGTCAGCGGGCCGAGTCTGTCTGCGCCTCAGCCACCAGACGCCCGCTCTTTTCTCAGCGCCTCGCGGACACTCTGGGGAAACGCGATACCCCCACAGCTGCAGCCCGCAGAATCAACAAGTACGGATTCTGTGCGGTCCCCCGGCACCTTCGCGGCAATGACAAATAGACCTAATTAATTAACAATTCATTCTAACGCGATCTCTGCTCGCCGGATCCCTTGATCAGCCGCTTTAATCTGTCCTGTGGAGGATACAGTGACATCGGCTCACTTGGCTTGTTAGTTAACATTAGCAATTGGACCATTAGCTCACATACTAATACCATGTGTCATAGGCGAAGAGATGCACCGATTGTATAACAGGGTGCTGTATTAAAGCACCAGACTGAAAAAAAAAATATATATATACCTCAACCACCACCACCTCCAATACTAATAGTAAAAAGTATTAATTGAGAAAGTAATTATAATATGCCTATATTTAAAAAAAAGTAAAAAAACAAACAAACAAAAAAAAAGTGCAAATTGTGTTTTACTGATTTTGATTAACTTACCACTTTTAAAGCCCATCCCCTAAATAGCAGTTGCCCAAACATAACTCAGTAACTATGCATGCCTGTGCACCTTTGGATATCTCCACATGTTGAAGTGGTCTGAATGAAGCTGTAGTAAGAAAGATACTGTATTAAACTCTGGATTAAACCTCATGTTTGTTCTACTTAAACTTAAACTACAAATACTAGCATGCCAGCTAACTGACCAAATTTTCAGTGCCAAGAGTGAACATATCGTAAGCTGACCTCAGTATTTCCAAAGGTGAAATGTTCCTTTACAGTGGCACTTCTGCATTGAAGGATACTGCACCTTTATCTCCATTGCTTCTTGCTTCTTGAGCCACCAGCTTGCTCGGATGCAGATTGTAGCCACTGAATGCACATTGAAGACCCTTTAACACAGTGCAGGGTCCATTGGAGAGAATTTTTTCAACCATCTCACTGGGAAACAATAAGTAAAATAAAAACACTTTAGCTGGTGAAATTGATGTCTGCCAGCAGGATATAAGAACATTGTTTTAATCTACCTCCATCTGAGTCAAAGACCCATTTTTCCAAAACTGACTCACTCATTAGTTTGACTGACAAACCTCCTTTTTGATAACTTTGTTTGGACAGAGTAGAAATCCATCGATCGTTCATCTTTTGGAGAAAGATTTTGGCTCTTATTAACGTATTTCCCCCAAAACAGAGCGTTTGTATCTGTGCGGTATGCGATTTTAATTCCATCCCCCTCTGTTATGGAAATAAGAACTCCTAGTGAAATTGGGTTTGAGAGATGAAAGGATAGAGGCTGGGGGTCGATAGCAGATTACTCCTCAAACAGACAGATAGCGTTGAGCCTCTCACAAAATATGTAAAACCGCGCAGATTTTGTTTAGACACTGCTTGTAATGTGTCTTCAAAGCGAAGCAGACATCGCATTCAAAAACATTAAAAGATTGGAGTTAAGATAGTGAAAATGTCAGCTTTTCCCATCCAGAGAATGTTATTTGCTTTCTAAATAAGGTTACATTCTGCTCACATCCATCATCTACAAGCCCGGAGGGAGTGTGAAACCGTGAGACAGCTGTTCAGTATGTATGTGTGATGTCTTCATTTGTGTGTGTGTGTGTGAGTGTGTGTGTGCGGACCAGTCACGGGCCAGTGATATGACACAGGCACTGGAAGCTATATGGGAGAAAATGAAGCATCGACCATTGATACTCCCACATAAGAACTGTATTACACTATGGTATGGCGAGGGCAGTGATGTTACACCCCATTGCACTTGATTACAGCTGGAACGGCGCTGTTCATGGCCGCCTACGTGCGTGTGTGATAACTGTAATCTTGTATATCCCACAGTTATACTATTATCAACACGGGCGTTCGAACTTCTCAGCTGATTCCAGGCCTGGACTTTGCCTCAGGCCGCTATTTTACAGTGTAGCCCGTCAGGCTTGATCTTAAAGGTGGGTGCAGAAGCTGAAAATTAGTCCTGGTGCTTTAAACCCGAAGGCAGGGAACCCGTGCTGCAGAGTAAAAGTTAGTAATGGTGCTGGCAGAGGGTGATGGGGAGAAACACCGATTCCAAATCTGTGCAGTCAGAATCACATTCAACTGCCAAGTGCGCGGCAAGGACAGAGTATCGATCACAGCTTCATGCTAAGTATGCGTGAACAATCGCTGGCTGATTAATGGATGTTTGGGGAATTTGCAGTCACAACCAACATCCAACCTTGCCAGTTTTTTTTTTTCCATTGTTTGTATTTTTTGGGAAAAAATGAATATTTGAACCATTGTGACCATGAACACAAAAGTAGGAAATATTGCATACCTCTTCCAAGGGTGCACCATCCTGTGAATTCATTACTGTGATAAGAGAAGAGGTGTTTTTTTTTTTTTTTGCTTTTTACTAAAATCTGCATCTGGCTAAGATTTGCATACAAAATCTAGTTGAAGGCCATCATAGGATACTTGTGCACAGATGAAAACCAACATTATAGACGGAAATCATGTCAACAAATTCCGACTTTCATTCATGTATCCTGTTTGTCACCGATCCGTCGCCACTGAAAACAACAGTGATTTAAATATGAATTATTATGTCATTTTATAGTAAAAAAGTCTCTTTAATTTCTTATAGCTTGTATTGAACAAATGTAACTGTGGGAAATAATAAGCTTGTTTGGGGATTATTTTCAGTTGTGGATGAATATAAGTCAAAAGTGTAGATCCACAGCACAGACGAATAAACTACTATTACAGTAGTATATCTGTTTTATGAGACTGTATGTTATGTATGTTAGAAGGATCAATTTATTGTTGGCCCGTTTATTTTCATGGAATTTGCTGCCAGTAAGAAAAACAGGAAATATTGCCAGCTTGTCTTCTAACCTGCCTGGTGGAGGTATCTGTCAGAGTCTGATTTAAAGACAGGGAGATGATTCTTGGCATTAAAAACTGGAGCGGGCTCGCGGTACTAAAATTTCAGTCGGATTATTTTATTAGAAAGGCAGCTCCTGAAACATGTTCTCCTCGTCCAGAGCTGCAGCGCTTAAACTCTAAAGGAGGTGCACGCACTAAATAGTTCAACTTTTCACCCAAGGTACAAATTACTTTTAGAGCTTCCAACAGTGAAGTTCAGAAGAAATAAATATCAAGTTATCAAAAAGCTGTGTATGTTCCAGCCATAAATATTGAGTGAATCGTGGTGCTAGTCGAGCCATGAAGATCATAGAATCACAGCTGTGAGGCACAACATCAAAGGACAGTCCTAACATGGCTTACGTTGACAGTTTGGAGATATACAAGTGTGGCGTGATATCTAATTCAGTCCCAGAACTGGCCAGCTGCCTCAGAACATCCAGAATTATTAGGTGCCGTTATTAGCATAATAACATATTATGCATTTGTAGCTGAAAACCTGACAAACAAATCATTTAGATGGGAGAGGTGTTAGGGAAGAGCGAATATTGCCGCGTGACATCAAACAAGCAGTGAATTTGCGGAAGTTGTTTAAACAGCCACTTCTGCCAAGAATCCTCGAGATTATCCAATTTCCTTTTGTAAAGCGGCCAATTAGGATGAGGAGATTCATGTGTTGTCCCTCTCCAGCATATGCAAACGCGCAACGTCGAGATAATATCTGTGATGTTGTTGTTTATCTCTAATATATAATCTCATAACTCATGCGCAGCACACACGCTCCCGCTAACAAAAATTCCAGGAGCATTCGTGGCGGTGGCAGATAGCAGCTGGCACGGCTTGTCGGCCTGTGTATGCAAAAGAGGGCGATAAACAATCGGAGGGCATTGCTGGTGACCTCTCTGCATCTGCACTTCCAATGGACCATTAAACACACAGCACCCACATTGCACTAGTTAGTGTGAAGCATTAGACAAAAACACACACTTGCATTAAGCAAAAGAAATTCAAAGCCTCGACTCCACAACACTGCACAAATCAATTCTGGAAATATTTGCATGTATCAGTCTTTGAATCAGTGTGAGCTTCTTTTTCCTTTCTTTTTTTAAATAGCTAGCCGTAATATGCTTAACTCAAACACAAACACTTTTAAATGCAAAATTTTGCTTGAGTGGGTATCAAATATAAACATGTTTAAGCACTATATAAAAAACTGGACTGCATATCTTTTCAAAAATAATGAGATCAGAAAATTTGTGTGGCCGTCTCCTCAGAGCTGGTAGGTTGTTTTATTATACAGAAAGCCCTCTCGCATTTATGTGGTGAGTGTGTTTGTGTTGGAACCCACAAAGCTTTGCTCTGTGTGGTGAGCTGCACATCCTCAGAGACTCCTCTTCATCCTGCCTGTAAGCTTAGTTAGATAATCACTTGTTTGCCTCTGAAGAGGAGAAAGGAGGTTTTGCTGAGATACAATGGTTCTCCAGGGGCATCAGCCATACATGCGCAAATGGCACTTCATCCCTTCATCCCAATTGTTTTGAACGTGTCTCGGTAAGTCACTGTAACTGATGCCCAGCTCTCATGGAGAGGATTACCGCGTCTATCCATCCATCTGTCAGTCCATCCATCTATCATTAATCATACGTCCGATCATTCATCCATCTGTCCATCCGTGCGTGTGGATCCACGTATCAATTCATCCATCCATCCATGTACCCATCTGTCTGTTTGTCGTCTGTCTGTCTGCTCATCATTCATTCATTCATTCATCCATCCATCTCTTCATCTGTTCTTTCATACATACCTTCATCCATCCATCTGGCCACCAATGCATCTGTCTACATGTCACTCCTCCATTCCTCAAATCAATTCATGCATTCATCCACCCGCCACACCGTTTCATCCATCCATCTCTCCAACCTTTAATGCACCCTTTCATCCATTCAGCCATCTATACAAATACACAACCATTCATTCATCAGTCCCTTTTTTCCTGTTGTTGCTCTCAATTTGTTTATCCATACATCCATCCTCCTTAAGCCCAGGGCCTGAACACTGGGAAAAGGCAGTGAAACCCAGGTTGCTGTTTTATCACAGGGCTACAAAGAGGATTATTTCCAGAATAACTTTCTCACTCTCTCTGGCAATCTGATCTGAGCAGGGGTAAACAGACCAGCATTACTCCAAGTGGTCATTGAGGGTTTGCATACAGTATAGATGACCTTTATTACTACAACTCTAATACTTCTATAGAATATTATATGGATGCTATTTGTAAATGTCAGACATGTCTTATACCATGTTAAATAGATCTGTTTCCATTTCCATTTCTAATGCTCACTTAAGGGAGGTTTTAGAGAAGAGAGTGTTATAAGGTCTGTGATCTCTTGTCAGTCCCATCACACTAAAATAGATAACTGAAAATGAGAAAAAAATTACTCTATATATGTTTACATAGGTAGAGAGTGGGCCCCTGTGCTTAGTTTCATTTGGATCTGTGCATCTGAGCAAACTAACATGACATGTGGAGTTCCCCAGGGCTCATTCCTTGGGCCTATTTAATTTACCACTGACATGCTTCCATTGTACCACATTATCCAAAGCCCTGTCACCATGCAATTACATCCTGACTGATTCTTTCCACAAGTGAATTGGGCAAATGAATGATTGGATATGCCTACAGTTCCTTGAGCTAATAAATCGAGATAGCAGTTTTTCATCTTGAATAAAAAAATCCTAAATGTTCATGGCTATATTGGATCAATAATAAAGTTTGATTTAAAGCAGTAAGACATGGCATGACTTTGAGAAAGTTTCTTTTTAACTCCCAGTAAGTTGAACTACTGCAACACTCTTTTTTCTGAATGGGGTAAAGTTGCCTTATAGTTTTCTTTAGGGAGACCAGACAGTTGCTGCCACGATCCGAGAAAAACGATGAAGAAAACCGAACATATCACACCTCTTCTTTAAACTTTGCACTGGCTTCATGTTACTAAACCCCTGAGTAGTTTAAGAAGAGGAAAGAGAAAAATTACTTAATTTTTCTGATTTGGGAAATAAATTGGTTCCATTTTATTTATCAAGGCCTAAAATAGAAACATTTGCAGAAAGGACCCATAGATATGGCACTTGGGGAGAGGGTATATTTTGCTCTGTATTTGATTCGAATTGGTCTCTCTATGGTCCTTAAGTCAAATCCTCATAGACTGCTGCCCCATTCAGGACAGAACATCTCTGAAAGGCTCGTACATCTCAGGTGTGCTGAGCTAACAGTTTTCAAAGTCCAAGCTAAACATAGTTACTCAGAGATAGAACACATTTCCAAAAGACACAGTATAAAGATGATTTTTTTGTCATTTATAATGGACTAAAAACATTTTCATCCCTCACTGCCTTTGATTTGCTTCTGGTTTTCTATTTTAAAACGTTCTATATCCTTTTACACATGCATGCTTGTGTTTAATGTTTTTACCTGAATGAAGTGAAAATAAAAATGTTCTTTATAAATGAACTTGCGTCATCACGCCTCGCCATGTCTGGACATATTTGAGTGATTTTATGCATTCTGACATGGGCATAACAGTAATCATGTGTTTATTTTCTTCACCTCCAGGTGCAGGGTCGCTGGAGCGTATCCTGGCACGCAAAGGGCGGAAGGCAGAAAAGAAAACATGCAACCAATATGATGAACGTGAAGATTTTGGAACCTTTCTTTGTTTGTTTTTTCACTCATAATCTCGTTTAATTTAGATCTCAGATGTCGTCTTCATCTCACCTCTGTTATGCAAGTAAAGCAACATGCAGCCTTGCTATGTATTGTATTTATTAACATTATGTACTATCTGAATTAAATCTAACACATAACACTATTTATCACATATTTGTTCACACCATAGCTCCACTGTGGAATAGTGTGATCTAGATATTATGTAGTTATTAATTTAGTCCTCGGAGTCCTCACCTGCTAATTACATCTGTTTTACACTGCATTCATGACCTATACTCACATCTCTTTTAAAAAAAAAGCTATATATATTCTGTGCATGAGGACTACACCTCACAGCCTGTATTCATGTTTGGTTCCACTCAGGATAGAGCGATAGAGTCTGCATGGTTGTAATAAAATACGGCCTCTGTAGTCGCAGGCATGCAGCCACCGCTATGTCCCAGTGTGCAGAATGAGGGAAGAATCCATTTTGTCGCTGTTGCTTGCTTGTAGGGACAGATATGTGGCTTGCAACATCTCAGCCGAGTCCCAGAGCAGCGTGCTGTTCCACCTGCTAAGGGACTGTCAGCACTACAGAGCTGCAGACAAATAGGAAAACACGCA
>JAOXYL010000061.1:21323080-21344907 GCA_028564955.1 Terapon puta
TGTGTGTGTGTGTGTCTTTGTGTGAAAGCCTGTGTATGTGTCCACTGTAAGAGAGTGTTGGATGTTATTTGTTTAATTGCATCTATTGTAGTCTATACTTGCCTAAATGAGCAGACAGTCAGATATATATAGACATAACTCTGCCTCAGTTGTGGAACGGGATCTGGAAAAAAAAAAGAAAGAAAGAAAGAAAACCCTACAACTGTACTAAAACTTTATTTTTTTGAGTGCTGCTGAGGTTTTCCAATGATGCAACAAAATGTAAACTTTGTCAGACTCGCCACAATACCATTGTGCATCCTGACGTACAAAATGTTCGCGTCAAGTGAATCTGGACAGGCGTCCAAACCGCTGAAACCAACAGACCAAACACACATTCAGATCATATTTAGCATGTTTATAACAGGAGGATGGTTTTGCTGTTCCGTACGTGCCTCAGAAAAACCAAGAGACCAGAGATTCAGGGGTACTGACATGATAATGTGGACAGCCTCCAATTGCACTGGATAGTTTTGTCTCTCACATATGAAACATTGCACTTTTCTTGCCAAGGAAAGTGGCAGATGGGGACAGACAACTACAACATCCAGTAAACTGAGTGGTCACATAGTTTACGCGAAAGCTTGTATGAACTCAGATGTCATTATGTGCCGAGGAACTGATACTTACTACTACGGCTGTTTTTTGGGGTTTTTTTCCGTTTTGCAAATTTGACTTGGCGCGTAGGAGCTACCCACAAAAGAGACGCATGCGATAATTTAACGTTAATACACATTATTAAACACAACTTGAGGTCAACATTCACTGCTGCCGTCAGCATCGGTTACTGAGCTCTCGGCTGAGTTACAGGTTTTGGCGTTCGAAGCTTTAACCATATCTGCAGATGAAGCCAAGGAGCACACGAGCTTCCCGAAAATGTTACCGTGCACATTTCTCGATTGTTTGATTCCTCTCAAATGACACGAGGCGACCTTTTCTGAGTTTTCCGTATTTGCTCATTTGCCCTTTAAACTAACCTTTTTTTTTTTTTTTTTGGTCGCGCTCGGGGCCTTCTTCACCACGTCACATTTGTTTTCCAATTCATGCATGATGGACGTCAGCCTCCGCTGTTATCAGCGTGGAAGGCAGCTTTATCGGCGCAGGCTGTCCTCACTCCGTTACAATTAGAGTCTAATCCATACAGCTGAAGTTTGTAGGGCGAATGGAACGAGAGAGTCAGCGCACCACCCTCGGCCCGTGTGAGTTCAGGGAAAAGGGTTAATTAGGTTTAATTCAGAGGCGTTATTCTCTCACTCCCTCCGAAGGTGCTTATTCAGCAAAACAAAGAAGTGAGGTGACTTTAAAGCAGCCCTTGAAGGTGGCAGCTTTTAACTGCTGAGGACGGACAATGGTTCACCTTCATCCGGTTCACATTACATGATTTTTAGAGGCCAGAGACGCTGATGGAGACAGGAATCACATGTCAGTCGGAGAATTATCCGCAGATGCATTTCCAGGTGTAAATGCAATTAAGAGAGTGGCTTTTTTTTTCCTACTTATCCACTGAATTTGAGGACTGGAAAAAGAGATACAAAAATATGGATGTAAAACACGCTCCAAATGTTAAATTACACCACAGCTATTTGAGAATGTGCAGTTATATCCAGCAAAGCAACCAAAAATGAAATCTGTATTACCTGTCACACACTTCAACACGCTACCGAAACAACACATGGACAGCCGTGACATCCTGGCCCCTGAAAAAGGGCTGCGCAGGGCCAACAGCTGTTGCGATAGAGAGGTCACGGAGGGAGATCAGCCTCCTGTGGCTTCAGGAGTTCCTAATTAACACATTTTCACCAGGTACATTCTCCATCCTTTTACACCATCGGACCGAGAGGCTTTGAAAGCTCCGCGGAGCTTTGGCAGATCAAAGCTGTGGAAACAGGCTCCCTCGCAGTGAAAGACATTAACCCAATTACCTTTTAAATATTCACTCTACACATGTCACCAATTAGAACAGACTGGGATTGCTCAAGGTGTGCGAGGGGAGAAAATAAAGAGGGAACAGCCTTAAAACACTTCGTTTAAGTAGATGCAATGATTGATGTAGTTGCTTTAAAAGCGCAGTTATACATTTTGGGAAACGCACTTAATTGCTTTCTTGCTGCAAGTTTGATGCCACCTTCGAATCACTGTTGAATATAAAGCTGCAGCCAGCAGTATGTTAGCTTAGCTTAGCATAAATAAAACTGCAACTTCTCATTTTTACTGTAGGGTTTTTGTAGGGATTAAACAATTGATTGCTTTCGGACACAGCCTGGCAAGCTTTTCCTCCGCCTCAGTGTTTATGCTGAGGTAAACTAATCAGCTGCTGCTTATGGCTCCGTATTTAATGGACAAACAAGAGGGTGGCATCAATGTGCTCATCAGACTCGAAGCAAGGCATGATTCCCCAAAAATGTGCAAATATTTCCTCAACTGTATTATTTCATGGGAGCAAATATGCGTATATATATATGGTGGTAAGGATGACAGATATTGTAGACAAGCTGCAGCAGATGGTTCATTTTTCACAAAAAAAACCAAAAAAACTGAAAGAATCTTCTGCTGTTTTAGTCCTCCTGTCATCCAAGAACAAATTGTCTTTTTTCCATTCCCATTTCTGTCCAAAAAACACAAACCGCAAATGACAATGTGCGTGTGGGTGTAAAAATGTTAACAATAACTGCGCTGAATGGAAACTGTGACAAGACGCGGCGACAGACAAGGGGAGGAAACAAACGACTGAGAGCGGCATTTTTTTGGGGGTGGGGTGGGTTGTAGGATCGAAAGTTGTGCCGCTGTTGCATGTTGACATTCTGTCTGTGATCACGGGTGATTAGGAGGACTCTGTCCCCGAGGAGCTGAGCCCACATAAAGCCCTTCACTCTCGCTCCTCCCTCCTGCACCGAGCCTCTCCGGGGCAAGAGAAATCACTCAGCGTGCTTGAGATGTGCCAGCCTGCGATCTGTGTGTGAGAAATGGATTTTGAATATTTGGATCAGAAGAGGCTTCTCGGGGCGGGGTAATGCCTGATAACACTGTCACTGAGGTAATCACCCGTGACAAATTCTTCCTCAGCGGAGAAGGGGGCAGCCGCAGATGCTGAGGAAGGAAACGTTCTTTTGGCTGATTCTGGGAAACCTGTCAAACCAGTAGTTACCAGCGGTGAGTTTGGCTCCGGCGGGATGCCGACCGTACAGACAGACTGTCTCTGGAACCTTCTGGTTGCCAGTCGGTCGATGTCAACGGAGAAAACCCAGAAAGAGTTTAGCTCCTTCCTTTTGTTCTCTTTTGGTTATTTTCTCCTTTAATCTGGCATTTACTGTGTAGTTTTTTATTTGTTTTCTCAAAATACACAAGCATCTTGAATTTAATTTCCTTCAGGGGAAAGAAGTATTGTAGTGACTTATCCAAGAATCTGAATATAAAAACAAGCTTGATGCAAAAACTCGTGCACAATGATGCTTAAAATGTTAAAATGTGATCAAAATCTAATGATCATCACTTTATAGCATGCAAACATTTACCTGTTCCTCCTCAAGGGAACATGGATGTTTGTACCTCATTTTATTTATCCAACCCCATGGGGCCGCTGAGGGAAAAATCACCAAAAACATTTGGATTCATTGTCTGGGAACAATGAATTTCCTCTTGAAAGTTTGTGGCAGCAGCCCTTATTCTGGCATTTACCGTGCTTATTTTCTATTAATTTCTCTCATAATTAATCTCTCTCAATACATGTGCCTCTTGAATTAATTCCCCTGCAGAGCAGAAGAGTGTTATAGTGATTAATCAAATTAGCTTAATTTAATAATAATCACCAGAAGCAGCACTGCAGCAGTGCACATAGCTACTCAGTCTCAGTGTGAGTTTGTGTTGTGCTTCCTGTACTGACTGTTCAGACAAACAGCGATGTGGTGATCATGGTCATCTCTGAATTAAAATGTTTATTTCTACAAAACTGATATAAGATTTAGGTTTAGTTGTGGGTAAACTTTTATTATTAGGCTCCATAAATAAATTGGATGACGTTTCTTCTCACAGCTCTCATCAAGGGAAAACTTTCTTCAATGAAAACAGAAGAAATAAAATATTTAATTGAAGTAGCTTTCCTATGTTTCTTGTTCTTTAACAGATATTTCTTGCTAACACATATATATCCAATTTCTATATAAAATTAGACTTAACCTGAACATAATGTGATAAAATATGATGAACAAAATGTTTTTGAAAGGATGTACTTCAAATGAAGAAGCTGTTCATGGGCTCGATTCAGAATGAAACCTTATGTTATGTGGTCGTGTTTGTTTATGATGTACCAGTGAAAAGATTTCACATCTTTGACCTCACAGTTTTGTCCATTTTCCTGCCTTTTATTCATACCGCCAGCTTTCTAAATGATGTAAAAGTTGTAACCTTCTGTATGTCAGTGTTGTGTAAATGAAATGGATAGTTTTCTATAGGAAAGAGTCAAATGGTGAGAGGTGGGCGTTTGAAGGATGTGCTTGTTGAATAATCACAGCGCTTAATGTGACATAAAAAAAGTACTTTAGCTGATTATAACTGCGTATCTTTTAAATAGAAACAAAAATAAAGTAAAACTGTCACCGGAGAGACTCGGGTCAAGTATCTAATCTTGTATTTATGCTGATTATTTCACCAGGGAGACCTCCTCAAGCCCCAATAATGAAGTTCTTTCTTTATTTTATCGACACAGATTTGGCATTTTATGAGATGAGTAACATTAGCAGGCAGTTTATTTTACCGTGTATTTGTAAAACTGGAGTAATTGAAGTTTTAAGGTGTTCTAGTTAACCTCAACAATTACAACCAATTCGGTAAAATATATTTTTCCTATCATGGCATGTTATTTGTTTCTCAGTAGGTTTATTCACATATTAACACATCCCCTGTTTGATTACACCTTGTCTCACATATTTGCTTTTACTAGCACCACCCTCTGACACCGAGCCTCCGAGGCAGAGCTCACACAACTCATGCATTAATTGAAACGCTACAGAGGAGAGGCCGCGAGTAAAATAATTCATCAAGTTCGGCTTTGATGGAGAGTGTAGCTGTCTGTCTCGGTTTGGGCCGAACGCCGCATATGGGCAGCTTTGGATGGCAACACAAAGTTACATCACCATACTGGCTATTCTAGATGATCTGGTGTCGCACATCTCCAAAAACTTTCAGCTTCTTTCAGATTTCCTGTCAGTCAAAACGTGCAGAAATCTGGCGCAGACAGATGCGTAATCAGCCATGTGGAACAAAACCCATGTGCCGAACACATATGATGTGTCTCCATCAGTCGGCGATGTCGGCGTGGCAGAGTTTGACTGGGAAGCAGTGATCGGTGTTTATCGAGAGCGAGCAAATTCAGCTCACGTACGAGTGTTGCCTTTGGTCGATAACCTAAATCTGAACCTGACGGCGACTACACCCCTAGTTTTTGTACGCTGGTGAAGTCAAACTGGCAGAAAACACTCGCTTCAACAGCCAATGCGTGAATGAGTATCTGCCAAGGTTTTCATTTCTGCATCGGGCCACAGTAAGAGTTTTGAGGGTGGTCGCTGCATTAGTGTGCCTTTAAAAAAAACTAAATACACAGGAGCAAAAGTGTAAAACATGAATTAAAAATAATGTATTTCTGTTCGAACATATGCAGCTAATGGTGGCGTGTCCATCCAACCAGCTCACCAACAACAGTAGATTCTTCTTTCAAAGCCAAAGAACACATCACCAGCGATTTCCATCATTTTGATGAGTGCCAGGGTACATTAGAGAAAGTCTTGTTTAAGTACATTTTGGGAGCATCTCAAGCATTAACTGTTCAGAGTTTCTGATCACTAACTTCACCCCAAAGCTACAGGAGAGCAAACTTTAGCAGCATCCAACGATTATACATTATCTGCCATTTGTAGCCTTTAACTGTACAAAGGTTAAATTTAACCTCTCTGCCTCGTTTCAAGTATGTATTTCTATTTCATAAGTTATATTAGATCAATAAGACCTATTGTATATTTTATTGTGTATCTCTTCTAGTTGTATATTTTCTTAGTTTAAAAAATATATTTGAATTGTTTAATTTATATTTTAGGTCTATATTAATTATTCTATTTTTACTCATTATTTATTTCTATATTTTTTGTTTGTGTTTCTATCCTTGTTAATATTTTTGAGCATTGTTTGTAGAAAGAACAAGATTTAAAAATTTCATTGACAATGATTGTTAATTGTAGTTCAAAGGCAATAAGTTCTTGAATCTTTGATCAAACCTGAAAGCAACATGAGTCATTTCAGTCAACTAAAATATATCTGTTGATGGCCTGTGATGAATTCTTCACCTCTATCGTTGTGAAGAGCATTATGTGTCTTGCTCGGATGGGAAGCATAGCAACAGCACCTGGGGGAAGGCAAAGCTTCAGGTCAGTGAGGCCCTTTGTTCCTGCCTGGATGTGGTTGCCATGTCCACAAAGAGGCCAAAAATATGTCCCAGTTGTTATCCCAGGTGAGAGCAGCAAAGAGCCGCATGCCCGGCAAAAGTGGTCTCTAACTGCCTCCTATTTGAAGGCGCATGTGATTTTTTTTTTTCTTTTTAGGCAAAAAACAAAACTTAATGTTACACAACCTGAACTTTTATCAAGGTTAGAGGATCTTTTTTTTTCTTTCGGGCCAAAGTTAAATATAAAACTTCACTCACAGTGGAAATGTCAGGTCACTCAGAGCATCGCAGACGAGAGAATCCGTTCGTGCCCATCCATCACTTCAACTCCAATAACCTCACTTTTCTGCCGCGCTGTTTCAATATGGAACCGCCGCCGTTTTCTTTCTGCAACTTTTCAGCGGTATGAAAGCATATCTCTCCTTATCTGTCTTCTTCCTTCTTGGCACAACTCGAACTTTCAAGGCAGCTCCCATCAGTCATGTATCAGGCGACTGTGAGGGAAATACTCAAAGAAAGTGGCAGCTCTATTGAGTCGTCTGTCGATGATCCTTGAAATTACAGCATATAGTGAATTGATTAACATCCCTTTTAAAGGAAACTTGGTGAATAGATGTTTTGAAGCTGAAACACACACACACACACACACGGTCAATTACCTGAAAGTGAAAGCACTCTAAGGAATAAAATCATATGTGGGAAATGATACGGCACTGAATATTTCAAACTGTGTATTAAAAAGACATTTAAAGCTAAAGAATGAGCTGACTAAAAGCAAGCACACCAACAGTGCAATATCTGGTTCTACTGAAAAGCACTCGAGGACACAGAAGGACAAAGGGAAGCCGGCCACTTGTTTTTACACCATTAGTCAGATTAGAGCAGCTACAGTTTGCACAGCATGTGGTTATTTTGTCGGTGGGCTGCCCCAGTATGCCAATTAATACACCTGTTAGGAGCTCTCTGGCATTAAAGGGGAAAAAAATGGGCTTTGTAGTTACAACCTGTAACTTCCTGCATGTGAACTCGGGAGAGAAGTGACTGAAAATGGAGCGAGTGTCACGGAGCTGTTTCACCTTGTTGCAGGTACAGCGGGAACGTCATCGAGCAAATTCCTTAGAGAGAAAATTTGATTTCATGGAGCTGGAATTGTTCGAGGTATATGTGCAAGCCGACAGCTTTTTTTTTGTCTCTGTAGCGGAGTCGGGAGAGACATTAAAGATGCTTTACATTTTATTTTTTGTGTCAAAGTTAAAGTAGGATTTGAACCGATTTGACGTAGTGAGCGTTTTGCTTCGTGAGGCTTCGCGCTTATTTGATGGCCGACTTGACGTCTGACATGAATTCACTGCAAATTATTTGGTTCTTACCAAGAAAAAAAAACTTAGATTAAGAAGTGTTAGATAATTTGTCTTATTTTAAGAGTTAGTTTCTTATTTTAGGTGTTCAACTTTACACTGTCATCTTATATCAAGCAAACCAATCTTAATTTAAGAAATCTTGTCAAGTGAAATTATCTTGCTGCATGGACAGATAATTTCACTTGTTTTGAGACATTTTCCCTCAGAATTAGTTTTTTTATCTTGTTTTTAGACCCCCCTTCTTTTGCAGTGTTCAGATGAGTGACTCGTTCGAACAGTCCCATTTGTCGTACGTATGAAAGCATGTGTTTGTCAGAAGCACTGTACTCTCCCTCTTACCATGAGTTACAGTCATTTTGCTCTGCCGGGCAGTCCATCCATCCAGTGAAGAAAATTAGCATTGATTGGAAGAACGCTGGAGGAACATCCATTTGCATTCAGGCATGATTTCCAGCTCCTACTCATTTATCATGTCTCTCACAACACAAATAGCTTTTTTTCAGCTTTTTACCCCAGCGGTAATGATACACCGACTGATGTGTGATGAAAAAAAAAGTTTCACCCAGAGCATCACATGCAGTCAGACCGTGTTTATTTTAGTCTGCTTTAAGGTACATCACCTATATGAGAAATAATTACCCTCTCTCCCCTATTCCCATCACTTTCATTCTGTGAGGTAGTGCTGACATATCATTAGGCTGAGGTAATGCTAGACATTAACATGTATTTTAAGCTTTAAAGCAAGTCCTCCACCATAGGACTGTAAATCACTAAGATGATGCCCCCAGTTCAGAAAAGTGGAATATCATCTTCTGATATGTCTATCTTAAAGGCATCATAAAGACAACCTTTCACATGCAATACTTCGACCTTCATCTCATCCCCATCGTTGTTGTAATTGATTCTTTAAAGAAGGTTTTGCTCTGCAGTATTAGGCAATTACACATTTGGCTCAGAGGTGTTCGTGGACAAAAGTCACCTTAACGCTTATGAAATAAATCCTGAGTGAATGCGAATTGTAAAAGTTTTGCAATTTCGGTACATTATGTCATGATAATTTATCAATTCATGCTGTGCCACTGCAATAGAGACCACCAAACGTGAGACAAAATCAGATGACAAAACAATCAAGGGCAATCTGTGTCAGGTGGATTTAGTAATATACGGCCAAAATTGGGCCCTTTATTTCACTCTCTGCGGTGCAGGAAGTTTTAATGCAAGATTATGTTAGAATACCGCCTGGGCCTGAAAGTGCTGTGTGATAATTTGATTAAATATATTCATTTTGCAGTGTGCAGCACATGAGCACATAACTGAAATAATGAATGTGTAATAAAATGGTGGGAATTAATGTTATATAAATAAAACAGGACCCACCATGAGGTCCCTGTTATGTAATTTACTGCGCTTTAGTGACGCACATTGCTAAGACATGATCAGTTACGTTGGTAAAAACCAAAGAACCAAAGAAGTGGGAGTTAAATAAATCCTCTTCACACCTTCACATCATCAACAACAATTTGCACATTTGCACCAGTTTTGAGGTCAAACGGGCACTGTTTACATTTCAGTGTGATAAATGTAATGAAATACACCTTTTTTTCTAACTTTGAGTCATTAATCAACAGAATGCTAACAGGCAGCTCCGTCAAGCGCATATGGCTTGTAAATCTTAAACCAGGAAATAATCCATGATGTTCTGATGCCAATAGATTTCCATATTGCTGCTTCCCCATCCCAGATTATACATACCATACATCAGTGACTAAACCTATTAAGGTTTTACATTTACTATTCTAAACACCT
The DNA here is from genome assembly GCA_028564955.1 of Terapon puta. Lineage (NCBI taxonomy): Eukaryota > Metazoa > Chordata > Actinopteri > Centrarchiformes > Terapontidae > Terapon > Terapon puta. The sequence goes on from JAOXYL010000061.1 coordinate 21,332,717, forward strand.
GCGGTATGAGCACCTCCTATCAGCGCCTTGTCATTTCGATAACGTGGAGGCACAGATGATATAATCTGCAGTGGAGCAGAGCGCGGGAGTTGTCAGAGCTGTCACTGACGGCGCCTCACACAGAATAAACGTTCGCCGTGACGCGCGATCACTCCGTTTAACCGCAGGATTTGCGATATGTTAATAGCGAAGAAAACGGGGATTGTGTTTTTTTGCTGGCGACCAAACAGGACGACGGTGTATTATCAGTGACCTGTTCCCCTCCACAGTAACTCCACTCTCAGGCGAGTCTGCTTCTCTCTGCTACAGGTGTATTAACTCAAGGTCACTTACTTCAACCCCTCCGTGTCAACTCGTTTATCCATTTCAAGCCTGCTGTTACACCTCTATTGGTGTACAGAATCCCATCAAGCAAACTGGCGCCTACCAACCTTTCTAATTTTGTTCAATTTGAACTGGTATTTGCTGGGATGCCCTGTAAAATGTGTTCAATTTAAGGATATTATACTTTTATTAGAGATGGTGGGAGCGTACAGAATTGAGAGATAGAGGGATACTGGTGGCCTGGAGGGACCCTCAGTCTGGTGATTTCATTTCTGAGAACACTTTGATTTATTGGGATCTTTTTTTTCCTCTTGGAAAGCTCCACACTATCACACAGCAGTCCACCTCTAGTACTTTGGTGTTGTACTTCTACTGATTCACAGCTATTCTTAATTTGTGCTGTTTAAATAATCCTTCCAGGTAAAACTATTGTTAATCAAAACACTCATGCTGGTGATAATCTTTAAAGTTGTACACAATCAGCGTGCCGACCAAAACAGTGTAATGAAGTCAGACCTAAAAACAACTGAAATTTATATCAAAAGTGCCTTGGTCTGGCTGCATCTTTCCCATTTTCCTGATGTCTTTATCCCTACCTTGTGTTCTTCTCTCTCATTATTGGCATCTGTATGGGTGTGGCAATCAACCTGCACACCAACAACCCATCCACTCATCCAATATCTGCCCCAGCTCTTCACGAAGCCTTCGGCACATCATCAGTTTGCCGTCACCAGGCCTACTTTACTCCAGTAAGAGTTTCTTTGTGCTGTTTTTTAACCCCTGTAGAACCCCTTGTTTACCTTTGCTTCAGGTCCATTCCCTCCAGTGACTCATGCCTGCTCTGCCGAGCTCATCTCCATCCAGCCATCCTGCCTGCCATCCCTCTCTTTCTGCCTGCCCAGCTTACCAGCTCCTCACCGCTCCATTCCCACCCTTTGTCAAATAAATTTGGCTTTTTGAATGCTCGCCACCAACCTGTCTGAATTCTGCTTTTGGCTCCAAAATAGCGACCATTCAGCATGACAACGTCAATCTGTTAAATATGAAGCTACAGCCTGGAAAAGTTAGATTAAAGGTAAGAAGCAGGCGGCGACAACTAGCCAGCCTGAGGGTAAAAAAACCCCATCTTAAATCATGCTCGCATCACATGGCAGAGCTCCAGGAAGTCATTGTTCCTGACCTTGAAAGAAATCCTGCACATAATTATCTCCAAAACCACTTGTTGACTCTTCCATTTTTGTTTGAACTAACAAACAACTTATTTAAAAGTCTTGATTAGTGAGTTTTCAAGGTGATGTTGGGGAGACTTTATCTTCACACAGAGCCAGCCTTGATAATTTTCTCCTGCTTTCATGCTAAGCTAAACATATCCTGACTGTACAGACATGGTGCACCAATATTATCATCTAACTGTCTGCAAGAGAGCAAGAAAGTGTTATTATCTCAAAATATCAAATTATTCTTTCAATATAAAGAAAGATAAGCATGTCCTTTTATTTAAAAACATGCCATTTAGGACATAATGCACAAGAGGTTTGTAGTTATAGGGATGGTTTTGGGGCTGGTATTTCCAGAGAAGCCGCAGCGATGATTTATCGTGACTGAATACATGATGGTAATACCAATATCAACCAGTGATGTTTATACTAAGTGCAGTATCAAACCAATCAGTGAACTAGGATAAAGTGGTTCTAATGGGAGAGGGAAAACACGCTTCTGTGCACCGGCTAATGCACATGATCACATGAGCTTGACAGGGTCACTTGTGAGGACAGAGATGGAAGTGGTGCTGTGTTCAGAGCGGAGCTTATGGACAGCAGCAGAGAGAAATTTGCTGCAGGAACAGTTTGGGAAGTTTCGATTAAACTTTCTCTCCCCGTCGTGACAGCCGCCTTTCAAGTCTACAGGAGGGGTGGAGGTTTTATACCTGGAGGATAGGGTGACCGCATTTTCAAACCCACAAACTGGGACCCTTGGGTGTATAGCGCGGTTGTGCATGCAGCTGTGAACGCACCATAGTCTTTTTCATCAGTATGGATAATTAGCACATCTAAACAGTCTATAAAGTTCACCTTTCAACACCACGGATGCCATGCACGCAGCATTTGCGTTGCCTTGACAACTCCACGATGACTGATTTCCAGGAATACAAGTCTATGAGCTGAAAACAGACATGATTATAGTTTTTCAAGTGTGGTGAAAACTAGGCCTTTTGGTATTGAATGTTGAAAACAGGAACATATGAGTGTTTGATAGATATCTGCCGGGACTCGCGGCTTGAAACCCGGACAGTCCTATTGAAGGATAGATACTGGATAGAATACCACTTTAAACTTATTTGCGCACACCATGTGTATGTTTCACTGGGTTTGTGCAACTACCAAGGCAATTAAAAAAAAAGAGTGATAAAAAAAGGCTTTGCTGGCTAGTGGAGATAAGCTCCCACACCACCGCTATCATGCAGCCATTTATCACTTTTTTGACTTCCAATTCTCTGCTTGTTACCGGTCTGCCTTTGTTAGATTTGAGTGTTGAAAGATCCAATACTGACCGTTTGAAGATCAGAATTTTATTGACGCTCTCTGTTTAAAGAAGCCTGCATCATTAAAATCTGCCTCTGTTTACATTTTGTTCACATCTACAAACACTTAAGCCACTTAATGAAGTAGAGTGATTAAAAGGCACATGGCTCGACAACAAGCAACAAGGAATCAAGTAAAAATAGTGCCTAAGTATAGATAAAATACAGCATATAGGATATTACACACATATTATACAGTCTTGCTTATCTTGTCTCTGAAGCCAAAGCCTTGGCAGTTTCATCCTTTTCCTTTCTCTGGTCTCTGTCTGGTTTCCTGTTATTCCCTATAGCCAGAGAGTGTGCCTAATTAAAGCGCACAATAAGCTGAAGTAGACATTCAAGATATTCATTACTTGTCCCGAAGCAGACTGAAATATGATACAATGTGTTTGCTTTACAAGTTAGAATTAATTAACACAAACAAATATTATGTGCCCATTTTGGAGCTCATCAACAACTGGTCCAAGAAAACTTAGTTAAAATGAATGTGCTTTAAAATGCAATATTCATTGAAACTGTTGAGTGCAAAATATCAGTAACAGTTTCAAGAAGTACTGCTAATAGTTTTTCCATCCGTGACTTTAGTCATGTGGAGTTTCGATTTAAGTTGGCGCCCCTTGCCTTGTTTATTATCACAGTCACCTCAGCAGCTGAGTATGTTTCTGTTAACAATTAACCTAAAATAAGCCATTACATTCATCCTCCACATTTGAGAAGAGAATCATATGAGATAAACAGAGAAAAATCAGAACATTACACACCATTATATTTAATAGTGTTTGAATACCTTAATCCCACATTTATACCAGTGACAAAACCATGCAGCGTAACATTTGTGGCACCATTTGAGGGCCTTAATAAAGTTACTAGTTAGTACGGCTCAATGACAGTACCGCTCTGTTATTGTCAGCCACTTTCTGGGTGAAGGCCACAGTTAATGTCAACATGTTAATGAGCCGTTACAGGAGCAGTCATGTGTACAAGCACAATGGATTGCAAACTGTCAGACAAAGACAGCTGAGTTATGTTATGGTGATTTGGGCACTGCCCTTTAAAGGGGGCAACAAATGAACCATAATTAAAAAGTTTCAACTTTTAACTCCGCTGCCAGTTTGCATTTCACCATGTTATGGAGAATGACACTAAAATCTGTGAGGAAAAGATTTTACGTTGATTTGTTTAACAATTACACGCACCAGAATTCACAGTTTTTGCAGATGATACCACCCTCTATGTTGTAGGCACACTGTACATGATTTACAGACCTTACCTCATGTGAGTTTAAAGATGAGCACATTGTTTTCATAACATGATCTATATGAATATGGATAATATAGAGGGACCTGTGAACAGCTTAGGTGGAAAGTTCTTTCTGTTCATGAACACTTTATATGAAACCTGCTCACAGTTTCTTCAATGGATTATAAAGAGTAACAGGAACGTTGTTTTTGGAGCCACAGGTGCTGCTGATTTTTTTTTTTTTTTAATTCAGTATTCCAATACTTTTCATAGCACAAAATGAAATTACATTCACCTCCACAGAATTGGGGTAGTGGCAGAAATCTTGGACAGATGTTTCAAAACTCTGGCAAAACATTTGCATAGCTCGACAGTGCTAGAGAAAAGTTAGAATGAAACTTTTTTTATTGTAATTTGTTTAAACCAACACCTTTAAGATCTGAAACAGGCTTAAAACATTCAACCAGAGAGGGCAGCACAAACTGATATTTAGCTATTCAGGTGATGAGCACTCTTTAAAGTTACCTTCGGGAGTTTTCAATCTCTGGTAGCTCTATGGACGACTAATTTCATGAGCAGGTCCACAAGCATGTGCACAAAGAATCATAGGAATGTGCCAAAAAAGGTGAAGAGGAAGACTGTTAACAAGCAGAAACGGTGCATTTGGGTGAGAAACACTGAACAAAACAAAAGATGAAATGAAAAGCATATTTGAAGTGATTGGTCATCTATCTTTGGCTTCACACTCTATAGTGAGAGAAAGACTAAACACGGCCACCGCAGCCGGACGTCTGTCAGGCACAGTTTACCAGCAGGTTGCTCACACCTCTGTGGATGTAGTATGGAGCAGCACTCCACTGTGAAATTGTGCAACTGCAGAAACTCTGGCAATTAGACAAGAAATTAGCAGTCAGAGACAGCAGGACAAAGAGACTGCAGGTAGTTCAAAACAAAACAACCAGGGTAAAACCGAGGTTCATTTGACACCAGTGTGGTGTCTGTTAGGGACGGATACAAACACATTTGTCTTGGTCCACCAAGATTCCTTTAATCGAGAATACTCGATGTTGGATGGATGTTCAGTAAAACAGCAGCATTTTGGTTAACAGTGTATTTGAAGCTAGTTTCAGAAAGTATGTTAAAGCCCTTTTTAAAGATAGTTAAAGTTTGGCTAATTTATTTTTTGCACTGATTGTAACATGATGATATAAAATGTAAAAGAATGTTTTTGCATCATGACATGTTGTGTGTTTAATACCTTGTATATTGGTTGTGAACACACTGAACCTTTCACTATTTTTACCTGCAATAAAGGCTAATGGACAAATAGCCCAGAGGGCCCACAAGGGATCACACATAAACCTAAAATCAAATAGTTGTGCCTTGCGCTTTGTTTATCTCGACCAATTTAGCTTAATTGCAGAGGCAGTTTTGTGTGTGTTGATTAGAGTATAATAGATTGACTTTAATAAAATGCTAATCACTCCAGTGTGTTTAAAGATGAGAGTGAGGAAATTAAAGAGATTGGTTATGGCTGCTGCACTCATCACATCGTTCTTTTAATATCAAATCAAATTAGACATAAATACACAAGTTTGACAAAGTGACACTTGTGTTCTTCCCCCCTCGAACGCTGTATTTTTATTCCCAATTTCACACATTTCCTCTGACAGCTGCAGTCTCAAAACATTCAACAGCAAATTGTATTGTCAGTTGTGAGAATAGCTCCAGCCATGATTGATTTGCTTCACCGCAACATGTAAACAGTAGTGCTTTAAACAAGCCTCAAGGTTTCCCGCAGCCCACAAGGCTTATTCTGTGTGTTATAGGCTACAACTAATCAGCCTGCGGGCATTATTGTCTGTATAATATTCACTTGTTTATCTCTCCCCATAGATCTGGATGAAATATTTTCTCCCAGTAAAAAAAAAAAAAAAAACTCTCATTGTTATTCTGTGAATGCACCGAGGCTTTGATGCATTCATGAGAGGCTCTCGATAAGAATTCTCTTCCATTGTAACCTCAGCTAATGGGTTTGAGAGGAAAGAAATGACATTTTAAAGAACACAAACAAATGAAAAAATATATATCTTAATGCTGCCTCACCTGACAGCCTCCTAAGTGTTTGTCAGTATGAGACATATGGCACCCTTGCACAGGGGTCTGAACTGATGCTTAAAAGAGGTTATGTCAGTGGGTGATAGACTCAGAAATCATTGCAGAAATACAGAAATTTCAGTGTCAACACCATAATTATTATAAAAGAAAATATGATGTTTTTCTTGTGCCAAAAGTGTCTTCATGGGTATTGTTTTTGGATTTTGTAGATTATGTTGCTGTTGATTTTTAGCTTTGTTTGCACGTTTCCTTTCTGATGTACATTGTCTTGGGGGGCAGTGTGAGGATATCAAATCAATGGCCTCGCATGAGCATTTTGACCTCACCTATTGTTTTTGGCATGAAAGCTTCTAAAACAATTTTACCAAGCATCAAAAATATCAGTACATAATAACAGTAATATGAACAGTAACTCTATCTATACTATATCTACTATCCATAGCTATACTAACTATATATTAAGATTTAGCAATAATATATTAATCACATATAAGAAGAACCTTTATAGTAGTTTGGGTGCACTGGGTCACTGCAGATCAATATAAAATTATTGAGTGAGTGATCATCATCATCACCCTGTGATGAAACTATCCTGATGGGAGTGGTCTCCACAGGACAGGGGAGGCCACTGGATGGTTTGATGAGGATGAATTTGCTATCGTACTCACCAGATCTCAACACAACTACAGGAGATTCTGGATCACCACAAGCCACATAGCCCTTTTTGGAGGGGCTATATAGCATCCTAATCCAGTTTGGCTTCCAGTTTCTTATTTCAAATTATCCAGATAGGTATATTTTAATTGTGTTTGTCATAGTTAACTCTGGTTGGGGTTGGAAAAGTAGTGCCCTGTGAGGCCTGTGTCTTACAGGGGCCAGTTAGTCTAAGCACCACCTGACCCAGGAGACTCTTTTCTTATTTTGTATGGTGAATTATCATTGGGACGTCATCATAATTCTGCTCGGCACTCATTTGTTTTTCACTAAATGTGTAAATTATATCTGAATCCTACATGTAAAGACTCTGCTGGATGTCTGTCCTAATAGGATGGACCCTTAATTTTAATAACATAAAGCACCATGGGCTGAACACTGTCTTCTTCACACTTAATTTGTATTTGGAAATCAAAGAAACTTGGCCATGATGAGTGCAACTCATACTAAGTTTGATTATTTATGATAAACTGGTATTTGTTCTTCTGACAATGCACCTGTGAATATTTCAAGACTCAATGTTTTTTTTCAAAAGAAATATCATTGGACTTTGTGCATTGTGAGAGGAGTTACAGGATGATAAATCCACCAGAGTTGCATGCATCATTGAGAGATGTGTGCTGAATGCTTACACCACTCTGCAAACTATTTTAGGTCTTTGTTTTGGCTTTGCAGCTTCCTTTCATCATGGTGAGTAAATCATATATATGTTTTCTGTCAAATAAAACAGTATACCTAGGAATGGAGTGTTTTATGAGTATATTACACTATTAAGTCCAGGCTAATGACAACAATAGCATTGGCTCAGTGAGTACTGTGACATGAACTGACTATTGTATTCGTAATGCTTAGCTGTGGCATTGTGAGGAAGCTTATTAGAATCTCCCTGCCATGAAATACAGCTGAATAACAAAACTGTGAAAAAAAATATATATATATATTCACTTTCGTTTCACACATTTTGCCACTCAGCTTGTGGCATTTCAGTACAGAACAGCCTCGCAACATCATAGTACCCGAAGGACAATTCCTAAATATAAGAGTCCCGAGGGCGGAGAGGAAATAAGAATTCAGAATGGTTAACTGCAGCACAAAAATACATTATATAATAATACAAGTGTACCAAGGTTCATTTATTTAGCATTATACAACACTTGGATGTGTAATGACAAATACACCAAAAATGTATGAATTATGATAGAAATAAACAGGCTGGGTGGACAGGCTGTTTCTGGGTAGGGTGCTGTCTTTTACTGTCCTTCGGGCTCACTAATGCTTTGTAGATGGCAACCAGTGATGTTTTTAATCAACCCTCCAATCCTGAGCAGTGCACAAACCACGTCACTCTGTAATATTTCTAGTTGGAACGCTTTCTTTTGTTCCCCTGTAAAAGCTGATGAAAACATAATATGGTGGCTATTCATTCAAATAAAAGCTGAACATACCCTAAAAAAGCTTCCCCCCGCAAGCCTTCCCGCCTGGGTGCCAGTAATGCATGTTCATTGGCGTCAGCTGTAGGTGCCTTTTAAAGATATATTGCACTTAAATATAAATTTCCAAAATTGCTTGAGTTCCTTTTTAATAGATGCGGCTCGCAGGAAATGGCACTGATGTGCTGTATGTTCATGATGTCTTACTCTCGCCAAGAATATGTGGGAAAATGTTTCCCACCAGTCACGATAAATAAGTTATGGGTTGTTAGATTTATGTCTAACTGCTCTCTTGAAACTTTAAGCCTGTATACAAAGTGGGTCTGTGTTATTTACCCTCAGATATTTTTCTGCATCTGACTGATTGTAGGACTGAAGCTGACACACAGAGAACTCATTTCCACCTGTTTGCTGTGCCTCACTGTTATGATCAGTTAAACACCCTGTGTAGTTTATTAATAATTTCCCATTTGGTTTTAAGAACTGATTAGCATCAAGACTGCAATTTAATTTTAGCCTCTTTAGCTAATATCATGGATCTAGTTAATGTAACTGCAGCAAAGCGAGGTAAGCGAGTAAGGTATACATCGCATTGTTGATATTCACAAATCACACTCAGTGTCATTTAAATGGATTCATTACACTGCTAAAGATGGATAAAAAAATCCTTCATGCAAAAACACAACAAACAAACAGAAATAGAGAAGCAGCTGAACCTTTGCGTGGTGCCTGCTCATAAAACTGACGTCTACATCGGTTGGCTTCAGTAAGTGTGTAAGCAGTCCGTTTTCGCCCTGGATCTCCCATCATTAAATGAAATACTCCTCTTTTGAGAATCAGCCACATTCTCCCTCCTAACCGCCTTGAGATATCCTGGTCTCTCTTTCTCTGTGCCTTTCGCGCGCTTTCTCCCAGTGCCAGCCAACAAAGCTCAGTTACAATTTAGGTTAAATGAGGAGGCATGGGACACAACTTAATGAGAATTTGTTTTTGCTGCTCTGCCGGTAATTAGTTTGTTAAAGCAGAACGAAAGAAGCTTGTCTCAGGAAATGCAAAATTGAATATTAATTAAATTACAAATGGAAATCATGCCTGAACGCTAAGAGCAGCCACCAGACTGTGGCTATTTATTTGCTGATATGTTTCAGAATGGAAACAGTTTCGTTTGCGGGTTGCATATAACCAAGTTATTCAAGTGCTATCTGCTTTTCTTGTGTGGGTTGTTTTAATTTTGTTCGGAGTCGCGCACTAAATTTAGTTGAACCCACCTCCCGGCTTTGTGGCTTATATTCATGGGGCGTTGTAGACTGTAACTCTCCCAGACTTGGAAGTGTCAGATGCGTGGAGGCGACCAGGTAATGAGATGTAGATATCCCACACACCAATTTCAAACCCCGTGTCCTCATCCCGCGGCTGCCTGTCACTTTCGGAGCAACGGCACACACCACGCATCAATAATGGCTGTACCTTCAGACGGCGGGTGGGGTGGTGGAAGCGTGGAGACCGTGAGTCCGTGACACTAACACAGGGGGAGAAGACAAGGGCAAGAGGGTAACAAGTGTTGAGGAAAACTCAAGCAAAATAAACACGGGCGTAGAAACGCCGGATGCCGTCAGCGCGAGGCAGAATGATGCAGAGGCAAGGGCGTCGCAGGGACGTGAAGAGAAGTGTGTGTGTGTGGTCAAGTGTGTGAACTCTGTGTTGCCACTAATGCATCTGAACAGGAGCTCAGTATTGTGCAAGCACAGAGTGACAGAGGACTGGATGAATAATTCAGCGTCCTCACTCCATGATCTCCTCTGTTCAACATGCGCCGCCTGTTTACAATGCCTGCGCGCGTGTGTGTGTTTGTGTGTGTGTGTTCAAGAGAGAGAGAGAGGGAGAGAGCGAGAAGGAGAAAGAGACACTCACCTAATCAAGCATATGATTATGTTTGTGTTTGCCTGAATTTACATGTTTAAGATCTGATAAACTCCTCTACCTGGGGGGAGATTTATCTGAGAATTAGTGCTGCTGGAGAAAGAAAGAAAAAAAAATCTGGGAAAACTTTGATGGATATATATTAAAAATATGATACAGCACAAACAACACCCAACATACAGACAGCAGGTACACAGCTTCACAGTCAGTCTCGACTGCAGGCCTTCACATGATATTTTTTTGGGCTGCCTAACCTGTGTTTGGTGGCTCTGAACAGCCCGCCTGAGGGAAAAGCTGGTACTCCGGGTAGACGGTCTGGGACAGTTCAGAGATTATTTTCTGACCCAGCCTGCAGTCTGACCACTGACTCCTCATGGCCTGAAGGGGTTGGCGCCGCCTGACTCCTGCAACCTTCGGATCTTCCTCTTACCTTTCCTCCGGACGCGGATCTCACGTGGACAGAAAATGATGGTCATGCATCCTAACCCTGCCTCTATGATTGCGCAAGGAGCGATCTAACGAGCCTCTGCTGGTTTAAGCGCTCACCACAAATTTACAAACTCTTCCTAACCGAGGGTGGATGGTTAGCGTTGTTGCCCCACAGCAAGATTATGCTGGGTTTGATTTCGTCAGCCTGTTGGGGCCTATTTGTGTGGAGCTACATTCTGCCCATATGACTTACAGCTGCTTCAAGTATATTCTGGTTTCCCAGAGGTTACACATTAGCATGGCACGGGTGGCTCTCCTCTCTAATATGAATGCGTTACATTCTTCTGTTTGCACCTACACTGCTGGAAAAACTCGGGCCCCGTGTTTGTACGCCGCATACTGAATACCTTTGGAGAGAGAAAATGCAACTCCTGCTCTCCAGTGTTAATGATGTGGAATATGAGAGCGTATGAATTATGTATGAGTACAGTAGTATTCTCACATTAGATCGCATTACATCAACGGCATTAGCATTCAAAGGTCTTCAAGTGCTTGAGACAAAGCAACAACCAGCAAAAGAGCCAGTAAATGTCAGCACAAAAATTTCTCCCTGTGTGGAGTTTTGTGTGTTTTTTTTAAACACGGCATTATGGCAAACACGCTTATTCCCTCTCTTGCCGGGAGAACAGTGAGGCGATCAATACCAGTTTCATGTCTCTTAAATATGAAGCCGAATGAGGAGCTGTCCAGAGTTAAAGAATGACCTTTCGACATGCATTTCTAAATTCCGCTAACCAACATGTTATATCTCATTTGTTTCATCCATAAAATACAGAGTGTATAAAGGCCATGATGTTGTTTCTGCAAAGGGTCATGTGTCAAACTGTTGCTCGGCTGAGGGCAGTAACTTCCTGAGTCTCTGTTGCATCAATTTTATCTAACTCTAAGCATTAATAAAAAAAGAAAGAAGACAAAGGTAAGACATGTATTTTACAGTATATTATTATGTAGAGTGTACTTTGGTTTCCTGTTCAGTGTTTGTTTCCCAAACTGTAATGGTATTATCTTCTGAACAGGATAAGGAGACAAATAGAATTAGCTTACTGATCTCTTTGGGGTGTGCCCTTATAAAAGTTCAGCCACCTCGCCACTCCTAATTCACCAAAGCATCAGTGGCAAATGAATCTGGAAGAGGATCCAATCAGATGACTCCCCTTTCTCCACATAGGAAATATCAATCATACCTGCACTACAACAAACACTTAAAGGTTTATTTATTTATTTATTTTATATCTGCACCTTATCTACCATCATCCATATCTCTGCCAATTTTATATTAATCTGTTATTTTACAGTACTCTATTACTTTATATCCTAGTATTTAACTCTGTTCTTTTTATATCTTTGTTTATATATATATGTATATATATATATAT
>JAOXYL010000061.1:21351633-21365048 GCA_028564955.1 Terapon puta
TGATCATGAATTTGAATCTCTTGTTAAAAATCTGATTAAAAGTGGTGGTCTGATAAGCTTGTGCAAAGGCTTCACACATATTTCTCATAGTATAGTGGCAGAAAATGATCATTTTCAAACTTAATGTTAATATTTTTTAGTTTTTTAAAGAATATTTGATATTTTTGCTTAAAGATTATAGCTACTTTGTTTAGTTTTGTTCTGTTCTTATGCCATTTTGAAGGTTTTACCTTCTATTAAACTGTACTCCCACTCTGTTCCATGCTACTCAGTATAGTCTAACTATACCCAACCATGTATCAGACAGTTATCGTGCACCTTATGTATGTAGTCACAATAGCAACTAGAGCCTGAACACCCACACGGCTCCATCAGTGTCACTATCTGTAATTGGTTTGGAAACTGATTTAATTGTCTGGACGTCTGTTCCACAAACTGGGCCGATACCACTCCACCTCTGGTTATTGTATCTGCTGCTGGCTGGAATATATTAGTATCACTACAATATTTCACCAGAATTTCATCAGTTCATCCACATTCACCACCAATCTTTCTATTTAATTGGATATCATCCACTCCATCCTCCCCACTCAGCCCTCCTGATGGCACATACACCTTAAGACTCACTTACAATTTTATATTCCAGTAAGTCGGTGTCAAAGAGAACGGATGTTAATGTAATTCCTGTCAGTTCCTCTTCGAGACAGTTCTCATCAGAATCTCCCCTAATGAGTTTTAGAGGGATACGTTACGGCCTTTGACGCACCTCTTTCTTGTCAGCAGGTGGTTGTGGTAGAAATGATGTACAAAATGAAGACATATTGCGCCCTGTGCAACAGCCAGGTGATTTAAGAGAGATTTCTCCCTTATCTGTGAATACAGTGAATGTAAATATGCTAAAATGTCCAGTCTGTCGTTGCCATGTACACACAAGAAATGATTAAAAAAGATAGTGAAATATGGAAAGTGTTGTAAAATACATATCATTAGTTGAAAATTAAACATATAAAAAGCATTTTGCTGATGGGCTGTTAAACATATAGAGATTTCTATTTCTTTTTACACTCCAGTTTAATTACAATTGCATGACATTATATGTAAGTGTAATCTTTTAATCAGTTTTGAGACTGCATAATAGAAACATAATATGTCAATATGTCAGTGTTATGAACATTTGATGAACACAACATTATTATAACATGATCAAATTACAGTTTTTCATCACATTTTTACCATATTCATTAGTCAAAGCAAATTACAGTGTGGGGGTGAAAACTGTCACCTTTATCATTCTAATGTATTATTTGATGTGCTGTTCAGCTCTCTATGAGGTGAAAAATGCATCTAATTTTATTTGCTATTAATGTTACCTGCCAAAAGTGCCATTATTAATTGAATGCACGACAAGAAAAAGTAACATTTCTCACTTTGATTTACTTCGCCGGTGTCAGTTTGCAGGCAGCTGAGATCATTACCTGTAGAAGACTCATTATTGCGTGTCAGGTATTTAGTTGTTTCTAAATCATCCAGCCATTATTTATATCCACCTGTCCTCTCCAGGGTCTCAAAGGGCGAAGGCCTATCGGAGCACGCATTAAGGCGAGAGACGGGTTGCCAGTCTATCACGCTCCACAGACAAGCGTTCGCACTCACATTAGCAACTACAGCACAGGAAATGCAGAGGCTCCAGTTCACCTGACCTGCAGGTCTTTGAACATTCAAGACTCAAAGAAAACATGGAAACCAAAATGGAAAGCCCATGGATCGCCACACAGTCCCTATCTTATTCTTGTTGCAACTGAGAGGCTCAAAACTACACTTGAGTTGCGTGATTTGGCTCGACTGCTGTGCTTGAACATTATTTACGTGGTCTCACATACAACACGGTCAACACCGGAGGGGGAGCAGGATTTTCTCTCGTAAATGCATTCAGTATTCGATGCGCAAACACAGGGCCTTATCTTCCCCAGCAGTGGAGGTGGAAACATGAGAATGCGGCTGCATACGTATTCGAGATGAGAATACCATCTGCGCCACGGCAATGCATAACCTTTGGGACAATGGTGAGGTGTGCTGCAGCATGATGTGACTCGTGATTAACACTAACGCTGCTACCTGCTCAGCTTGCCTTGTAAAAGCGTCGGCAATGCAGATATCATCAGTCCGCCACAAATAAAATATTTATCAAACTGATGGAGCGTGATGGCATCGGTATTGTCGACTGCCACCCGAAAAATCTGATAAAACTTTGTCCAAGGAGCAGACGTATTGTGCAGTTTTGATAATAATTGTGAAAGTAATGTGGGGGAAAATGTCTCCCTTTAAATCCAATTGATGAGACATTTCATTCCTATTCTTCTTTTCATAAAAGGCGTTCCGCAAGAGGGAGAAAATGTGCTCTTAAACATTCAAGCCAAAAATAATGAACAAATTGATCAGGCTTCAAGACAAAACAATTAAATCCATAAATAAGTTATAAAAAGCTTTTACTGAAATGCAGCTCGAATTAATTCAGACTGAAAAACAAGTCACAGTCCGCATGGAAATGTACTACAAATGTGTCGTATTTAAAGTCTGGTCTCTCCACACTGACCAGATTATATTTCTTGGACTTTGGACCCAAGGCACTCACGCCAAGAAACCAAACTCTGAAACTAAATGAGGAATTAAAGTCCCTCTAGCAGAGCTGTTTGCATTTCCGCTGCAGCTCAAGAACCACATAGATTAGGTAAATTAGACCCGTAATGGATTGGTTTGAGACATCATTTTTGCATGTAATGAGACAACTACATGGAATCACTGTATTGTTCTTTTTAATTTACCATGGTGAGGCTGTGATGTTTGAATCAGCGTTGGGAAGGAGACATGCAGAGGCGGAAACGAGATTGAAATCACCAGAAAGACGAGACGACTGTCTCCAAAGGGTTCTGTGCTTGTTATTACAGGATGTTAGCAGACCAGAGGAATTCCAATATACGGCAATCTATCAGGTTCGTCAATCATAAAATGTAATGCTGCCTACGAGCTGCACTCAAATATCTGCCTGAGCATGCCCACACACTCACACTCACAGAGGTATCTCTGTTTTCATCAACCGAAACATTCACAGAATGACACATTTCCATATCAGAAGCGATACGGAACAGCCCGTGATTTTCCCCCTCAACTCACAAATGGAATTCAGATAAAAACGAATGCTTTCTGCGGTGGCATGGAAATGAGATGTGTTGTACTCATGCTCCTGTGTTGTATCTATGTTGTAAAGTAAAGGTCATACAGTCCAACCAAATGAAAAAATGCACAGTTCCACAGATTCCACAGTTTTATTACATCGCCATTTACAATAAAATATCAAACTCCCCTGTGGACTGCTGGTGTACTGTCGAGATACAATTTATTATATCTTAGTGAATCCTCTGGCAGCATCAGTCTTGCAAAATTATACAAAAGGATTAAGAGCCAGATTTTCTGTTTTTTTTTTTTTTTCAGATTTTCATATGCTACAAATGTGGCACACGTCTGTATCAGGTCTCTCAGTTTGGTTGTATTTTTCTGTCCTTTTAAAAATGAATTAAATCAGGACATACCAAACAAATTTCAGGTGTCCAGATACAGATAAATCCATTAGTATTTATTATTATTATTATTATTATTATTATTATTATTATTATTATTATTATTATCTTTTTTTTCTTGATGGTTGCTAACAAACTGAATTGTCTCTGTGGAGTTTACTTGTAAGTAAAGTCATTTACATTCAGTGTTACTCACGAAAAAACAGTATATTTTTTCTTTTGGTCCTCACAAACATTTCCTCACTCATAAAACCTTTATAAAGATTTTTTCTTTTTTTTTTTTAACATGCTTTGCTTACACTCATGTTTGCTAGATTACAACCCTCTTCTGAGTCTATGTCGTTGGGCACTGTTGCGCTTTTTTGCACAGTGCAGCCACCAGCTGTCCATTAGTGGAAAAATGTGACACTGGTGGCGGGAATGCATATTGTGTCAGCCATAATTATGCTTAATCTCATGCAAAAGTCTCCTAGTGTGCGCATGATATAAACAAAACTGATATGAAGCTTGTTCTTAACACAACATGTGATCAAAAACTCCACAGGGCGCCAGAAGCCTTTGCTTGTTAAAGCTTGTTAACCCAAAATGATTCTCTCTCTCTCTCTCACCATTATACTGTATACATTTAGGCAGTATATTATTCACGCTTATAGATTATCCTCTAACTGATTTATGTTCCCAAAGCTTCCAACCTTTTGAAGTTGCCTCCCAAACAAAACACAGATGACTTATGCATTACCTGAAAGATTAAAGAGGAGCTACCTGAGTACCTGCTGGTCTTTGTGTGCAGTGATACCGAAATGTAGAAACAAAAAAACAAAAGCAAAAAAGATTCAAGATGAAATTGAAACCACATGCATTATTCCTCCACGCTCCCGCTTACATTTTCAGTGTAGTGATACCGAGGTTTTCCTTAAGCCTCAAAAAGTTACCTCTCCGCGCTTAAAGTTACACCGGCAAGTCTCTTTAAAGTTAAAAGAAAATGTGCCGCCACATGATGCACGTCCTTCTCCCTAGCATCAGCTGCTAGAGCAATTAACCCACAGTTAATTAGAAAATTTCCCCTCCTATAATTCACTTGGATGAGACCGGGGTGCAGGGTGGTACAGTGGATGATTCATGGCCCACTGGTAATCACACAAGAGCAGGAACCAGGATACTTGAATTAATCACACCTTCATTTACTTCACAGAAATTGCCCACCGCCGCTTTATGATTTAACTGTGTTTACCCACTGAATATATATCTTCCAAACACATCCTTCCCGAGCTGTTCAATATGCTTGTAGAGTCCTAATTTAAACAGTTCTGAAGCAGTTTTTAATACCGCTGAGTATTCAGAGGCGCTGCCGAGTTGGACGTGCATTATAATGACCAAAGTTCTTTCAAATCCTTATTCTACAAAGACGGCACTCGGGCTTTCATCTGACACATTTCACACAAGGTTAATAAACGGTGAGAATGTATTTGTCAAACATTTCCCTGTCCATGAGTATACTATATCTTTTGTATAAACATCTCTTTTACATTTTACAGAAATAACTGCGTCCTTCAATCATTACGAAAGCTGAGGGTTTGTATGAGGAGTGAGGATGTTTGCAATGAAAGTGTGTGGAAATTTCAAGGTTTTATTTGCTATGACCTGAATAAAAATCATGAATTAGTAGCTCGCAGTTTCACCTCTAAATGTGTCGTTTCGATGCATTTTGGTGACCAACACACAGTGAACATGAGTGAAAAAAAACCATTTATCCATCATTTTTCAGATGTTTTAAGGAGATGAGGCGGTGATGTTATGATACCGATGGCTGGATTAACCTTCAAGGGGCCCTCACAGGGGAAAAATGAGCTGTTGGTTCTCTTTGAAATTATTATATGATCCAGCCCCACTTCTGCTGCGTGTTATATTCAGAAGTATAAGCATAAAATTGAAATAATGAAGTTAATAAAAGTAGATTTTGACTCATGGGGACCCTCAAGATCTGCTAATATAGTTATAAAGCAGGACCTCCTATCACATCAGCTGATGTTTTAGTGGTATAATTTTTTTTTAAACCAAAGAAAAAAAAAAACCCCAAAGCACTCATATAAGTTTCTCTCTTTTATATTCAAATCATATTTCAAATATCGAGCCACTCCTCATTTCACCTAAAATGTAAAAAGGTCTTAGCAGCAGGGTTTTCACTGTAGTAGATGAGTGACTCACTATAACATCCTTCACCATTGAAACAAAGATTTGAAACCTTTACTGAAAACATTTAAACACTGTGTGCAGACATTTCATATTAACATGTTTCACTGAACCTCAGTTGAATCAGAGAATTTTTTTCCGGAGCCATGACCATTATGTTTGTGAGGGTTAAAGGATTCAAGGATTCTTTATTATCATTTCAACACATGTGAAACATGGACGGAATAAAATTAGTTACCCTGGTCCCGGAGCAAGCCCAATACTAAGTGTATTTTTAGAAAAATAGAATAGACTAGTATAAATACAAAATACAGTGGTCCCTTGCTATAATGCAGTTCACCTTTTGCGGCCTCGCTGTTTTGCAGATTTTTTAGTGCAATTTTTTTTTTTTTTTTACAGCGCATTGTGTTCTGCTTCCTGACTGGTTAAGGGACTGTAGATCATTGTCAATCAGTTGTACAGTACAGAATGGGTTCAGCTCGCCAAATTTACAGAAATATTCGATCGCTGGCTGAAAACAGGTTTTGATCTTTGGTTTTATTGTATAATACTGGATTTATTTTTCTACGAAGATTTGAACTTTGAGAGTCTTTAAACAAGAGAGAAAAGTGAGAAAATGTTAATGTCTGTCTGAGAAAAGTGTATAAAGTGTGTAGTGAGGGGTTTTACAGCCTTAAAGCATCTATAATAGTTGTAAAAAAGAAAGCTGACTACTTTGCAGATTTCGCCTATTGCGGGTTATTTCTGGAACGTAACCCCCGCAATAAATAAGGGTTCACTGTAAGACAAAATATTAAAAGAAAATAAATATAGGAATAGAATAAATATTGGAATAGAGCAGTAAAAGCAATATAAACAGAAAAGAAAAGACTGACAATGAAAAACAACAGCAGCCGCATTCCTAGTTTTTACAGTCACTACCATTCCTCTGCTATGAACTCAGTGGTTTGAACTGGCCGTAACTCAGCAATTTTTCACACACGTATGCACGGATACACATACATATCTCCATGCCTCCCAGTGGACCTCCACTGCTGCTGCAAACACCTTGTCTACACTGTCTGTGCAGTGAAAAGAGTCCAAACGGCAGCAGCTGCAGTCTCCCGTCTGTCTCGCCGAGTCATCTCAGCCGTACCAACGCCTCGCAATCTAAAGCATTTTCACAGAGCTTACAGCCCAGCACACAGTCATATGTGTACATTTGATATGAAGCGTGAGCCGTTATGTGCAAACAGCTGCGTTGGTTAAAATGAAAGCCTATCTATTTCCATCAGACGGCTAAAAACATCAGACATGGACATGGTGTAGAAATGCTGTATTAGTACCATACTGCAATTGTGACTTATGTACTATTTATGTACTATGTACTATTTATAATTGATATTTATTGTTTTTTACATCCATAACTTCATCTTTCTCCATCTTTTCTTCTTTATTGAGAATAAGCACCAAAGTTGAAGCATAGGAGGAAAAGTGGTGGCACATTAACTCAGTTTCAGCATACCAGCCAGTCATGCCAGCAATGTGATTGTACTGGCAAGAGTCTAAGACCGGCGTTAGCTTAATGCTCCCAAATGGCAAGAGAGCGCATGTGAGCAAATACTGTCCTAGAGCCTTGACATTTTTACTCGCACTCAGCCATCAGCAGCGCTCAGTTATAGTACATCCATTTCTCATGTCACCAGCCACAGTGACGGAGCTGATGGAGTGTGAAAGAAGGGAAGATTTTACACATAGGCCTTAAAGGATTCGAGTTGTCTCCTTTTTGAGTGGCATGACATGACCCCCCACCCCCCCACCTCCCCCTTCATCTAAGACCCAGCGCAGATACAGAGCTGGACTGTCAATCGAGGAACCACCAGTGGGCTGGATCTCTGTTGGCAGCTCAATTACCAGACAGCTAGAGAGATGCTGTTTGAGCCGCTTATCAGCTGTTCGCCCATGCAGGTGACTCAGACTGAACTCTGAAAGTATAAAAAGAGGAGACAATTATCCATCTAAAAAAAAAAAAAAAACAGCTCAACCCAGTGCTTCCCCAACACCAGTGCACGCGTAATAGATAACAATTATCCCTCAGCCGTTCCCCCACCGTACAGGTCTGAGAGATATGTCACACTGAATTGGTTAATGGTGTAATTTGTCTATAGCTGGCGTAACATTAATGCTTTTAATAGGTAGATGTGCGACGGTGGAGCTGAGATAAGACCGGCAGAAGTTACTTCAGGATGAAGCCTGTCACCTTTGATGACTGCGCGGCAATGGTGTATCATATCAGTGGCCTATATTGGCACTTTGGTGTTATTTTTAGGATTCTTATTGCTTAAATCCTCTCCTCCATATCACAGGATTAAAGGATTCCAAAGGTGTGTGTGTGTGTGTGTAGTTGGATTTCTACCAATACCCTCCAGAAACAGCACCTTCAGTGTATATCTGGAGTGCCTGAGCGGTACTTGACATACATTCACACACTCGTGCGTTTTAAGGTGTCAGCATTTACTCATCTTCTTAGAAACTTCAGACGTCTACGCACAAGAATGCCCACCTTGAGAAAAAACTGGCGTCAAGTGCAGCAGGTCAGTCGTTCACTAAGCATTTTCGCTCACGTTAGGAATGATATGCATGTTGTTTAGCAGGTCCGTTCAAAGGAAGCATCATTAACGTGTGAGTTGAGCTTTTTTCTAAGATGTAATTGACAGATAGTACACTGACTTATGAACTACTGGATAAAACATGGTGTTAATATGGACGATAAATGACTGGCAAAGAAGCCTGTTAACAAAATACTGCACAGGGTCAGATCACGGAGGCTGTTTCTTTCTCCTCTGAGCGTTCAAGTCCCAAAGCTGAGTCCCCAAGTTGCAGAGAGGTGACCCTCTTGGTCTCCGGGGAAAACTCCAGCAGAGCAGTGCTCAGCTGGGGTCTCTCGAGTATCCCCACAGGGAAATAACCGACGTTTGTTTGTGCTTTAAACTGGCTGATTAAACCGCACATTCCTGCCATCTCTATTTGATCTAAATCACTGCTGATGGGTGCTGAGTCACAGCGAGATTGGTAGTCGGGGCAGTTCTGGTTGTATCGAAAGTGACTCATCAAATGGGATTGTTCCTACAACCTCTGCAAAACTGACAGTCGAATTTGTGTCAGTGGGATCCTAAAAGTCATCAAATAGCCTAAAAAAAAATCTAAACTGAAGCAAAATTAGGTGACTTGTTTAAAAATGCCTTTTAGTTATGTTTGCTATAACTGTCACTATGTTTTAACAGTACATGAGACAGATCATCTGTAAAACATCAGGCTCCTCCAGGTCCACCTTCTGCCTCTGAGGCCATTTGACAAGAATCAATCACGGCTGAGTCAAAACAACCAATCAGAACAGAGCATCTGACAGAGCATCAGTCTCTGTTCCTGTCCAGAGGTGTTAACTTGGAGTGGACACAATGGTGGATAAAAACAAAAAAAAAGAAGAAGCGATTACATCAAAGAAAGAGACAGATTGAGCGACACCTTTGGAGGTGAGATAAAGCGCAGTGTGGGGAGAAGTTGGAAGTTGTACTCACTCAAATTTCTTCTTTTACCAACTGTATCCTGACATATTAAAAAATAGTCTG
The DNA here is from genome assembly GCA_028564955.1 of Terapon puta. Lineage (NCBI taxonomy): Eukaryota > Metazoa > Chordata > Actinopteri > Centrarchiformes > Terapontidae > Terapon > Terapon puta. The sequence goes on from JAOXYL010000061.1 coordinate 21,361,007, forward strand.
AAAACCGTTGACCAAAATCCAAATAATTTTTTTGCTTTTTGTTGATATTTTTTTTTCACATTTGATACACTGGGCATTTTTGGCAACTTTTTGCACACAACAATGTTAATTTTGGAAATAAAACTACTTTTGCCCATTACATTTTGAAAATATATTAAATTTCAGGCAATTTTTCTCTTTGTTTTACTCTTTGTTGCAAATATGAGACATTAGGCGTTAAAGGGTTAAGAGGTTACGATACAGATGTTTTTAACTGTGCAGCTAAAACAGCAGAATGGAATCGCCAAAAACCAAGAGCTGGAAAACTTCTGTTAACAACTGTATCACTCTAAAACAACCTTCTTAAAAATAAAAAAGTAATTCATCTCGTGTCATATTTGTTTAATTTCTCAGGATCATAGCAAATGTTACGTAATTCTGATAGGAAGCTGACTTTTTATCATCTTTTATCATCTTCGACTCAACTTGTCCAATAGTTACGTTTAACTTGCAAACAACAACCTCAGCTGTGCTTTCCTTTTTTATGCTATTAGCAAGCTAAGATTGTGTACCCAGGAAATATTATACCTGCTGAACTACCACCTGCTAGCTTTAGATTAGGCAGACCATTTAAATCAACAAAAACTTCAATTTTAGCGAAAACCTTCTCATTGTAACAACAGGCCTCTCTCCAAGTCAGACAGAGTTAACATCGCCAAGCGGTGCTGTAAAAATTAAATTACCTTACGCCCCCGAGAGAAAGTAATCCATTACGAAAAAAGGTTTTACACACCTCTTCTATTCTTCTTTCTTCCATTTACCTTGTAATGAGATAGACCCAAATAGATGGGGTGGCTCAGTGATCAAGACTGCGACCGTAAAGTTACGCTGGATGCACACCGTGTCTGCTCAGCACATTTCGATTAACTCCCGGCACCCTTTGGGTGCTCCGGTCGCACCGTCAACTTTAATGACCCCTTGCAAACATGAACACGTAAATGTAAGGGTACAAATTGCCACCTACGTCGCGTACTGCAATCAAAATGTTTTAACTGCTATTCTAATTATTCAAAGGCCAATAAAAGGTGTTTGGCTGTCCTGTATTTTTTTTCCATTGTATTAACAGAGTCATGTTAAAACTCTCGGGCTCTTTTAAATTTATATACAAAGAACACAGGGCAGATTAATGTTTTATCTGAGTAAGCCAACTCCTAACAAATAGTATAATTGTGCTGCACGGGTGGAATTGATCTGCATTTTCTTTTAACGAATTTGCACAAAATTACCCAAAACATCAGCTTGGTTTCAAATTGTATTTCTCAATGTTACATAGAACATCCATTTTTAATGCATATAAGTCAAAATGAAATTTTGTTCATGTTTATTAATAGTTTGACGCTCAAAAATTAATGAGCAAATCGGCATTTATCGGGGCCGCTCGGGGGTCTTTTGATCAGGTTTTGATTGACAGCAGAGGAGTTGGCTGTTTTCAGGGCATACAACGTCCACTACATTGGCATAATGTGCCGTATGAATCCCCATTCTCGGCTGGCAAACGTGACATAGCAGGAGTTTGCCAGCTTCTTACGCACAATAGTGGGGAAATTATTAATTTGAGCTTGATATTGACTAACAGGTGGTGCAGATGGTTTATTGTTATGAGATACTATGAGACTCATGAGCTGGTAATTGCCTGCAATTTATGCCACTAAACACAACTGAGAATAATGTGTACTGTCACACAGATGGCGATGACATTTTTGTTTGTAACACATTTAATAATTCAGTTTCTACAACACACATTACTCCAGGCGGTAAATCTAGGCTGTAGTTATTTGTTACGGGCCTAAGAGCGTAAAAATGTACAGTAGAAAATATACGAATATTATAAAGTTGCTGCTGTTTGCCTCCTCTGTACGGCACGATTTGAACACAGAAGGAGAGCAACTTGTCTTTACTGGAGAGAGAGGTAGATTAAAGGAGTTCAGACATCCTCAAAGTGGGTCTGAGGATTTGATTTGTGCGGTTCGGATGAATCTGGCGACAGACGGGGCCGGTCGAACGCAGATCAACATTGTGCAGAACAAGCACAGGCTGCAAGAGTACAAGCCCTCGATAAATTGGTTCAGATGCGAGCTCAAATACGATTGAACAAATAAAGGCTTCTTGGGTGAACCAAAAAAAAAGCAAATCATTTCTCAGGCCACCGTTGCGGATATTTTTGAAATTCAATGAAGAGAGAGAGGAATAATTTGGGTCAGTCGGTGGCTTTAATCGGATGAGAAGAAATCACCATTATGTTTTAAAGCAGGTCAATCCTAATCTGGGAAACGGCATGTATCCTTCCTCGTTCCATTCATCCCCTAATCCTCGGCATGACAGCCACCGACATTACCGGGACAGGAGTGCGCCAGACGACGGTCGTGCATTGTCAGCCGCAACACCCACTGGGATTCTCAAGTATCCCTATCCCATATGAAATAGGGAATTTACTGCAGGGATTTACAGTGGATGCTTGGTCAGTTCATGACAACATGGTATGTTAAGTGCACCGGCAGGGAACGACAAAGGGGGGAGAAAGCAGGATTACATCTCGTTCGCCGAATGTACAATAGATTATTATGTGCATACACTTTCATTTAGTTATTTTTCCGTGCAGCTCCCCTGGCTGTCGGCCACGGATGAAAATGTAATCAAGCCTCGACAATGAGGAAAATATGAAGTGATACTGCTCTTAAAAGAATAATTATTTTTTACATTTCAGATGAGATAACCTCTTTTTTTTTTCATCCGACTAACAATAAAGTATAATTCTCAAAAGAATCCATCCATTATGTTCACTTTCTATTCAGTCGCTTGATTTGCTGTGTTCTTTTAGTCGTGACTGACAGCAGCAGAAAGCAGAATATGAATGGGTCTGTCTGTAACAAAACACAGAATCGAGCAATAAAGTTTCAATTCGTCATCAGCTTACAGTCTCCGAGGCAAAATACAACTTGATTATTTTGATCCTTGTTTTTGAAAGGGGGAAGAGGAGTGTTAGACTATCCGCAGTGATGTTAAATTAAGATCCAATAAGTGTGATGAATGCCGCAGGCGTTTTTTTTTTTTTTCAAGAGAGAGCAGCGGTCAAAAATACTTGATGCAGTTTTAAATATGAATCGAGACGCTCAGTGGGAGGAGCTGCTTGTCTCCCCACTTTTGAAATTTTCTTAATGATATCCTCAAAGTTCAGTGTCTCACATGAATAAATAAATAAAGCACGTAGGTTCTGATTTTCCTGTCTGGTTTCTGTGTCTTAGAGCCAAAAAAAACAACATACTCTCTGTCTATTCGACTGTTATCTTAACGCTAAAAAACAAAGAACAAAGTGCACAAATGTTGTTTGGTGGTTTTGATTTGCTTGTTAGTCAGATTTGCCCGATCAAAGTGAAAATTCACTCAAAAAAGACATTTATTTTCCGTTTTTGAAAATTGCGGAATGAAATCAGGATTTTCTTTGTATTTTATTATCCGTTTTTAAAAGAAACAGAAATAACCAAATGACTCTCTTCACCACCAAATGAGACTCTCTAATGTTCAAATCTGCATGACATCAAAAGAGCGCTTTGGTTCTTTAATTCGCTGCAAAGTTGTTCCTTCAGTCACTGAAAATAACAAAGAGGGATCCTGACACTGGGTGAACGCCCTGTTATCTCCACTCCAGCTACTGCACTTAATCGATTCTGTAGATCTTACCGCCACGGGCCTCTAACCTCGGCCTGACGTGCTTTCGCTGCAAGGTTAAAAATGTGGGGTTTTCGGAGGATATTTCACAAAAGCTCATATTAACAGAGCAGAGCAGGTTTCAGTTGTTCCAAGTCAGAAACTCATTAACCGCCTCCCAGATGTGAAGGGATGAGTTCCAAATTGCTCCAGATTTTACAAAGGGCGCAGTCAATTACAGACTTAATATGAAACTTGTCCAACCAGGATGTTTCCGAGGCAGGTGGTCGCCAACACAGGTGTTTGGAAAGACTAACAGATGGTTTGGGCCTCTGTAGAAAGTGTGTTTGTGTGTGTG
>JAOXYL010000061.1:21410151-21422929 GCA_028564955.1 Terapon puta
GTTACTTTTTAAATTCAGCATTGAAACTAGTGCTGGACAGATTTGAGCACAAGACTGTAGTGTGTGCCTTTAACCCCAGCACAGTGTGGTTTGTTTTCCGGGGCAGCTTCGGGTTGTCTCAACACAGACAACATCTACAGTGAGGTTAATCCCACAGGAAGAACTGGTGTCTGGAGGGAAAAGAAATGCTCTGCATGCTTCTGACTTCAGATTGCAGAGGCAGCAAATTTTAATTGTGCACACAAACATTTTTATCTTATAATGGGTTTTATTTTCTGTCTCATTTGTGGCATTGCGTCTCTGTTTTCCTGCCCATTCCATATCTATTTCCATGTGTGTGAAATTTCTTTATTATAATGCGCATTGAGCTGCATTTCCTCTATGCGAGCGACACAATAAAATGAAGTGTGTTATTTTCATTAAACTTGTTATTTTTATAGGTTCCACCTCTCCTTCACATTATTCCCTGCTGTGTTTGCACACCGCCAGTATAGAGCTGATACCAATAAGAAGCTTGCTGCCAGACTTACGTATTGCCAGATCTTATATAAAGCATCATAACAAGCACAAAGCCCAAGTCTGTTTCTGCCAAAGTTTCCCTTCTGTTGGCTTTTCATTTTTCCCCAATTGAGCACTTTAATATCCGCCGGCAGATTTCTGTATGTTGTACTTTGCTGTCAATCATGCTGACAGAAAAATGAGACAGACATATCAAAAACGGTATGTTTCAATGAAAGTTAATGTTTAGTCAACTAAAGTGCATATAGGGCACTCTTAGAATCTCAGACGACAGTAAAAAACTAAACCAATTGCGACCAAATTGCAATAAAAGGTGAATAAATTAATCATTAAAGAATAAATGAAAGATGCCATCAGCTCACACAAACCAGGATCAGAGGGCTACGTGTGCATTTCCAAACAACAGAAAAAGTCCAGAGGCAAAAAGCAATTTAGGGAAGTCAAAAACAGAAATTCAGAGAAATGGACAGAATAACAGATTAAATACTAATTTAAAAGTTTGCCTTCTCCAGGCTTTTGAAACAAAGTTAGCAAACTCAAACACATCAAAATGATGTAACCATTTTCATTTTTCCTCTAGACCTTAATCACCAGAATAGTTCAGGGCTTTTCAAGCTATTTCCAGGAAAAAATTAGCTCACTTAAATCATGATAATTTGTACAGCACAAAAGAAAATGTGAGTCCCTCTCCACTTCACCCAAATCACACAGCCCCTACTAATTTTTTTTTTTTAATCAACGAACATCAGCGGCTTGAGGAAGAATACCAGCTCTCAACTGTGCAACTAATGATCTTTGGGCCAACTTTTTATTTGCCATGTCCTAAATTTTTATATTACAAGACAAATTATTCCTGTAGGCATACAGTTAAGTCCATTGCCACAAAATTTTGAGTAAAGGTCTCTTGCACATCAAGAGCCATGTGATTAACTCCGCATAAACACCCTCTCATTTATCTAATCCTCTACCATTTCAATTAGATGATTCCACAGACGGATCATTTCCCATTTTCCTTGTACTGACACAGAAAACCTTGTACAGCTCTACTCTGTAGTATCTACAAATTAATGTTCCTTTAAGACAACATCCCCGAAGCACAAGTCAGTATAGGGGAGACACGTATTGGAAATTAATTATACCATAACCATAGCTAAGCAGAGAGAAAAAGTCTAAAGGAAAACAGTGGGGAATAAATAATAAATACATGGTCAATATTTCAGTTTTTGCACTACAACAGATGATCTCACAGATGGACAGTAAGTCACATCCCTGATAATGTGTCACGTTAATGTTTGCATACACTGGCATAAACTGTTTTGAAGGAAACTGTAGTATTTTCCTTTTCCATATTATTTTCACAACAGGAGGGCTCTGTCATACAAAATGCACTGTTACTGCTGCAGGCTGTGCATTGCCAAGTTACACAGACAGATCTATAATGAGGCGACAACAGTGTGTATGTATAGATTTGTCCTGAATCGAGGAACGCCGCAAGTTGTCTGAGGGAGCCCCAGTGCAGTGTAGCCGTGAATTTCCGCCTCAGTTTCCTTTTCGCTGACAGATATTGGGTCCGTATGTGCCTGATGCATTGGAAATCCTTTTCTGCTGAAAAAACAGGCGAAACTGCAGGATAGAACCACACCGAGGAAGAAAATTTACATCAGTGAGCCTTAATTAATAGGGCATAATGCAACACCGTTAACACCAATATTAAAACTACAGCCTCCAAAATGATCATAAAGTTGAATTAACAACCCTCAGAGACAGTTAAAACCAGAACACTAGCTTTCGTGATAGCAGGAGTTTCTTAAACAGCTGTTGCATGAAGGCACAATCACATCAGACAGAAGAAAACAAGAAACATTTGCACATTAAAAAATAGACACAAGAGACATATATATGTGTGCTTGTGTATGTGTGTGTGTGTGTGTGTGTGTGTTCAACCTCGTTGAGTGATGGTATCTGCAGGAATAGTTGACATATTACTGCAGCTAGCAACCCAACTAACTAACAGGCGGGTCAGCTGGGAAAAGCACCAGTCACTCACAAAAGCTTTTTGAGCTTATTATTTTCTCCGTACTCATCCGTTTAGTCCCCTCTGGAATTTCGTTCTCAGGATTGTGCATCCTCCTGAAAGGCAAACTGCATGTTAGCATGCTTGTTACCTCAGTCCCTAATGAGATGCTTCACATTTTATTCGGAAGACATGTTCACACCATGGACTCCTGTCGCTTAACTGCAAACCATTCGTCTCTTGTTGAGCAGCCCTTTCAGTGACTGAGGAGGTTGAGGAAAAATGGATGGTACGATGAGCTACAATAATTACCTTCATTTTGGACTCTCCGGCTCTCTTCTTGCAAAGGTCAGCACTGTCAAGACTGCTTGCTGTTTGTCAAAGGTACATAATTTCAGCCTCAGAAAAGTTAAAGTCAATGCCAAACATTTGCATGGATATACTGACTGTGGTCATTTAATTGAAATTAATCAATTTTGTCATTTTAAATGTGACCTTGACTCTGCATGACTTTTTTTTTTTTTTTTAAATGACCCCGATAGGACAAATAAACACAATGCATGTGTCTGCATTTAATCAAGCTGTTGTTCATTGTAATAATTCTGAAACACAATGAGTCTGCACAGTAAAAGAATAGTAATAGTAAAGAACATTAAACGATATCATATAAAACTCCTCCCTTTTATTTGAGCAAAATTATTCTTTCGGGTCTGTTGCTTGAACTTGACTGCCCCTGATGACATCTCCTCCTCTGAGCCTTCCTTATCGCCTTGCTCTTTCTCACAACAAAAATACGTTGCGAGGAGTGCAGGGAACTGTAACGACCGCAGGGACCTATTTCAGGTCTATATTGGAAGGTAGTGTTCTCCTCTACTTTGCAGCTCTTTCGAGAGGCCTAAAAAGTCCTCCTCGGTGACTGAAAGCAGAGCTGTGGATGGCAGTGAATCTTTTTTGTCTCAAAGGCACGATGAGGAGCGCCCTGGGTGAACGTGCAGTCTCTGGGCGTTTTGCAATAACGTGATGGATTTTATGTGCAATCCTTAAAAATGGACATAGAGAAAAGGGTTGGAAATATAGCCTTTGATGGAAAATGGGATGAGATGTGTGAATTCAAAAGAAATTGGACCGTAAGAACAAGTGCCGCTGATGATAGTTGGATGAGGGGTGTGCATTTTTTTTTTTTTTGGACAAAATAAGGTGTTTTATAAATCTATCAGTCCATTTTCACTTGCTTATCTGGGCTGGAGTGGCATCAGACAGAAGAGAGTAGTCGAGATGAGCTACTCCCCTGTGCCTCTGAGGAGACATATGAGAGGATGTTTGCAATATGTGAAGTTTATGGGGGAAATTGAAGAGGAATGCAGAGAACGCAGTGCTGTTCCACAATTAGTTCTGCGCGCAACACACAGAAACAAATTGGTTTGTTTGTTTGTTTGTCATTGTGCTGACTTGTTTTTAATACATACCACATCGTACAGATTCAGAATAAAGCTCTGGTTCTGTATTTGTTTATATACAATTATATTTACATCAATATCCAGCAAAACTGTTCAAGTCTCTGGTGTCATTTACTCAGCATGCGTCCTCTTTACCACCACTCTTATGGAGACATACAGCTCATCCATCTTCCCATTATCTAGCTTATATGTTCACATTTATCTAAACAAAAGTAAAAAAAAAGTTAAACGCACAGGAATATAAATGTCTTTCCACGCCCGCCTGAGTAAAGCTCTTCACACAGTCATCTCATTGTCTATTTCACAGGCTGCGGCCATTTGCTCCATAAGTAAGATAAGATAAGATCATCTTTTATTCATCCCACAGTGGGGAAATTACACTATTATAATAGCTAGAAAAATAAAAACAAAACAATATGTACAATCAATAGTAAACAGTAATAGTAATAATAAGAGTATTTTACATACACAGACTTACCCAGTTAGATTTGCAACTAGCAGCTGTTACCAGGGTATCTAAAAATGACAATGATAACAGTATAGTACAGTAAAAGAAAGTAACTAAATAGAATTTAAAAACTGACATCAAAGATAAGAAAATAAATATTTTATCAGGATTGTCTGACTTCATTGGACCAGTACTGTGAACCATTTACACTTTCATTCACCAGCCAAAAGCTATTTTCCAACACTACACACTTACACTAATTGTAGACACTTTGATTTGCCTGCATTTAAATCCATAATTACTGAATACTATTTCAGTAGCAGTGCCACTGTGCTGCGATGCATAGATCCATCGAAGAAAGGAAAAGGACACAAAAAAGTAATGAAAGAAAAAGAATAAAAGACTAAAGAAACATTTAAATGAAAAGAAAGAAATTAAGAAATCAAAATATTTTACTGTAATTTATAATAATTAACACTCTTTTGTAATTTATTTGCATTTTGTAATTTTCTTTTTTTAGAAAAAGAGATGAGACAACTTCAAAGAAGTTTCCAAAAAGTTAAACACATCTGCAGGTGAGTTTTTTTTTTTTTTTTTGCACACACGCTCAGACGTGCCTGGGATTCTGCTACACCCGCTGATAATTGGCCATGATGTCTAATTATCTAGACCAACCAACCTGTCACTATTTTTAACGTCTTACACAGAGAGAAACGTTATTAGTCTCACTTGTGATTTCTGTCTGTCATTACAGCTCCGGGTCTCAGGGAGAAAAAAAAAAAAAACAACAAAGAAAAAAACCACGCTTGAATAGAGTGGGAAAAGTGTTTTGTCTTTAATTACAGTGGTAACAAGGTGATCTCATTTCTGACTACACTCCACCGCTGCACACACAGTGGAAGTCCTCCAGAGGATAGTAAGAGCGATGCTGGTGTTATCCTCCTGTAATTCTGCTCTAATAACAGCGCTGACAGCTAAAGTGTTACCAAAAGACTCTATAGATTGAAATCTTTTTTAGCTAGTTTACGTGTGTGCTGCCAAGGATGTGGGCATCTACTGTGTGAGCGGTTCCCACAGGACCTGTCCCATTAACCTATCCCATCATGTTGGAGTCAGTTATGCTGCTAATGTGTGTTTAGCTGTGGGCTGTTTGAAATAAACATGTGCTACTGCTATATTTGTCTCTTTCTCCTGAGAAATTAAAAAAAAAAATACAGTCATTAAACTAAAATGTGTTGACACTTAATGTACACAGAGCTGAAATGATACGTAATTATTAGCGATCTGTGCCGACTGCCATTAACATATATGAGCTCAGGCTGGGTATCACGTATGATCTATCATGTCTCTTTTTGGCATTTTGAGTGTGAGCTTATAAATGAAGGGCATTAGCCGAAGTATCTGGTAGAGTAACTCTCTAATTACCAAGCGTAACCTTTGTGCATCTCATTTAAAATAAACCCCCATGATGAGAAACAGCTGATTTGAGGAGAAGCTGTGATTAATGAAGGCAACGCTCTGCAGCACAACCAATGACGATTTAATGCATCCAGCCGCAACCGGCTAACTTATATCCGCAGTTCAGATCTCGGCGATTAGTTCCTGTTAAAGTCAAAAGGAAATTCGATTCTGCATCATTATTGCATGGCTTTGCGTCAGACTGTGTTTTGGCTCCAGTTGATGGCATCTGTGGCGCACATCATCAAACCTTGATGATACTTAGGAGAATGGTGGTATTTCAGGAGAGGTAAATCCCTCCACTAAGTAAAAATGCAAGCGGCACTTGAACAGCCGCGGATGCTTTAAATTCTAGACGGAAGGCCTGATTATTTTATGAATATAAAAGAAGACAAGGCATTCGATAAAAGCAAACTTTCGATGTCGGAGGCTCCATCCGAAGCAAAGCAATGCACATCAGTACACGGGTCACATAGTGCAATGATGGGCGTAGATGTTCACCATAAGCAACATTACCATTGCATGATACTGTACCTTCACACCGAGTGAGAATGTGCAGAAGTCCATATTGATAATAGATGTAGCACTGACGCAATAAAAGCCCTGCAACACAAAACGTTGAATTAATTATTACAGTTATACGTTTCCAAGATGTGCACATCTCTTTGTAATTGCACATCCGTATACAAACTGACGGGTGTAGTTTGTCTCCTTTAATTGTTTAGAGATTTTGATATATTTTTAAATTGTGCATTTGAGTGTAAAAGAGAGAATTTTATGCCCAGTCTTTAGAGATGAAAATTGAGCTCGCACATAATGTTTAAGGTGGGAAAAATGGGATGGAAGGTGTCAGTGTGATGAGAATAATTCGAGTGTGACATTTTTGTGCGAGGAGTTTTAAGAGTCCATCTTTCCGTGTAGCGTACTGTGTCTGGGAGCGATAGTTGCATCGGACTGAACAAGAGAAGTTGATGATGACCCAAATTCTGCATCTACATCTGGAGGAGGTATTTCTATGACTACAATATAATGCTTTTTTTTTACTTAAAGTTTGTGGGCTTTGCACTGCACCCTGTAGGTGTTTTTAGACTGAAGACAAAGTGAATTTTGGATATTATGCGATTGCTTCTAAAATAAATGGAGATAGATGGGTATAAAAAGACTTTCTGCACAAATATTTAGCCTTATTCAGGAGGATGGTTTTACAAATAACTGCTCATAAAAGTTATTGATATTTCAAGTTAGGTGAATAATTGACAATTTTCCTGAAACACTTGCACTCAGTTCACATTTGTGCAGAGAGAATAAGGAGACGATGCTGCAGGAAATCAGTTGCTGAAAAGTTCTGAAATCGTCTGAGCTGCCTCTAAAATACAAACACAAGTGGATCCTGAAGCTAAGGGACTCAGATGCCGACTGTGAACAGCACTATCCTCAGTCTGAGTCCTGCTGACAACCTTTGTTGCATCTTTTCCTTGTTTTGTTGGCCTTAAAATGGCCCAAAAATAATTAGGAAAAGTACAGACTCAGTCGGACTTCACACACACAGCCGGTGCCCAGTGCAAGTCAGGTACTGCCAATGTCCTCTGTGTCTAGATAAGGGAGGATAAACACAGCCTGCAACACACCAGTGGAGAGATTTGTGCCAAGAAATTGGAAAACACCTTTGTTTGTCTCCTTTAAAGAAGCCGGTCTCCGAGGAATTGGCCTCGGTTGAGCTCTGCGGATCACAAAGCCGCTCGTTTTCTGGGCGCTGCTTTGTCTTAGCCTGACTCTGTGATGGGCCCCACCTCTCCTCTGTGTGGGTTCCTCACTTTACCTTTGGCCCTTCTTCACATAAGAGCCAATAAATGGGTGTCTGCGCCCTCACTGTGGACCGAAAGCTTAATGCTCCTCAGACTCCAGCTCTCGGGGTCAAGGGGGCACAGAAACTGTCTCCAGTGTGATAAGATGGCAATTTCAGGTCAAGGTTTTATAATTTTTTGTAAATCCCTTGATTTTTTTTTTTTGGCCTTCATGTGGAGAAAGAGGGTTTAAAAATTGTGGTTAAGCTGAAGAGCGCAAAAATCGCTGCAGGAGATCTAAATCTTCTTTCCTTGGTGATTTTACACCACCTGGTTTGACCCAGATCTGGGGAATATGATGATGATGTAAGAAATGTGCTTTAGGTGCTCAGGAGGTGTGACTGTAGTAAAAAGAAAGTGTGACTTTAGAAACATCAGCAGCTGTTGCTCTGGTATTTTACTACTGTGGTGTGGAATATCATAAAGTCACTTTCCGGTGTGTGAATGTCTTACACACCAGCCTTGGACTGATTAATGTGCCTGTGATGATTAATGTGTCTCCCATCACAAGCTGCACCCAGGAAGCACTTCACTTAGCTTGAAGGATGTACATATGCGACTTTTTCCCTTCATATCTACTCCAATACATAAACTCTGGATCTGCTAATACTCAGTCATGATTTTTTTTCCCAAATTAAAAAAATTATAATAGCCTCTTGCTGGAATAAAACAATAATATGCATCAGAGGTTGCAAAGATGCCATGAACCGAGTGGGCAGCCTGACTGAATGGGTGAGTGAAACTTCTGGCGGAAACATTGAACTGTGTAATTACATTTATTAGGAAACTGTATTTAGTGTGTCTAAGTAGAGTTGGCCTATAGCAGGTCTGCTTAATAAGGTTCGTAGTTCAGCTCTGCATAAAAACTGGGAGCAGCAGGAAACAGATCAGGGCCGTATCCAAAGTTGACAAATACATAATATAATAATATAAATTGTTGTATATATTTTTTTGTGTTTGCATCCACACAGAAATGCAAAAACATCTATTCACGGTTTATAGTAGGAGTTACATGGTTATAGGGGAGTTCTGTGCTACAACTTTTTTCTGGCAAACAACAGCCGGGCACAGTGACTTCCTGGAGTCCTGTCATCAGAATGAGGTTGCCAGGCAACCAGCACCACTTTGCCAAAGAGCCTCTGTGGTGTGTTATTCACAAAGCTACACACATGCAGGGGGGAAAGCACATCGTTCTTCTTTAAAGTTGGTATAAATGTTATTTTCTGAATCCGACTGATAACTGATTATTGATTATTGTTTTTGTTATTACACATTACCATGCAAAGGTTAACTAATGTTTGGCAGCTCAAACACCTGATGGAAGTGTAGAAGACAGAGAGGTGCTGTGAGAATAGACATAATACTGCACATAAGTGGAGATATGTAGGATTTTTTTCAGGTGGTGAAAGAAAAGGCACAGAAATGTGCTGACTGGTGAGACCCCATGTCGCTGCTCTGTTTTAGCATTTTAAAAGGCATTTCCGCACCTAAAATGCAATGCTGCGTGTTTCATTTTTGACTCACAAAAATGTGTGTTGCAAGCAGGAATGACGTCAGCCTTTGTTCGGAAGGTGCAGAGAGATTAGAGGTGGCCTCTCGTGACAAAAGTAGCACCTGATCCAGTTAACACTCCCACGATTTGTCCGTCAAGAGAGGTTCACGCGCTGATGGGACAATAACAGCCGGAACCTGATGAAAGAAGATCGCTCATCGTTAGCGTTGTCCTCACCTGTGATCCCAAAAGTGATCGAATGAGAAAGAATAAACGATGTTTTGGTTGAACTCTCCTCGCCATCTGTGCGCGCGTCCATCCCTGCAGTCGTCCCGCGGCGCTCATATTAGAGGTGCCAAACATTAATTGTGTGACACAGATTTGCAAACAACCGTGGGTGTTAACAGCACCGAAATCAAACAAAAGCTGTGCGTGAAAGCAAACAGCATGTATAACGCCATACTGCAGCTCTGTACAGTGCAACTGCTGCTTAGTAAATAAAGGCTGAAACCCCCAGAGGAGCTGATTCATGGTGCTGCACACTCACAACGGCTGTTACTCAAAAAATATTCCAGAGACATTTTCCATTTAGAAAAACGTAATTGATGTTCAAACAAATTTTTATCACAGTAAACAAAGCCGATCCGCAGCACAACACTGTTATCGGGACACGGCACATAGATGACAGAAGCGTTTGAGATATTACACTTTATGTATAGTCGCTGATTATGTGGAGTCACACCAAGGGTAGCCATGTGTTTCCCTGAATCCATAATCTTCTCAAAGGCACTTTTAAGAACAAAGGTGGTTTTTATCAAGCCAAATATTTCAGCGCAGGTGCACGGTCAGAGACGAAAGTAACACAATGGAAAAGGCCAATGTAGTGCTCGGAAATGTCTGTGGCATTTCCAATGTGCATTGATACTACGATAATACGGTTAGCAAAAGATGTGACCTTAAGATCGGTGTGTGTGTGTGTGAGAGTGTGTGTGTGTGTGTGCTCCCTCTCGGGTGTTGCTGTTGCTTTTTGCATCCCTCGTGGAAAGATTTGCAGGCGCTTGAGATTATCTTGAGCATCTGAAAGGTCAACAAGGTTAACATTTCTTTTTCAAACAGACACTCTCGAATGTCGCTCCAGTTAATTGCCCCGCAGTGCAAACAGAGAGCACGGTCTGCAGCGGTGAATATCCAAGTTGCATTCACTCGAACAGACTCAGAAAATGTTCTTGCTATCGCTGTATTCTGTTGTCATTCTGTGATTTAGATCACTCATACATCATTTAGCTGTTAAAAGCACATAAAGTCTTCAGACAGACTTTGCCTCGGCTCCGTGGTTTAGCTTTGTGGAGACATTGTGCTGGGGTTAAGTTGATCGGCTGGTCTAAGATGAGTCTGAAAAAGTTCTGGCAGCAGAGAAACAACCGTCACCCATAAACTTTTAATCAACGGAAATACCCACAACATATGGGCGGCTGTACGAGCATATCCTTTACAGTTAGCTGTTTAATCTCATTTTGAAATCGGTGCGGCATATGCTCCCGTAATATACAGCCGTCTCCCATTTTATCTCAGTGGCAAATCTTTCCTATATTGATTCCACTATATTTGAATAAATCCAGGTTACAGCATTTAGAGAGCACTTTGTATACTCTATAAATACTGTTATTACATACAGATGTGCTCCCTGGAAAACTAAAACTTCTCTCCCAGAAGTTGTAGACACCGGCCAAACACTGAAAATACTTCAGGCTCACAAAGAGATTCTCTCTCTGGTCTTACTGTACGTACACGACAGCTCTAATTACTGACTTTTTACTAAAGAATTTGTTAAAGCCACGTCCTGAGCCCTAATTAGTTCAATTTGTTTGGGATTAATTCATTTCCACAATGGGCTGACTCACACACTTTGCTCGGGGCCTCTTTGGCTGAGATCAAGAGATTTAGCCAAAGGCGCAGTGGCCACATTATTATTTTAGCTGGAAACCAGAGAAGTTTTACTCCCGTCCCAGTGTATCAAATCAGATTTATGGCTTAATTTTTAAAAAGGAACAGCGGCTGGTTGGCCGACCTGCAGCCCCGTTCAAGACTGTGTCTTGTGACAATGCACGATGGCTGTGATGAAGGAAAACTACTCGATGCGTTTGTTACTTTTAGGCTGCATTATTGCAATTCTCCATTATCAGGCTGAACCTATACGTTTTTAAAGACTCTCCAGCTGATCCAGACATGACATGAACTAAGAAGAGAGGTCATTTTTCTTCAGTATTAGCTTCTCTGCACTGGCTTTCTGCAAACTCCAGACTTGAATTTAAAATCCTCCTCCTCACCTTCAAAGGCCTTAATGGTCAGGCGCCATTGTATATTAACGAGCTCATAGTTCCCTATTAACCTGAAAGAACACTGCACTCTCAGGTTGGAGGGTTACCTGAGGTGCCTACGGTCTCTAAAAGTTGAAAGAGAGCCAGAGCCCTCAGCCATCGAGCTCCTCTTCGGTGGAATCAGATTTCAGTTTCGGTTCAGGGGGCAGACACCCTCTCCACATTTAAGAGGAGGCTTAAAACTTTCCTCTTTGATAAAGCTTACAGTGAGGGCTGGCTCAGGTGAGCTCTGAACCTGCTGCTATAGGTCCAGACTGTGGTGATTTCCCATGATGCACTGAGCTCCTCCCCCGTCCGCCCCATCTCCCTTTGT
This sequence comes from Terapon puta, assembly GCA_028564955.1. Classification (NCBI taxonomy): domain Eukaryota; kingdom Metazoa; phylum Chordata; class Actinopteri; order Centrarchiformes; family Terapontidae; genus Terapon; species Terapon puta. The sequence continues at coordinate 21,422,075 of JAOXYL010000061.1, forward strand.
ACACGTTCATGTTCCATTAAAGGACATTTCTAATTTTGTATCTTCCTCTGAGTTTCCTGTCGACTACCACTGTCAGCTTGACTTATTATTATAACCACTGGTCATATTCCCATCACTAGTCACATTTCCATTATTCTCATTAGAATTACAGCTGTTATTGCTATTATTTCTCATATTATATTGTTATTGACTGTCTGTATCTTAGAATCCAGACCTGCTCTATATGTAAACTCACTGTTTCATGTCATAATAGCACTTTTACTACTGGCTAATATTTATTACACTGAACTGAACTGAAGCAAATTAAATACTTTTACCAGCACTACTATGTACTCTTACTCCTTTTTTCTGTTTTCTTTTCTCCTGTAAAACCCAACAAGGCTCCTTGACAACATTTATCTCTTTGTGTCAACTGTCCGAGGATTATTTTGAGTTTTGGAAGAGGCTCGTTGTCACCTCTTGTGGCCACTAGTGGAAAAACTGCAGCTCTGACCAAGCGTCATACAGTATTTGGAGTTTTCCACCGTCCTTTTGCAAATTGCAGTAATCATGCAATTACGACAAAGAGGCCGTTTTACTTGAAAACAAAGTTGAACAAACGAACAGCATGATATTTGTGACCTTGAGGGCTGTATGTGTAGCTTATGAGCTTATGGACCACATGTCAACTCCCCTGAAGAGAGACCAAAACACCTGGATCGCCCCCTGGTGGCTGACTCTGGTACAAGTCTTAAATCCCGCCCCTCTATTTTAGCAGGCGGGCCAATCAAAAAATCAAAGAATAAATGCTTTTAAATAGTTCTTATCATGTTGGTGTATGTTCAAGCGTTTTTTTTTACTGGTTTGCTTTCAATA
>JAOXYL010000061.1:21444333-21454782 GCA_028564955.1 Terapon puta
GTCTTGGTCGAGGATGCTCCAATCACTTCATGTACCTCATGATGTAACAGGAGTCAGTCTACTGTAAGTCCGTATATAAAATGACTGCAAAGCAAATCCCAGTGTGCTCGGTTGCACATGAAGTATTCTGCACCGACGAGAGAGAAACCGCCTCAGTTTGACAAGCACAAACACTCTTTATATTCAGGCCGCGTACGATCCATCGGCTCTATGATGAAACATCTTCTGCACTATATGGTGATAATGTTAGCGGGCTGACAGGGCGCCAGATACGTCGAGTGGCCGCTGCTTCAAAAGTCCTTCAGCGGCCACTGGGAGCTCGGAGCTGGCCTCTCTTGGGAAGGTTCCTGCCATTGTGGCTGACGTGTGAAGCTCTCCCATTTCAAGTGTAATCATACTCTGTGCTTACAGTGGAGCGTGTCATCTGATGACCGTTACCAGTGATGGTTTCAAAAGTGATTTTCTGAACAAATCAGAGGTTCAATTAAATTGCCTGACAGAAAGTAATCCAATACTTATGTAAATTAGAGCGTAAATAAGATGAGGGAACGTATTAACATTTCCCCCGGCGACGGCTCCTTCTGCTCTTATCGAAGGGGAAAACTTTGATTTAGTGTTTTGTTTTTAGACAAAAGAGTCCTCCAACATCGCTTTTAATACACAAATATCAACATATCCCACAAAGAAGTGGGCGCGCTGCATAAACATGAGGCTTCAGAGCGGGCTCGGGGGAGAGTCTTGCACACCGGTCATGTATGCTCTTGTCAGCCGCGGAGTGAGAGCTGGTTACTCCGGTTCCATTACCACCCCGGCGTCTCCATTCTCACTCCCTCTGACAGGCAGGAATGAAAGCTCCAGCACTCAGCGCTGCAGGGCCAGGCAGGGAAAGAGAGTGCAGCTCTGTGGCGGTGGTGGTGGGGGGAGAGTGACAGCAGGCCGCTTGGAGCACTGCAGGGGATACAGAGCTGGGAATACAGTGTGTTTCTGTGTGTGTGTGTGAGTGTGTGAGAGAGAGCGAAAGAAAGACAGCAAGGCGATGAGAGGGAGCGAGAGAGTGGCCAGCGACGCTGGAGTTCTGAGAGCATCTTTTCGTGCCGTCCTTTCAGCACATGTGGGGATGCTGCGCCATGAGGAGGATGGAGGTTTTCCTTCCATGTTTACGGACGCTGGCACTGAGGAAGACAGAGAGTTTGCAGAATTATGTAATGCACACAAAATAAAATAAAGAAAAAGAAATGATTATTTTAAATTATTACTGTAAAAACATATTCTTAATGTTATTAGATCACCATACATATTATAATACACCAGCGTAATGCACATGCTCACAAGCCTCATGCTCTCAGCAAGCTTTATTTGATGTCTTTAGTGCAGGTTGGTCCATGAATCTGCACTGGACTATTTAAATATAATGCAACCTTCAGAGATACTATAGGAGGTGATTTAACCTTTACGTAATGTGTAAGGGTGGAGTGTGACTTTCAAAATGTTTATCAGTTTATACATCGTATAAACGTTATCTTTACCTAAGGTTGATCATACTGTAGTTTCCATGTGTGGATATTATAGAAGGCAATGCCAGAACATTTTCATGTTTGTATCCTAAAACCCTCTCATTTTTCTCTGTACGGTTTGTTCAAATGACTCTTCTAAGTTGTGTTCACCAAACTCTCCAAACTGGACAAATATGGTGTAAAATGTTTGCTTATTATCTTACATTCCTGTATAAAACAGCCTCTTTGTGCTCCATTTGTGGGCAAATTTCATTAACAAAAATGGTAAAATGGAATAAAATTTGACCCCACAAATAATTATATGAATGTCCTGCTGTTGAACATCAGCAGACAAAAAGACAACAAGTTTAGCAGTGAAAGTAGAAGTATTACAGGACCTGAAAAATATCAAAAATATTAATAGTACAGCTATGAAGGATGTGTCATTAGAGCAGAGACAGAACAGGAAATTCTTTGACACAAAGGTGCTTTGAAAGATCTTCCTGAAGCATCTTTCTAAAGCAGAGCGGCTAATGGCCAACATGAGAGGGCATAAAGAGGATGTGAGAGAGATATATTAGACATAAAGATGTTATAGCTCACAGAAGGAGATATTACACTGCATGCAACAGAGGACGATAGTGGACAGTGACCTGCGCGAAGACCCTGAGGCAGGTCTAAAAACATTTTCTAAGTAACTATGGAAATGAAGAAGTTGCTGGTTTCTGCAATAATGATGATCTAGTGTGCAGAATATTCATTTTCCATTAAGTTCTATTTTGGTTATATGTCTTATTTTCATTAATTCCGCTAACATAATTAAATTCTTAATGAATTCAGATGAAGGCATTATCATTCTTAACTCAAAGAGAGCTGGTCCTCCTCCCGTCGAAAAGAGCCACGAACATTCACAACTTAGTTAAAGGAAATTAAAAATTAGAAAAAATATATATACGCATTTTAATAGATTACTCAAATGGGTCTGTTTGTATAAAAGGTAATTGCATGTCGTCCTGTGACATATATATTGGTTGACATCAATTTATTAATGCATAATAAAAATTTCAAATACACATTTCACACACTGAATCTGCTGCCTCACCATTGCATGCTGAGATATATTTTCTTTACTTAACACCGTCCTAGCATTTTTGTGTATCGGTGACATTTTGTGTGTTCTCCTTTTAATTGGTCAGCTCCTTCAGCAGTCATGTGGTCTGTCTGTTCAAATCACAGCTCAATATTCATCATCACAAAATTAAATCTGCCGAATTTATGTGGCTCTCCTGTATTTATTTAATAAGAATATGTTACAGAGAGAAAAATGTAGGAAAACAAGAGACCGCAGTGTCAGTTTCAAAGGCACTAAATTTAGTATTTTCAGCCTTCCTTTTAGTGCCCAGTGAACCGACGCCTTAGTACATCACTTCTACTCAGATCACTGACCTGGAAACGCCAGCAGACACAAACTTCAAACTGTGTGTGTTACGGATTGAGTGGGACATTTGTAAAACTACAGCGATCTTTCGGTAACCTTTGACCTTGAGGTTACCTGTACGTTTACAGTTTGAGGAACTAAAAGGACGAAAGGATTGTATAATCCAATTTTCATACCTGTTTGACACATCCTCTTGTCCGTGAGACCTCTGGACATGGAGAACATGAGATTTCTGAAAATGTTGGACATATATATTCATAAGTCGCGGCTGAAGAGGCACTTCAGCGTGGAAAAAATAGAATAATGCAGCTGTACAGCCACGTAAAAGAAACTACATTTCTCAGTTAAGTGGCCACTAAAGAGAAAAGTGGCCTTATAATAATTATCCTCCATGTCAACCCTGTGGGAATAATGCAAACTGTCTTGAATACTAAAGAAGATTAAAAAGCAGACTACAAAAGGAAAATATATGGTGTGTTACGGAGGAGAAAAAACAATGTTCAGCTTGCTAGAAAGGTGCTCTTTACTAATCAAGACGGAAATCAAGAAAATAGCCCCTTGTGAGCGCGGAAGTAGAAAAGTTGTGACCATAAAACATTCTCATGTCCAGGCACAACCACAGCGAGTAGGCAAACTTTTAGTTGGGCTTTTTTCCATGAGTACAGACATTTCTCCTGCTGTTTTTAATTGTCTACTGGATGTCGAAGAAAAAAAAACTAAACTTATGAACAACACAATGTTATCGCTTTCTCTTCATCCCCGCCCAAGTTCCCCAGAAACTTTGAAAAAATATCACTGTTGTTTCAGATTGGGCCTTGGATCCAAACGCTTTAACCTTTAAAATGACAAACCAATAAAACTGCTGTCCATCACTGATAGATCCCTCCCCTTAAGAGCCGCAAAGAGACGAGCCAAAAAACTGAACTCCCCTCTCCTCTCTCCTAACAATAGCAAAGACAGCATGGCTACCCTGAATAATCGACCGGAGGAACACATGGTGTCTTTCGGTGGGTGAATTAAAAACAGACTTCGTTTCACTGGAGGCAAAAATGGATAAAGTCGAGGACACTGGTGCTGACCCTGCAGTCTCTCAAAGCAAATGCAGTTACTACAGCCAGTCCGAGGCACCGACTTTAACTGCATTAATTAATGACGCTACCGAGTCTGAAACCGGAAACGTGGATCTCGGATGACCACGTCCGTTTTGTGGAATCAATTGAGAGCCACTGTCAACTTTTGTCTGCAGACTGATAGTTAAGTAATGGTGCTCGGAGCTTCGATTGGTCAGTCTGCGAATGGTTTTCTCAATACTAGACCCAAACCAGTGCTGATACCAGAGTTTGTTTTTCCACTGTTACTGAACCAAAGATACTCAAGGTTATCTGTGAGGCTTGCAAACCAGATAAAAGTTTATGGCAACACCAAACCTGGTTCAGGCCAACAATCACTGCAACCTCCTAATGTTCAACTTAAGCAGGTTTATTAAGTGGAGATTTAAACATCACTAGATTAAGACTGATATATCTGACCTGACATACAGAAGCTGAGAACGGCTGCATTTGCTATTATTTTTTTAAAATGATTTATCTCTTGAAATCACGAGTTAATCTATCTCGTTATCTCAAGAAAACAATGGGCGGATTTAGCTAATTAAGGAGACCTCGAAAGTGAACATCTGGCTCATTTGATCACACCTAATTTCACCCCTGTCGTGACTGTCAAAGAGGATCCATGAATGAACGATAAAGTGCGGTTTAGTTACGTCACTGGAGCGGAGAGTCTTGTTTTTTGTAGACAGAGATGAGAGGCTGGTCAGCTCCCATCTCTCGGCTCTCTCTCGTACAGACCAGTCATCTGATTTGAAGTAAGGTTTGCACCACCTATACCACTGTAAATGACTACAAACACCTGTTGACTGCAAGATGTAAACATTGTAAGTAATAGGCAGAAACAACCTTTTGACTTCCTGTGATAAAAGATTCATTATCTAGTTATCTTAAAGTGACAAAGCTTGTTTTTTTTAAGCTAATGACATTAACAAAAAATAATTCCAACGCAGCCATTCGAGGTTTCTGTATCCCCACGTGATGATAACACTATTTAATATTAATGTAACATGGGAAAAATAAACATTTTGTTTATCATTACACAATTTACCCCAGATTGCAAAACATTATGCAAATATCATTAGTCTAAGTGATTACATAACACCAGGGGGACTGCCCATTAGTCCTTCCAACAATAGTCCAAAGAATATCCCACTGGGCCAGAAGCCCTTGAACAAGCTATTCATATTTTCTGTATGGATGCACATGGGCGATTGTTTGGAGGTGGTGTAGTTGTATTTTCAGATGAATGAGCTGTTAATTTATACAAATTTGGCGGTTGAGTTTATGGTCCTCTAAAACAGATACAGGACACGTGAGTGACATGGACTTCCTTTTCAGGTTGTTTTGATTGGACAGATGTTTCTCTGTGGCACATTGCTAAGTTGCTAGCCAAGACATCTCTCAAGTCTTAATGGTGTATCTTGGTTCGGTAAATCTCCAAGGAAGGAACTCAGGGTTCAGGAAGGATTTCGCCATAGCCAAAGACTTATGAGCAGTGGCTAGAAAGGCAATATAGTGATAAAGTGTCATCAGTCCCAAAAGGTCACCAGATTGCAACTGGATTTTTTTTTTTTTTGCATGTTTGCACCACATAACCTCTTAGCAGGTGTATTTAAAACTTACCCCAGAAGACGGACGAGTAAAAGAGACTTCTGGTTGATGGAAAAGCGAGAAATAACCAGTAAAAGAAAAGGTTAAGAAACAACAATGTGTAAACTACAGTGTGTTAAATAATGGTCTTGTTATGAAAGAGGACAAACATGCACCTGACAGTAATTTTTCAAACACCAGAGATGTGCTGCAGAGTCGCCTGCGGTAGCCGTCACCAGTGTCACAGACACATACAGTACGTTTTTGGCTCGCGTCAACCTCATCTGTTAGAGAAAGGTTATCTGTCCCCCCTGTTGAGCAGAGACACTGATGTGTGATACTGTTCTCAGACCCGGAGATGCTGGCATGTGGTCAAATCAGTCAACCTGTTTCCATCAGCCCGATAATCAATAGTGTCAGAGGCGTCTCTGGTATCCTCCACGCTCGCTTCTGTCATACACGGTCGCCCTGACAACCATATTGTTATGAGACCAAGAGCAATGTCAGCTGGTGGTTCACGGTTTAGACATCAGCCAAGACGAGAAAGGTCAAAATATCACACCTGGAAGACATGTTAGCAGTTCCTTCCTCAGCATGTCAGTGAGGAACATGTTAATCCACGTGATGGCTGATTCGAAGCAACACTGGTCCTTCGAGGTAGCAGCGTTCAATAATCGCTCTGTGGTTTGCATGTGAACTGCGGCTGAATTCAAAATGCATTCGCTGTTTTCTGAATCTTCACCACGCTGACAGCTGAAATTTATTCCTACAAGATGGTGATGAATGGTGTTTAACTTCAGAGGAACTGAAATATCCCTCGGATACTCCTACACTGATTTATGATGTCCAGTATATTCCAAGTTTTTTTTTGTGTGTGTGATGAAGTGCTGTAATTTACCTTTTGTTTTACCCACTTTCACTCAACCTGCCTCATCTGCTTCTACTTCAGCCTGTGATTTCCTGCTTGGAGCTGAAATGACTCTCAACAAGCCCCAGAGAGTGGGTGTGTGTCAACTTGTTGCAGTGTAGTTTGTGACCAGATTAAAGTTGGTGTGATACTGAATAGTTCATGGATGTTTTTTCTCGAGCAGGTTTTGTAAATTATTATTTCTTCTTTTTAGTAATCAAAATGGCTCTGAAGATGACAAGCCAAGGTCGTGGGTCTGACATGAGGTTTTTGTTTATATTGTAAGTGATGATGGAGTTTTGATCTCTCACTTCCTTTCACTAATGACAAAAACTTTCATCAGCAGAGTTGTACTCGTTCTTGCATTATTGGAGGTAGGAAAAAATCTTGGTTGAAAATCTGGTGCCTCATATTCCTGTGCACCTACAACACAGATCAGAGCTCCTTGACCCAGAGGCCATGTCGAAGAAAAAAACCCTTAAAAACAAAATTTAGGAACAACACAATGTTATCGCTTTCTCTTCATCCTCACCCAAGTTCCCCAAAAACTACACAGAAATATCGCTGTTGTTTCAGGTTGGGCCACACCAACATTGTTAAATCCATTTTTATTTGTGCTTGAAATATCTTTATTGCCACTAGCACCCAGTTTGAGAACGCTAACAGCTTTGTGAGACTACTTAGCTAAATACTGATGTAAATGTATCCAACGTTAAAATGACAATGCTGACATGTTTTGAGGTATACTGTTTGATATTCTTGCAAAATGGTCATGCCATTTTTTTTTCATTTTTGTATGTAATTTTAAGTTTTGGGGAAACTTAACTTTTTTTTTAACAGATGATGGCGCTAGTGGAAAAGTGAGGTGATGATGTCTTACAGTTTATCCTGAAGGGAACGTGAATACTCAATTTCCCAGTCGTCCATGGGGAAAAGTCAGAGGATCATCAAAGCCAGAAAGCTAATTCTCTGATGAATGAATGTACAAATCTATGTATATTCATCATGGAGATGTTGGGAAATGTTACAGGGATGTAACAGGAAACCTCAGCCTGCTGGTAGCACTGCCACAATTCATGGTATTAGAGTCTTTAAGATTCAACCTCTGGGGCCCATAATCCAGTCCAAAAACATTTGGTAGTTGAGTTTGAGTTATTGTTCGGTCTTCTAAATCCATTATTAAGAAGAACTTATGTTGCTTATGCCACATTGACTTTTCGTAGCCTTGTTTTAATGCTACCTATGTTTCCCAAAAACCATTTACACATTTCCAAGGTAGACTATAAAATGGATAGAGATAGATTGTTCAAAGATCCTTTGCTGACATATAAAAATGTGGAATCTGAACAATAATTTCTTTTGTTTGATAGAGTCACTCCACCAAAAAGAAAAGGAAAAAAATCTAATCTGTGATCTGTGAATATGCAGGATTCTTCGTTTCAAAAACCTCTTGACCCAAGTTGCCTCTTACTATAATTCTCTGAAAGGTCTATTGGAGGCTACATGTTTCTACATCCCACTTGTAGATTTGCATAGTGGCCACAAGAAGCATCTCCTCTTACAGCACATACATGCACAAAAAAAGCCAACTGGGATTTTTGACTGGAAGGAAGTTTTGAAGGTTTCAAGCTCAAAGAGCAACAATCTGATGTCGAAGAGGTTACACACCATCTTCCCTGCTCCTCTGCCATCTTCTGTGGCGTTTTATTTGTAGGCAAAGAGAAAAATAGAACAAATCTCCAGACGCATCCTTTCTGTTCCTTCTCTTACGTCACCAGTCATCATTAGAGTTACAGTCAAACACTTTTTATACAGTACTTCAGTCGCGAACAGCCAGGGGGATTCGAGTCTTGTCTTGCCTCCTACGCTGCCTCTCGGACTGATTAAAACGTCATTACTGACCTCCTGACATTTCAAATACAAATGCTGTGGAAAGTTGGGTCAGTTTTTCATTTCTAGTGACTAGAAAAGATGAGTAGATGAGACAGCCATTATCTATATTTAATAACGACTGTTTATCCTTAAACCATCAATTCTTTTAGAGGACAGACGATTACTCACTCTCGCAAATGTGTTGAGTATCGGAAAGCTACGAGTTCGGCCGGGCGCTCGAGCTTTCTTTCTCCAGCAGTGCTCTCTGCTGCAGCCCTGCCCTTGCACCAAGTTGCGCCTTTTAGTAAATATTTTTCTCAATTTTCTGCTGTTTGTTTGTGCATCTTCTTTTTTTTTTTTCTTTCTGACGCCAGCCCCGCTCGAGATTCCTCGCACGAGCGCCGTTATCAACATTTTTCACGACGACTTCTCTCAGAGAAAGGAGAGATAAGGCTTCAATATTTCCCCCGTTCGTTAATCAGACCCAGGCAGCCCCTCCACCCTCCCTCAGCCACCCTCCTCCTTCCTCACCCGCGGAGGAGGAGAGAGGGGGAGAAAGAGTCAATAGCATCCGTGGGTTGCTTTACTGTGGTGTTGCTAATTAGTTCATCCTGATGGTTGTCATTAATCTGCTACTGGCATCGTTTACAGTCGGCATGCTGCATTTCTCCGTGGCCGGGCAGTGAGTGTGTGCTGCACCACACACCCTACACTCTAAATGCAAATTTCCCAAAGGAGAGATGTGCTGGGAGCGACTGTATAAAACTGATCGCATTTGCGTACGCGGGTTTGGCTTCGCTGTTTGGCTCCGAGGGTCATCGTATTTCCCTTTTTATCGTCATACTGTACAGTGCTCTCAGAAAGTATTAGGACAGCGACACATTTTTCATTGTTTTGGCTCTGCACTGCAGCACTTTGGATTTCCAGAGCGATGAGTTAAAAGTGCTGACTCCCCTCTTCAATTTGAGGTTGTTTACATCCACGCGAGATGAAAAGTGTCGGACTTTTGGCTTTGCACACACATACACACACACAAATATATAAATATATACATACACCAGGCTAATTTTAAGAGAGACAAAATAATTGGGAGAAAAAAGTCAACATAAACTCAAAGGCATCATGTTTTATATTTGGCGACAAATTGGTTACAGACAGTGACTTTCTGACTTCCACTCTCCACACCCACATACATTAGCTTGTGCTGTGCCCCAGTTACATACAGTATGTAGTCTAAACCCATCTTTACTGTATACTGGTATGGCTATAATATGCAAGACATCAACATACTTTCACATTTCATCACTGAGAAGAAATTATTCAGTATATTTGCTGTCAATCAAAGCACAGTATGGGAACTGGGACACAGATAGTATCAAACTGTCACCAATATTATCCATTAGGGACACCACGACCTGAAGCATCCTCCATAATATACCAGTAGAACATCTTTCTCAAAAACTTCTGATTTTGCACCCTTGAAACACAGGTAGACTTGGCAACACTCTGGTAGAGTACTGTATCATTAAAGTCAGGATAATGTTGTGGTTACACGCTCTATCATTTGCTCTTCAGAAATTTCAGCCGTTGTTGCGAGTCCACTGCCGACCTTACGCGGCTTCCTGATGCACCTTGAAACCTCCATCATTCACATCTTAAATTGCCTCTTGCAGACAGCATTAATTTCCGAGAAGGCGTTTAGAAGAAATGCAGAACCTGCTGCGTGGGCCATCTTCCCAAACATGGTGATGAAAGCGTACCATCATTGTACAGTTTTCTGAGGGAACGCAGAGCACTCTCGCTGCCCACAAACAGATAACCAGGCATCTATACACCCTCTTACAAGACTAGATAACGCGGTATAACTTCTGTGCTGAAAACTCAAGACACAGAATTTAGAATTTAAAAGAAAGCATCTCTATATATACACTGCCCTCCAAAAGTCTTGGAACAGTGAGGCCCATTCTTGTATTTTTGCTGTAGACTGAAAACAGTTGAGTTTGACATCAAAAGATAAATATGAGACAAGAGATCAACATT
>JAOXYL010000061.1:21468988-21479036 GCA_028564955.1 Terapon puta
GCTGGGTATACGCACATACACATACAGGTCCCTCCCAGCCAATGGGATGCCAGGAAGATGCTGGGCGATAGCCAATGACAGAGCACGTATTTTGAAATTTTCGCCTTTCTTATCCTGAAAGTTTTTTCGTAACAAGACGTAATATTTTTCTGAAGAGCCATTTCGTAACCTGAAAATTTTGAAAGTAGAGCCTTTTGTAAGTAGAAGTACCACTATACATAGGTTTATTAGAAGAAATGCACATTCGTAAAGGATGTAAGCTCAGCTATTGTAAAAACAAAAGCAAGTATATGCGGACATAAGTATGTATAAGTACATGCTTTTCATTTTGGGATCACTTTGATATATTCTATTTTACTTTCCAATACTTTTTGTGTCGTACACTCCCCGACAGCAGGATTTCATTTATTCAGGGTTATGAATTAATTGCATTTGCACTGTAAATTATAGAGTTGATTTTCACCCATAAGGGAAATGTTGGTCTCTGGTCCCCGTCCATTCTCTGCTTCTCAGTCATTAGTGACACAATGACCCTTTAGCTACCAGCCCCTCTAACCATTAAAAGCTCTGCGGTTTCACTCCAGCTTCCCCGTGGATTACTGCACACGACAGTGAATTATGCAGGAGCATGAAGCTCCTGTGTTTGGCCAAGAGGAGAGCTCGCCCCCCTCTCTGCGAAGCGTGGTAGATATCTATGGAAATGAATGCGCGGACATGGAGCTACACTGTGAGTCTTGTCGTCAGAGAAGCCTTTCTCACAAACACAGTTTGAGGCCTGGACAAGAAAAGCTCCACTAATCTCTGCATTCATTCCCCTCCACTATAATAACACAATTTCCTCTCCCTCAGTCTCTACATTAATTTGCATTCTTCTCTTTGAAGACTTTTGTTTAGGATCATTGTGGCTCCTAATGGAGCTCGATAATTAAGACAGAAGAGGAATCAGTGCCCCTATTGACACACTTTGTGTTATCTTTGTTGTTCAGATAAGTGGCCAGTATAACTGAAATAAAAGCCTGTTTGTTTATTTGTGTCTCTGCCTGTGCAGCACAAAATTGCAGAATCATGGGTCAAATAATCTATTTTTCCGTACGATAGAAGGACAAGGCAGGCAGGTTATTAAAGATAGATAGTGAGTAAATAAATCTGTTGCATGTCTTTATTTTCACCCCCAAATAAAAATAAAATAGACTCAGTAATGAGAAGAGAAAAGGGCTTTGTTAGGAAACTCTGGGAATCCATCAAATGACTTCTCCCCAGCGGCCTCTGCCTGGTGTCCCCTATTTGCTGCTGGAACCAGAACAAAACACTTGAATAGTGCAGCCCCCCCCACACACACACACAAACACAAACACACACACACACAATGCTGCAGAGCCATGTCTACACGCTGGAGCAACCATATTACTGGAAACCCAGCGAGTACATGCCGATATACAGTCGGACCTGAATGCAGGCGGCGTTCCACTTCACCTCCTGCCAGATCAGAAACACGGTAAAACGGATTCTTACCCATCGTCTCACTCATCACCTCTGACAGCTGCTTCAAGTTTTACTTTGAATACAACCAGGAAAATGGCTGCAGCGGTTTAAATCTGTGGCAGGAGGTATTTCCTCGGTTTGAGTTTAGGGAAATTAGGAGGATGTTCCAGCTGCTTACCTGTCAGGATCGCAGGCATTTTTGCTTTTTAAAATTCATTTTCCGAGCCTCAAGTATCAGTGATAAATGAGGCAAACGGCTCTGAAGCCAGAGGGCATTCAGCCCCGCGTTGTCAGTCATCGTCAGCGGCAGCGTGAGCCGAGGTGATGACATTCATCCAGCGTCATGGAGCTCATATTCTTCTGCTTATACATGGATTATTGGTTGTTGCCGGAGTTAGACGTTGATTTTTTTATTTATTTTTCATTTTTTATAGGTATATGATATCACCTCAACTTAACATAAAGGGATATAACCCAAAATAACACCTATGATAATGATACATACTTAGAATAAAAAGTCAAAAACAGTGGAAAAAATAAAATCAGCTCGTAAATGAGAGCGATGTAAAAAATAAGACTGAGAATAATGTCTTTGCCCTGCAGTTAGTTCTGGTTCAGTCTGGCCTCTGCTCCTCCTCGGAGCCTCCAGCTGCTTTGTGCTGCGACCTGTCCAGCAAAGACTGATGTTGGTGGGCCGAGCGCTCTCCCTGCGGGCGGAGAGGCACATATGTTGCCGTGTTAGTCTGGACCCTCATCAAACCCTGAGGTACGGGCGTCTCAGGGTTTGGACTCCTTGGAAGAAGATTTAGATAGTAATGTGAAGGAGATCGGAGGACACCTGCGCGCGGTAAAGTCCTCGTTTTCTTTTTTCAGAAAGCAAAGCGCGTTAAAATCCGACCACCCACGTCGGGTATGGCGACGGCGGACGAGTGCGCTGCCATGTTTGAGGGCGAAAGCAGCAGCGGAGGCTTAGTCTTAAGTTGCTTTCACACAGCGAGCTCCTGCCCCTGCATCTGCTGCCCGGCGCCGCTGCGGCTCCGTATTTCGAAACGGGCCTCAGCAGGGCACAGCTCTGCTGCCACGGCCGCTGGCTCCAGCTCATGACCCTTGGCAAAAAGCTGCACCAGAGTTTCCCCCCCAGACCCCAGAGACGGGGCCACAGAACATTTGCTACCAGGCCACGAGGAAACAATATGACTCAGTACGAGCAGCTAAAGGATGCTTATGTAACTCGTGCCTGAGAGGTGTATCTGTGTGTTTTTTTGTGTTTTTTTTTTAACGCAGACTGGCTGATGAAACATTTTAAGCTGATGCTGCTGCAGGTGTATAATTCAGTGTATCCAGATAAGCAGTAGGTTTGCTCATTTGTTGTTCGCTGCCTGCTCAACTGCTATAAATTCAAATGGTGCATCAAAAAAAAAAAGAGATAAATGAGGTTGAGCTAAGTTGTACGGTCAAGCACAAGCTATTACTCAGTGAATTCACAAGTCAGATCTTTACATCAGCTTTATATTCCTGCAAATGTGATCTTTATTCTGGAGACAGACAGCCACGTTGACATATTTTCGTACGCCGCAGTCTGCAGAAATTTGTATCTCATCGCCTCTGTGAGCTAGTGGAGTGCTTGCACAGTCTCATTTTGCTCTGTCTCACCAGTCACGGTTAAAAAAAAACAAAAAAAACAACAACAACACGGTAGCTCTAAGTGTTGATGTCAGTTTGTGACAGCGAACAGCGGCTCGGTTTGTTTTGCCGAGTTTGTTCGGAAACGCACAAAATGTCGTTTGTATTCTTGACATTAACTGAAGTTTAATCTGGTTCAATTCACTCAGTTCACTGCGGAAGAGGAGACGATTGTGACGCTGCCTCATTTAATTGTAAACCTCTTTTTTTTTTCTTTTCCCCGAGAGAGACATGAAGCAGTGTCACACCTCTACATTTCACTCCGCCGGGACTTTGGCTGGCTGCCATCTGGCGTGAGCTTTATGACATCCCTTCCTCATTTTAACTAACAACCGCAGATGATTGCTGTCACATATTCGGCAAAACTATAAAGTCAGGGGGGAGAAAAAAAAAAAAAAAAAAAACGGCGTCCTCCTCAGCCTGACTGACAGTGTGGCTGGTCGCTCCGGCCCCGCCGTCTGAAGCGGCGCGTTAAATTATGCCAGGAGGAATTATAATCCAAGTCTGCGCTCGTCATAAACACAGCCAGTCATCACCATGTCTGCTGCAGTGTAAACATGCTTAAGCAGCAGAAACCACACAAAGGAACTGAGCAGAGAAACTTTGCCAGGGCAAAATCCCAGCGGAGTGCAGCAGAAAGAGAAATCCTACTGCCAAACATTTGTTGTGTCTGTGATCACTCGGGCTAACTCCTCACAGGCTGCTGTCCTCCTTTTTTTTTTTTTTCCTCCCCTCCTTCAAAACGGGTGCTGAAAATGCAAAAAAGCAGCAGTATTAACCTGTAATTAAGCTGCTAATCTTGGGCGGGCTGAGAGCGCGGGGTAGTTTGGGTGTTTGCAGGCAGACGGCGGATGAATACGGGCTGGCTTTTAAGATTTGTCAGGCTTTGTCAGGGTGCATTATCACTTGTCATCATCATCCTCGATCATCGTCGTCATCGGTAGCCACAAAAAAGTGTTTTTTTTTTCCTTGGCCGGGATTCAAGATGGGGATTAGAGCAGAAACAATTAGGGAATAAATCAGTTAGAAAATTGGTTAACCAAAAGGTTGTCACTCATCAGGCAAAAATGACAAACAGACGGCGGCTCAGAGGTTCATAGTTGTGGGCAAATGCATTTATTCTGAGAGGACTATTATCTCGACGTAGGATAAAGACTGGAAACAAGGAGTGATGGCTAACCTGGCTCTGTGCAAGGGTATTTGTATGAGTATCTTATAATAAACCTTATAATTAACATGCACCTTTTGTACATACGTGCGAGTGGTATCAGTCTTCTTCAAAGCTTTCTTGACTGTTTGATGAAACAAAAGAAAAAAAGTTTTTTAAAGATGCTTTTTTGACCTTCGGAGGATCATAAAACTTTTCATTCCACAGGCTCAGTAATTAGTAATGAAACACCAAGAAGAAGAAGGTAATGAATCTGCAGGCGCATTTGTGTACGGCGCATGTCCAAAGCGCCGTTTCCATCGGCGCCGTTTTGTCTTTGAGAGAAGAAGAAGGAAAATCTGAGAAAGCTCCATTAATGCTCCAAGGGCGAAAACACTTCTGAGCGAGCCGTTTAGCAGTCACGGCCGGGCACACACAGCTGAGGGCGGAGAGTGGGCACAGATTAGGGCCTTGGCGGGGCACAACCTTTGTCTTGTTAATTCCTCTTAAGAGCGCTGACACAGCATACTCCAATAAGTTCGGTGAGACTGACACTGTGACCTCAGCGCACGCCGACTTATCAGCTTTTACGCAGGGAGGCCGGTAATATGTTGTGCATTGCTCTTTAAGCTTCCCATCTAGAGCTAAGTGAGTAATTTAAGGTCGGGTGTGTTTTGCTGTGAACAATTCTACAGTCCAGTCCGCAGGTTGATGCTATTGTCGTGACGACTCTGTGTCTCAGCACACGGGATCCGGATTGAATAAAGGGCCGTGCGGGTTGAGAGGACAGGCTTTAATCTTAGACGTTTTACCTCCAGATGGGTGAACGAGGCAGGAATCGAAACCTCGCCGTCGCCCTGCTGTGCTGTTCGAAAACCGAGGGCTATAAAAAAAAAAAGAAGTGCTCCGCGAAAAGCCCCCTCAGAGGCGAAAGTCAGCACTTTAACCTCATTGTTACTGTTCCAAATCCAATGTGCTGCAGTGGAAGAGTTGAAACCAGGGAAAATGCGCCACCGTCCAAACACCGCACAGGCCGCGCTGCTGGTGATAATAATGTTTAAAGTGTTATATTTAAGGGGTTTTTTTTGTTCTTTGCCGCGGTTTCTCGCTCCACCGTAGGTGCGGGCAAGGACATCTCCTAATCTTTTTTTCTCTCCGTTTGTGGAACGACTGTGCTAAATTCGACCAATTTTCCCTCAATAAACAGCATAAGACAGATGGAGTGCTTTCATCCAGTCAGCAAATCATGTTGGGCAAGATTGATGTTCGCCCGCTTTCTTTCTCTCCCACACGCACGCACGCGTTCCCACTCTCATCTCTCTCGGATTGTGTGTGTGTATATGTGTGTGTGTGTGTGTGGTCGGTCAGCGGCAGGCACTTTAAATTGGCAATCCTGTGAGAAGTCCGCCACTCCAGTCCGCAGCCTTCCTCTAATCATCACATTGTTAAGACAGCAAAACTAATATTGACGAAATAGAGCGCCGTGTGTGAGATAAGCTGTCTTTGCCCTGATTACTGTACATGTGAGGGATGATACAATTACCGAGCATGATGATCTGATGATTAGACAGATACCGTTTGATGCAAGATATCACAGCGCTGATGTTGTAATTAAAATAAGGACACTTGCGCGGCACCGGAGCAGCTGTTTATCATCCTCGCCTTTCTTTGTCTCGAAATTGGAACAACTGTCTGCGGATTTCGGGACCGATTCCCAAAGATCCCGCACTTATGCATTTCGGCTTCGCTGTTACAGCAGGTACTCTAAGTAATTGGTGTAAAATCCTCCTTGCGCCATTGTATTTTGGTGACAGCTTGTCGATGATCCCCGAGGCTTCCTCCCGGAGCTGCAGGCGTTTATGATCCACACCAGTCTCCCATATCGCGGGTTTGGCAGTGACTGCTGCTGAGGTCAAAAATCTGTCAGTTGTGCAGCGGCACTATTTTCCAGGTGAATGTAAGACTTAACGGCCCACGGAGGGTTGTAGACAAAACACGGGAGCATCGCCGGAAAAGGGCCGCGAGAGCACTTTTTTTTTTTCTTTCAGTCGTCTCCATAAGACATGGCTGCCGTTTCTCCCTTTGATCTAAACACGGCTCAGGATGGGGATTATTAAAGAGGAGGATTTGTTGTCAGTTTCAACACAATGAACTGTAAAACCACAATGAAACTGTGGTGTAGTGTATTGTCTCCCACGGCTTAATCAAAATAATTAAACCAGCTATTATCTTACCAACTGTGTCACGCCATGAAGATTATACCGTCGGGTTACCAGATGGCAGAGCTGGTCGTAAAAA
Source organism: Terapon puta (assembly GCA_028564955.1). Classification (NCBI taxonomy): domain Eukaryota; kingdom Metazoa; phylum Chordata; class Actinopteri; order Centrarchiformes; family Terapontidae; genus Terapon; species Terapon puta. The sequence continues at coordinate 21,475,599 of JAOXYL010000061.1, forward strand.
GGTTAAACCGGGCGCGAGGTCGTGGCTTAAAGGAAATGTTTGCAAACATTTGCAATGGTATGATTAATACCAATATGGATTTATGGATAGAGTGCACATCCCATCCATAAAACGATGAGAGCAGCCACAACATGTAATTTCCTTCCACTTATTTTTAGTGCCGCGAGTGAAACTGCAGTTTGAGCAGCAAAGTCTCTCCATTTGTTATTTAGCAAGATATCATTTGGAAATCACTCACTTCCAAATATAAACACAGAGGAAGTCACAGGAATTCTACAATTTAAAACAGGAAAGGGGGAGAAAAAAAAAGCTGAGTCTTTCCCTGAGGGAGACAATTAGCAGAAGCACAATCCTCCGTTTCATCTCTGAAGAATCTCCACTTAATCTCGGCAGTATTTTCTACCACTTTCTCTCCGAGTGGCTTAATTCACATTCTGCGCGGCGAAGATCTATCGCCGGCTGGCTTTCCTTGTGAAAACTTCAATATGGATCTGCGTTTCTGACTGACTTTGTACTTTGGAAGGTCACCTGCAGGTTGAGACCGACAGTGTTTAGAAATAAAAATCCTCAGTTAACTTACATCCATCATTACACCGCCTCATTCAGGGGAAGGATCCCTGCGGGAGTTTTAACACGAGGGCATTTTTAGGTTGACAGTAAAGCACAAAAGCACTGTGAGACAAAAACTCGGTGGTGTAATGTTTTGACATGTGACTGTACAGTTACAACAGTGTTTCACCCACGACATTCGGAAAGGCTGAGAAATGAAATAAAGTACATTTTTCTGCGTCTGTATGTATGGAGGTAAGAGTATATTCACTCAAGTACTGCACTTTTTAAGCATATACATTTACATACATGCTACTTTATACCTATTTTGTATTGTTTACTTACACTATAGATATCCACTGCTATAATTATATATAAAAAACTTACATTTAATCTATATAATATACTTGTTAGTACAAATTATCTTGCGTGCATAATATAAAATGTTGCACTCTTGATATTTGCAGCAGATTCTTTGCAGATTTACTTTTACTCAAATGAATTGAAATGCAGGACTTGGAAGAGAGTATTTTCACACAGTAGTACTGCTGCTCTTATTTAAGTAAAGGATCTGAGTGGAAAACACGGGGCATCAGGTGCACGTCGTCTAAAGATACACTCCACAGCTTCTGTGTTGTTGAACTCTCTGTGTCAAATTTCAAAAACTTCCTCTGCCACAGAAACAGGGAGCGTATCTGCAAGCAAGTGGATTATGAGGTCAGCTTTTATAAACTCCCACAATTCAACGCAGCATCACCACTCGCACTTGCATGCGACTGCGTCTTCTACAAATTTAGATGACCCACCGAGGCTTTGCATAGAATTGGGTCTTGATTTGGGCTAATCTTTGGGCAGATGAGCCAATACTTCTTTGATCTGAATCTCTGAGGAGGGAGTTTGCCAATAGTCGGTGGCGACGCTTGCCAACACAGCATAAAATCCCAAAGTTTCTGAAAAAAAAAAAGTACTAGGAAACAGCATAAATGATACTGGTGTCACGCTGGGAAAAGCACCAGCGCTCAATTCCCCCAAGCTTTAGGAGACACAGATAAAGCCAGTGAAAAGGCTTTGTGTCAAGCTCTATTAATCCACGGCTGTGCTTAAGAGCTGGCTGTTAAATCATCTGTGAGTGCACAGTAAGGTAGCTTATGTGCTGATGTTGCACCTCATTCCACAGATGGGAAAACACTGAACCACCAAAAGCGAGGCTTCAGTCCCCAAACCGAGACTCCGATTCTGCTGCTTTTGCTGCTCCAACTTCGGCAACAAAGTCTCAGTAACAACCTCCACCTCCCCCCCACGTCCTCAGTTTCCTGAATGACAACAGATTCGCGTGATTTACTGGAGCAGGTAACAGCTCGCTGTTGTTTGAACGTGATGTTCAATTAGCGTGTCATCAAAGTGTAAATAGGGCTGATGAAGTCGCTGCGCCCTTCCATGGCTCGGCTTTGATGTTGACATGTGAGCGATGCTCAGTTTGTTTTACAGGAGCGAGCTACATGCAGATAGATCCAATGTTACAGTACAATGGAAACGAGGAAAGGCTGGGCTTCATCTGTCAGGAGTTTTGTCTGCGCAGCCTCATCCAGCGTATTCCCCTGTGTCCGCATTGTTGTCCAAAAAAAAACCGCTGAAAACACATCAAGGCGCCACACTCTGGGTGATTTCTACATTATGACAAACAGGAGTTTTAAAAGGAAATGAAAGTAAACAATTAGGATTGTGTTAGAGATTAAAATCATCAAGAGGAACCAGTGGGCCCGAGGCAGAAAGTCCTGAGAGACATTTTGGGGGATTTTCAGCCTTATAACACATTTTTTTAACTGATTCTTTCCCTTTCATCCTCTAAACGAACCACATATGTGTCAGAAAACATTTGATCAAACCTTTGGTGAACGTCCCGTCAGGATCAGGTCTTTCTACATGTCAAAAGTCTGAACAGGTAAATGACTCCAGTCAGATTTCTGCCCATTAATGGCCGTCGCTCAGTGTGGTTGTTAAGGGAACCGAGCGCCTTCGGGGGCCCAACACAGCGACTTCGCGCGGATGTGAAGAGGGCAAACTTAGAATTCATAACCGCCGGCCCTTCAGCCGAGGATTCACGTTCCACTCATTTGAAACAAGATGAACGCATTTAAAAATCAATACAAAACCCTCTCAGAGGTGCCGATTCTGCCCCTGCGAATCCATGAATATGTAATTTGGGAGGAAACTTGCTCTCAAATTAAGAGATGAAATGTGTTATATAACAATGCAATTGTGCGGTTCGAGAGAAGGATCCGTCCGTGTTTGTCTGTCAGTGAAAAGACAATTCGTGTCTCTATTTAGAGCTCGACGAGCTGGTATAAATAATTCATGGCTTCGGCAATAAAAGATCGGCCCACGTGACGGTGCGCTGATTTTCTTTGGCAGTTATCGTCTCGCAGGTCTTTACAGTGGGCAGAGCTGCACAAATGAAATTCTAATTCTGTTACATACGATACCAAAATTCATTTCACATAAACAGACCGAGTGTCACAGTTATCAGAGCGAGTGTCAATGCAATACCGTCATGTGCACGCGTCCATATAATGGAAAATGTACACGGATGATAAATCCACATGTGGCGCTCGGCTTTGTGAGTTTTTTTTTTTTTTTTTTCATCCCATCGTCAGGGTACAATGAGAAATATTTTCCATCATAAGTGTTGGAGATGAGTGAGTCACTCCTCTGTTACCTTGGGCTGACCCGGCTCTGTGTATTTACTGGGAATTATCCAGACTCTCACACTCCCTGAACTGCACCTGAAGCTCCCGTGAGGCGTTTACTGCTCTGTTAGCTCAGTCACATCAGATAAAAAATCAATTATTTCCCATTTGTAGTGGCTACATTAAAGTGTTTTATTATTTA
>JAOXYL010000061.1:21488396-21499874 GCA_028564955.1 Terapon puta
GGTGAAGTGAAAGACGAGGGATGTAAAGTGGAGCAGTGACCTTTTCTCTGTTCGAAGCTGTTTCTTTCTCTTTTTTTTTCGAACACAGGACAACCAGCTCTAAGTCAGATGTTTGCCCACATTTGACATCATGGAGGTAACAAAAGATAGTAAGTCATGATTGGTTGAGGGCCAATGAGTCATATTTTTCAGTCAAATCATGAAAAATATGCATGACTCTTAAACACCTAATCTGGCATCTGATCTTCTTAAAAAAGGACAAATATTGTAAAGACTGAGTCCATGGATGACTTAAAGTACTTGTAGTAGCTTAAACATACACCTGAGCATTAAAGGTGGCTCAAATAGCTAAGAAATAAAAAATAACGAACATTATGTCATCATTACAGTATAAAGACTTGATGACAGTAAAGCAGTGCTGTAAGCTGCTACAGTAAATGAAAGAAAACAGAAATACTTTGTAAATTAATTACTCGTTAGTGCCCAAATAATCCAGTTTCACACTGCAAATTATTTGGTTCGTACCAAGAAAAAAAACCTTAGATTTAGAAGTGTTAGATAATTTGTCTTGTTTTAAGAGTTAGTTTCTTATTTTAAGTGTTCAACTTTACACAATAATCTTATATCAAGCAAACCAATCTTAATTTAAGAGATCTTTTAAAGTGAAACTATCTTGCTGCATGGACAGATTTCACTTGTTTTGATACATTTTCCCTCAGATTTAGTGTTTTTATCTTGTTTTTAGACCCTCCCTTTTTTGCAGTGCACGCTTTTTTAAACATTGCATTCATTTTTCATCTTAAAGTTTGAGCGAAAATCTAACCATTTAGTTCAGGATTGAAGTGAACGAGGAAAATCAAGATGAGTTTGCGGCGACCTTCAAATGTCACCTCTACTGTCGGAGTAAAGACACTAAACTACACTATCTCCATGTTGCTTTCGGCCATCGTGTCTTAATTGTCGGCGGTTTCGTCCGTAAGACGCGGTGTGTTTGATGTGGAGCCTGTTTGCCCTTGGGTAATGTCAAGTCTTTTGTCAACAGCAGGTGATGTACCTTGAGTTATGCCCCGTTGTGCTGATGTGTCACATTTGGCAAGATGAATGATCGCAGCAATATACTCATCCTCACTGTAGCAATCCATCAGATGTCACCTTTGTCAAGAGATCAAAGCCTGACGCACGGGCTGCGGCTCGCTTCAGGCGGACCTTAAAACAGCACGCGGGTCGGGCATCAACAGGACTTCATGCAACGCGGACGAGACGCAAACAACACGTGATCCAACGTTTTAACGGGGAAAAAATCCTCCTGCAGATCCTCCACAGTTAAGCAGAAAACACTCCTGTCACCACAAGGGATTATCACACAGATAATGAGTAGATTTATTGCAACGCCTATAAAAAAAACACCCCGTGAAATGATTTCAAATCGCATCTCTCCCTGTCTACACTTGAGGTATATAAGGACACAAAATTCAATCAGCCATGTGTGGAAACTCCCATCAAGTCACTCCGTACTATTCAGGAGCATTTCACTTTTATTACCATTTATCCCTGAAAATTGGCCGCAGGCGGTGTAAAGTGGTGGGGAGAGTGCTGAAACAAACAGCGAAGGACATATTTTCTCTGCCGAAAGAAACGAGTGGGAGGAAGTGCAGTGTTTTACTGGAATCAAACGCGAGGCTTCAGGGTCGAGAACTAAGACAGATCTGCTTTTCCCAGCCTTTGATAGGAAGTTGGAGGTTGACCGTAAGAGTGGAGGGAAACTTAAGTGTGCACAGAAAAACAAGAGAACAATGTAGTTTCATATATTAGGTGAATAAGGGCCAATTTTGTTTTGGTAAATGAAAGAAAAAAACATTTTAATGCATTGAAAGCAGTTAAAAGAGGGAAATAAGTGGGTCGCTTTGAATTTGGCTTCATTCAGAATCATTATCTATCGCTGACAATAACTGGCATTCACTCATAATTTGAGTATGATGAGAAGAGTTGTGATAATGGGGCGTTTCACGCAAAGCCAAAGTCTGACAAAAAAAACCCTTTTTGTTTGTTTGTTGCATTAATTTATTTCCTAAAGTGAGACTGCAGATATTTATTCATTCCATTCAAATAGCAGCGCTATCAGCAGCATTTCATTACTGCGTTTAGTTCACACAGTTCTCCATTTCATCACAAAGATAGATTTGAGCACAAGACTGTTAATTGTAAAATGTATTTTCTCATTTTTCTAATGATCAGAAGTAAATGAAGTGAATAACTTTGCAGGAGTTTTGAACTAACTTTATCTGATCTGTTTACTACTTTTCCTCTCTCACAGTAAGTTGGAGGATCTGCGTTCATTTTGTTTCCACAGTCTTCACTTTTTTTTAGGTTTCTCACTTAATTTAAAGGTCTGATTTTGATCCAGGACATATTATTCACATTTCTGCAGCACATAATGAAAAGATGACTGTAATGTCTACTCTCACAGCCTTCATAATGTGGGCGGACCCAAAAGTCAACAGCTATTATAGGATTTTATAGTTTTATTACTTTAATGCAATAACATCGGGTGCACATTTTGACATTGTTTGTATTTTCAGAGACCAATGGCATAAATATATATATACATTTGGGGGAAAAAAGTTCTCTCGTCCATAGTTTTCAGCACATTTGAGACATTTGCTTCACTCAGAGTTTCGCAGCCTTAAAGAAACTGTTGAGTGATGCAGCTCACTACGTCACTTCATTTCCACAGAAATGTTCTCAAGTTAGTGAAGATGAAAGGCCAATGAATGCAGAGGACCACTGTGTGTGTGTGTGTCAGTATTTTTGTGGATGCTGGCATAGAGGTTTGTCTGATTACACCCAAAAGAGCATTTATTTAAATCCAATCATGACATGTTTAAATCAGCAAGTCCCCTAACTGACCACAAGACAACTTTTCCACAGATTTCTCAAGAACAAACGCTCTCATTTAGACAGGCATTAGCGTCTGTAAAAAAAAAAAAAAAGGAAATCAAACATAGTGTAGTTCAAGATTTGGCACACGCTGTCCACAAAGCATCGCTCCGTATTACCAACAGCGCCTGAAGTAGCCACGACTGTTGAACTGTTTCTTACTCGACCTGTGACTGCTGCAGGCACAAAGATCCTCCTCGAAACCAAAACGAGACTGCCGAGGCCGGCCATCCTGGGTATTTAGAATAAAAGCTCTCAGGACTGCAGCGGAACGAGATTTTGCTCATTGAAACACCGGGGATCGATTTGCCTGCCTGTTTTTTTTTTCACTGTGCAGCCTTTCTTGCTCAGATGACGGCTGCAGAAGCTGAGCCCACTCAGGGTTAGCCGCGAAGGGGCCTCACGTGTTTGCGTTACGATGCTGGAGGAGGAGGGGGGGGCCCAGTGGGTCTTTATTATTAGACAGGTCATCATACACCCAGGCAAACAAATGTCTCCAGGCAACAGTCGAAACCTCTGCCACCTACACGGGAGGTCCTAAGCCTTTTTACAACATGGAGAACAAGGAGGTCAAGATGACCCACAGTGTCAGCACAGCTTAGGACAAACTCTAAGGAAACAAAGGTCATTATGAGAAAATGATGCGCATTAAAGCGTTATATAAGGATATCCTACAGGAACTTTGTGGGATGTGGGAAATATATGACAGGGTATTACTTTAAAACTTCTTAAATCCCACGGCAGGCAGCTCTGTGAGCACTCTATCAGGCGGCTTACTTCACAAAATGTCAGGCTTACTTTCCTCCAAAGTGTGGCTGATCACTTCCCAGCTCGCGCTGTAGAACTGCAAAGTGTTACTGTACTTTAGAAAGGTGTTTTTTAAAGACATATTAAGACTTACACAAAGTGTTTAATGATTTCAGTGCCTTGTGACATTCCACACCCAGAGCCTGTGTTTTTATTATCACTATCCTCAGCTGCCCCACTCCCACCCGACTTCTTTTAATCCCTTTCTCAGTCTAATAGTGTTTGCAGGTAGTGTGATTTACAAAGGTGAGCCCCAAATCATGTATATCCATGTATATTTTAAACATTTAACATATATTATTGTCTTATTGGCAGCACTATAAAAAGAGCACTCACACAGTTTATGGCTGAAAACACACTGTATAATTAATAAAAGTGGCACTTTCGACTCTGGCAAAGTGAAAATTGTTTCAACCTAGCAGCGTTATCACAAAACCTGCTTCGTTGAGACGGTGAGTTTGTCTAAGGGATTTTGTCTTTGTGCAAATCGAGGGGCGGTCTGTTCAGTCTGCAAAGCCCTTTTGGAGACGATGCATGATTTGAAACTTGACGAATTGAATCGGTTTTGTAAATTAACGCCAACCAAGCAACCTGTAGTGTCACTTAATTTTGATTTTTCATGATTTATTCCCATGGCTGTGAGATTAGATTTAAGATTTTTAAAACATTTAAGTAAAGTGGACCTTAGATTATTCAGTCATTGCAGATTTTGACCTTGAACTGACAGGTACAGGATGCAAACAAACAGTAGCAAGTGGAAATCTCCTCAAAATGGAGTTACCAGTGAGTCATACACGGGCGGAGAGATGTGAGCCGTGCTCTTAATATATTCATCCAGAGTCCTATCTATCCCGGCAGCTTATCCTCTCTTTAAGCTTTCAGTCCTCATTTCCTCCGCAGTAAGGGCAGCATTTGAGAGGCCTGCATGAATTTTAGAGATCAGTGAATGGATTGCACAAACTTTTCTTCACTTAAAAAGGTATACATGAAATACACCTGCAATTCTGGCAAAGGGACCCGAGGCACTGCGGGAGAGTGTGATTATACAATTGTGCTGTCTGATACAGACGACGTTAATGCTAAAAAGTTGGGGTTTGTTTTTGTTTTTTTTGTCTTTTTTTTTTAATGCATCTGACCTTCACTACACCGGAGATGGAGGAGAAGCACAGCAGTGGGTGTGTCAACAAGAAGCGGCACTTTTTGATCTCAGGGATTACGATTGTTTGAGCTTCTGGCGTCACCCGCTCAGACCAGGTCTCGGGTGCAAAATGCAATATCGCGCTCTGCGATCTTTCATGACGAACAGCGATGTGATCCAGTTCAAAAGCCCATATAAGGATGTTTTAGGGATGATATTTTTGGCAGAAATTTTATTTTACTTGAATCTCATCTAAAGAACTAAATGTAATGTGGTGATTTTTTTTCTTCCATTAACTATAAAAGAATCGTTGTCACTTAAATATACCAGGGCCCGGCTGCCTGGGTGCCAATATTCAATCGCCAAACCGTCCCCACAGTTTGCCTCCAGCTTCTGTTTGGCTCATTACCCAATATCATTAAAAATGTCTCCTACATTAGCCAGTGATTCTCCTTGGACCAGAGCAACAGGGTAACCAAATGTGTTATCTCTCCCATAGCTGATTTAATTTGAAGCACCACATAGTCCCTCTTGGCAGTTCCGTGCTTCCCATACAAGGACATCAGATTTCACTCCGGAGACATTTCTGTGGCAGGATCAAGACAGTTTTTTTTTAATTATTATTATAAAAAATGTGCCAGCACAGACTGCAACAGATTTTAAGTGAAGGAAAATCACTGATTTGATTGACAACAGCAAACCTTTTCTCCACCTATAGAGCACTTTGCTGGGAGTTCGCTCGCGCTCAAAATTTAATGTCGGTTCGAGTGAAGGAGGCGGTTTGGGACACGAAGTGCTGTGTTTCTCCTAATCCATCCCGTGGATTTGTCCGGCAGTGGAAAAACAAACCTGCATCATGCTCCATTAACCGCGCTTGGTGTCCTTTGATTCACGAAAAACAGAGCCACAAGGCCAAATTCATTTCCACCAAACCTAGAAAAACATCAAATAGAAGTCCTTGAATCTGCTGCTCTATCATATCGGTGCATTCGGAAGAACAGAATCAATAAAAGCAATCAATCAATAAGCACTATAGTGGGGAAAAGTTCACAAACAGCACTCCTCCTCATATTTTTAGCCTAATGCATCACGAGAGGCTGTGAAAGACCTGTGCAAGGTGCAAGCCTTTTAAGAGTCTTTTATCCACAAGGACACAGTGAAAACAGGAAATAAACTGACAAACTAAATGGTGGCTTAATTAGTTTCAAGAATACCTTCTATGCATCTTTGTTTTTTTTTTTTGTTTTTATCCTGGCAAATATTCCTGGAGCAGCGTGGAGGTGTGAGGGATTTGAGAATTTCAGTCAAATAAATTGTTTTTGCGAGAGCTGACAGGGTACTATATCTCCAGCGAGATCCTTCCAGTTGACATATTTTATTATTTCTTTCTGCAGCATCACTCACTGTTGCAACTCGCTTGAAAATAATGTATATAGACAGATACAGTACCGCGAGGGGAAAAAAAAGGAAAAATGTTCCCAAATATAGTGCAAGGTTAAAAAACCAAAGACATTCTTGGGATGAATGTCACTATTGTCTCTTGAAGTAATTGCAGTTCCAGTCTCTGGTTAATAAGGAAATATGGAACATTTAACCAGCTATAAAGTAAATCTCCCTTAAGAAATGCCCCTCATTTTTTCCATCCCATGGTGACTGGTGTTGGACATCAAAGCAAAATCCAATTAAGAGCTGTTGGGTGAATTAAATACCACCGCTTTCTTCTTCTGCCCCTCTCCCTTAATTCATACCTCTTCAGTCCTGTTTTTGAAGTGACTCTCTTATGCTATACTTAACTTCTAGCTTAACTTAAGCCGAACACCGTGCTGAAGTCTGGCCAGTTGTTCCTCAGAGGGTCTGACTTTGGAAGGACTTTGGAATTACAACAGCACACCCGAACATCTTCACGGAAACCTGAACCAACTTCGAGGTGCAGTCGATCATCTGACATCTCATAGACGTTTTGTAATGAGACACGCATATTCAAGAGGAACAGAGCCATAGCTGAGATCTTAGATATACTGAGCTCATTAGCCCAAATCCCCCTCCGACAGTGTGCGTTAATGCACAAAACTACAATCTGATGCAATCGGTAAGAAAATACCAAATCCTTTACAGGGCTCTCACTTTTATATTAGAATTTGAAGGTACAATTCATACAAGGGAAAATGGGAAATAATTGTTTGAACGAAAAAATAAAAATAAAAATATCTCAATGAGCACAAGTTCAGCCTTGTACTCCAGTGAAGCTTATCTGACCCACTGGATGTCCTGTTGCCCTCCGAATAAACACTGCTGTTCTTTTTGCCAATACAAAATGTGGAAAATGAGCTATTTGAATCAAAATCTTTTTTTTTTGTTAGCTTAAAATTAGGCAAAGCAATGTTGCATCAAGTTCATCTCCACATGCTAACTCACCATGAAAGGCTGAAACAGCGTTGACAAATCAGCGAGACACAAAGTTGATGGGAACAACATCAGCTTTGCGGGTATTTTGTATTTATATGCCATAAATGAAAGCAGAGGACAAATTAAAATATTGACTTGATAGTAATGCAAGAAAAAAAGGTCTTGGGATTAATTCAATCAGATGGATTCCCCACAAATATATGGACAAAACTTTATGCCGGTCCATGAAGGAGATGTTGATGTATTTCAAAGAATAAGTGAAAAAAACTGACAAAGATCAAAGTCATGAGGCTTCACATGCACAAAATGTCATTTAAATCCATACAACAGAAGCAGTGAATCGAATAACAGACAAACGCAGTCACCTCTCCACAACCATATCATGCTAAAAGCACCAAAAACAACTTATATGATATATCAGACAGGTGTATTTGAATTGTAGCATTTAATTTTTTCAGGTGAAAATGCACAATGTCATGACCTCATTGTCCTGATTCAGTGGAAGCTACGCCCCCACGACGAAAAGACATTTAAGGTTGGATGGAGCGTTGTGCTTTATGTGAAAGACATCATGGGGGTGTAATTGGGGTGGGTAAGCCTTGTCTACCGCCTGACCTTGGTATCTAGTTAGCACCCTGTTACTCCGCTCTGAAAGCTTTACAGCCTTCATAATGGAGGACAATGACATTATCAAAGCTTTATGTCGCCGTAAGCAGCCTCGGGTTACTGCTCATCTCCTCCTGGTTAACTGTACTGAAGAGGCAGGTTAAAAAAGAAAAGATGGTGTTAAAAAATGCACTGAGATTTACCTAAAAAACACTGCGATAATGATCTTTTTGATTATTTCCGGGAAAAGAAGATGATATAACATTATGCCTTTACCCATAAAGACCTTAAAAATATTCACAAGACAGGATTTGAAGACTCATTCATATCTCATTGTTTTCAATTTGAGACATTTTTTAATAAATATACATGTTGATGATGTTTTTATCGTCAACTACAGATAGACGGCAGTTCATATTAAAATTTCTTCAGTCTTTCATTCACTTCTACTATGACTGGAGCATTCGGCCGAACAGTTTTCTCTAGTTTCACACACAAAGAAAAACTGAGGAGGGGGGACGGGAGTTGCAGTCATTTGTATTTGTGCTCGCGGTGGGTCCCCACTCTGACAGGTCTGCACGACTCTCCCGGGAATCTCATGAATATATTTAGGACTATTAAACCATTTTTAAAAAGCTATTTTGCATGCATACAGTCTAATCATTACAATGCAAATGAGACTGGTGGCATGGTAAATAAGGTGTGAATGAGAAAATGGGAAATGGATAAGTAAAAGCACTTGGATGCACATCTGTGGGGGCAGCCATATTAGTTTGGGTGCCCATTACAGTCAGCCTTTATTTGTGGTTTTGTTAATTTGATATGATATGGCCCTTATCGCGAAGCATTGTCATTTTCTTTTATGGTGACACAACTTACCTGCATATATATGCTCCTGTCACTGAGCACTGTTGCCTACTGTGGCCAGATGCTCTGCATTTGCTATTAGCTCAATTTGAGTCTGTCATTTAGATATATTCCAGTGGTTTCATTTACAAAATCAACCACTGTGGAAATGAGTAGCATCCTATTAGACATCCGAGGTGACACTTTTCACTGCGGCAATCTGGGGTAGTGATCTACGGGGAGATTAGACAGGTCTGTGAAGCAACACCTGAACTTGTCATGCTTATAAACCATCAGGGGTGCCGCTACACAACCCGCACAGGCGAACAAAGACGGGGAGCTGCGAGCAAACCTCAACATCCATCAGACTTAACAAACACGGCTCACATGCACGTGGGATGGAGGGGGAGCGGCGAGGATATACAGTGCAGTTAAAAAAGATCCCAACGTGGTGTTTTATGGACGTATATGCGAATAAATTAGAATTATAGACCGATAAAACTCACAAATAAACATCATGCAAAATATGTCTGCAATAAATACTGCAGGCCTTTGTTATATATTGAGTTATTTCAGCACCCCGGTGGCACAAGTGGCGAAGACGTATTGCATGTGGCTGAAAAGTGTCTGGCTTAGATCCAGAGAGGTACCACAGAGGACGCGCTTGGAGAAGTTTACATCCTCCAATTAAAAGCTTCAAAAACGATGGGGTTTCTTTTACAGGCCGAGTCCAATATGTTTTGATCTACTCGGAGCTGCTAGAATCAATATTTCATAGTGACAGTAGATCAAGTGGCTGTGTGTAATATGAGAAGAGTCGTTGGTAGTGACATACCCGCCGAGAATTATCAACCAACTCTGCACTTTCCTTAGTTCTAGTGATTTTTTTTTACCGCCTTTTGAAGTTGTTTTACTATTTTGGTTACTACCCCACTCATCAGTGTGGTTTCCAGTTTCCTACCCCTTCAGCACCAATCGGCTAACAGAACAACTGGTGAACACAGAGGATGTATTTACCATCTGAAGCTTCAGACATTTCCCTCAGGAGCTGGTGCAAACTGAAACGTAGCAGCAATAAAAGTGAACACATCGCTCACATCTGTCGTGCAAAGACGAAATGCAAATGTTGCTTTGCATCTGCTTGATATGTAAATAAGCAACTCAGCGATGTGTTTACTGCTTTGTGAACTGCCCCCACGTGGACAGAAATCGGTTCATTCAGCTTTAAATGTGACTGCTTTGAGGCGTTTCTATGAGTTGAAAAATTATAAGACTATGCCAAGGTGCTGGATTTTGAAATGTAATGTTTGCATTGAGTAACGTTAAGACAATTGCTCTGGATAAACTTTGTGATCTGCACTTTGATTGATGTTTTGGTGACCTTAATCACCACCTCTGACTTAAAATGAATTAAAAAAATCAAGGCCTAAAGAGGTGAAAGGGTCCATTATTATCTGGACCTCATGTTTTGTGGCCGTCCGCAAATGAAGCTCTGCACAACAAAGTGAATTTCTCTTATTTTTTAGTGTTTTTGCGTCCACTGCAGATGGACTGACCAGGCTTGTTCAGCATAAACGTTACGCTGCCCACTCCTCTCTTTACATCCACACACAGGCAGCAGCATGGACTGGGGGTTATTGGGAATTAAATTATTTACATTTCATCATAGTTATAGATTTTTTTTTTCCTCCATCAGAGAGATTCCCGGCTAATCAAAAAACAGTTAAAGCTCTGGACGCTGACGAAGATACAAAATACATTAAACTGCTCAGCGCATCAGTGTTACATGAAAAGCTTTGCAGTTCTTTAAAGAAAACGGTCTAAAAGTTGGGAAATCTTGCTTAATTCAAATGAGACAATATCTGATCAAAGAAGCAGACGCCCAGCACTATAAAGGCCTCTCATCCAGAATCACATTCCCAGTGTGAGGAGCGCTTTGAAACGGCGTTCAGACCTTAATGCCCGAAGAGTTTGGAGAAAGTCAACAGGACTTGCTTGAAGTTCTCGAAGACGTTTCATCTCTCGTCCAAGAGGCCTTTTCAAAAACAGAACTGAAGAAGGATCTTCACACAACTTTATGTCGGGGCATAAAAGTTATAGAGAATAAAATTGCACAATTAGCGAATAAATAACTGAAATATGAACATTTGAGCTCTGTATTGTTGTTTTTTAGTGCTTTGGTGGGATGTATTTCTGAAGTCCTACATCCCTGAAGCCGAACTGGTACAATAGTTAAATTAAATAAGCACAGTCTTTCCACGTATTTTTTTTTCTGTCAACCAGAAAATACATCGAAATACTCTTAAAGTCAAAGTTAAGCGTATAAAATAAGAGAGGAGGAGTGATGAGTGATTCTTTGGTCAAGTTCACTCATGTTTGGAATAAAAATTGCGTTGCTTGGCGTCAATACAAGAGACTATACTGACGACTCTGTGATATATCATGTGTCAGAGTCGAAGCAGATTCTCAAGATAAATCACGCTGGCAAGTCTTCCCTGCTCCACACGCCCAGCGCACCATTAATTAACACTCTTTTACGTAGCTTAGAGCCAATAATCATGGCCTTTTTATATGAACACCTATTTTAATTAAGAGAAATACTGCTGTGTGTGGAGATTAGTCACTTCACTTTTAACCTCTTCCATCAATCTTACTTTGCCCATTTGGAGTCATTACACCGTGTTTTGGTCCATTTGGTTTGATCATATTGTTAATGCCATCATCTCTCCACACTTAGA
>JAOXYL010000061.1:21504743-21515634 GCA_028564955.1 Terapon puta
CACGCACGTTCGTCACATCTTCAAAAAGGAAGGTGCAGCAGCTCCAAAGCGTTGATAAAACACTGGCTCCGGTCTAAATGGCTCTTTGAGGGATAACTCCGAGCGACGGAGAGGGCAGGGGAGATATTTCATACACACACGAGTGCACATGCACTTACTCTTTCACTTACTTCTGTAAAACTTTCTTTCTTTTCTTCTCTTCCTCTGTGCGGCTGTCATCCTCTCAGCCCCCCTCCGTCCTCAGCCATCTCTCTCCGGTGCTTTACTATAAACACGTTTATACTTTATCTCTGTCCTCTTTACTTACTCTCACCGTCGTGGCTCCCTCTTCGTCCCCCCACCCCCCTCTTTCATCTCTCATCTGTGTCTGTCTAATGCCTTGCCAATCAGAGCAGCCCCATCAGCATACTGAGAGGTTTTCGAGAGAGACGGGCAGGGAGACGAGACAAGACAGATCCGCGGAGACGAGGAAGACGCGAGAAGGCAGAGGACATCTGGAGCCCGGGTTCCTAATTCATTCACAGATGATAAATGAGCCGTTTTGTGCTTGCTAATGGGCGAGAGAGGTGGAGACAAACAATAAATGGATTTACTAAAATACATTTAGCGAGAAGGAGGAAATCTTTCTCTGCCCTCTGAGTCATTTGATCCCCAGATTGAGTTTAAAAATCAGTAAGTGATTGAGGCGAATCAGAGAGAGATTCGGGCCGACTGACTGACGCAGGTACGAGGCAGATGGCTTTAAAGGAAAAATTCGACATTTTAGGAAATGCACTCGGTAAGTGGACTGCCTTTATCGAGTGCTTTTTACTCAGAGCACTTTAAATTTGTGCTTCATATTCACCCATTCACACACACACACACACACTTGCCTCACCATCGGAGAAAAACTTCAGTTTCAGAGTTCAGTTTCTTGCTTCTTTTCTTGTATTTTACATAAGAATCTTGTTTGTTGCACTGCAGAAATTGTAGTTTTCTTTTGGCTCCAGTTTAGTAAAGCTAACCAGCCACTGGATGTCGACTTGCTGGTTGAACAGAAATGAGAGAGGTCTTCGTTCAATCTTCTCACATGTCAAAAAGAAAGCAAATAAGCCTCATTCTAAAATGTTGACCTATTAGTTTTATTGGTCAACTTACTGTTAAAAAGCACAAATAATCACATAGTTTGTCTGACTTTAGGCCTGATAGAGTTAAAGGACACGGTTCAGAATCACTTCTGTAAAAATATCTCCATTTTCCAGCATGACCTGCTTCACTTTAACATAAGCTTTTTTTTTTTTTTTTTTACATGGTGAAATCTCCCCTTTCAAATGCAGCCGACTTGGAAGTTGTAAAGTGCAGAGAAGCCGTGAGGAATGAGTAACCAACCTGTGGCCCGTGTCATGCTGTCTTGCCTCAGCGGATGGTAATGAAAAATATGCCCTGCATCATAATCACCGGTGACCCTCGCGCTGAGGCTTGATTGGCTCCTCCGTGGCCCCCTGGGTGTCCTCTGAGCAAGGTCCTGACCGGCCACCGGTCCGGACCTGATGAGAATATTCATGACCGTGTATGTTTGAAAGCTGGGAGGCTTACATTGATTTCTCTAAAACAACCAAGGGCGGCGCTGCCAAAGGGGTGAAAGCCCCGAACGAAGCGAGGATATCTGATGAACCGGGCGTTATACTTCGGTCATGACGAAGTGACATCACTTGGTTCACGTTTAACCCGCTCACGGCGTAACCCTTTACCGAAGGTCAGACAAACGCACTCCATTTCTGCGGCGTCAGCTACAGTTTCTGGTTCCACCGAGATAACCTTGAAAGCTTCGCGATACTGGTGATATAATGACGGCACGCTGCTGAAGTGATTTGTGTAAACAGAGCCATATGGTTCCCCGCACCCCCTCTTTCTGACTGCACTGTCAATGCCCATGCGGATCCAGCCCGGCTCATCTAATAAGCGTATGTTTTTCCATTGTTCTGAATGGCGGTGGAAATGACAGGCTCGTATGGTAATATCGCACCACCTGTGTGACGGGGAAGGTTAATCATCGGGAGCAAAAAATACCCAGAGCTCGATTCATTCATTTTGTCTGCTTTGCAATATGTATTTGCTCATCGCTTGATTAAAATATAATCCTGATATTTAGGTGTGCTAATAGCAGAAAATTTCTGCAGAAATAACAGCGAGTGTGCGTCTGTGTGCGCATCCACAAATGTACTCCAGTATATTGCTGTGTATTTATAACATTTATTAAAGCACTTATTAATATTTCATGTCGAATATGGGTCCTGATCACATTTTAAGATGCGGGTTATTTACCTCTCCTCTAAATGCAGCACCGCTGTGATGAAATTCCCACAACCATTACTGCATTTGCCGTGCCGTGAGGAATACAAATGCACTGTGTCTGGTACCCATGGAGATGCTGTGAACCATGGTACGAATCGCACATCCAAACTGCATTTGAATTCGCGAGTCTCTCTACGGTCAGAATATCATCCCAGGGTCCCTCCCATGCTGCAGCTTTTTCGCTCCCGGAGGCGAGAGAGAACTGCCAAAAAAAAAACATATAAACACCAGATTCATATCGCACCAGCCTTTAAAGCTGCAGTAATCGATATTTTTACATTAACAGTGGATCAAACGAACGTGTGCAACATGAAAGGGCTCATTTCACGGCGACAATCTCCTCAACGCGCTCCATTCAGATGATATTTGTTCCCCTGATCAGCACATCCAGGCTACTGTACCGTGACCGTTTCCTCTGTTCGTATGGGAATTACACGCCGCGACGTAAGGCTGCTGTTGTCAGTGCGAAATATTCCGGCGCGTGATAAGTCGTAGCGACAAACCAGAAGAGAATTGAAACCCTTCTTTCGCATTCCTCTCAGCTCCGCGGAACAGTTTAAGCATCTGTCAGCCCATTGTTTATACAGGCCGTAATTTTCACTCATCAACCTTGTTTCCAGACACAGCGGGCAGCCGTTTTCAGCTTAAATAGCTTTGATGAAGCCGCCGCGCACTACCTGTCCGGCACCAAACAGCCGACAGACAAAGCTGGTAATCAGCTGGTCAAAATGAAGCATTTAGCAGCTAATGAGCCTTGTTTTTCTTTTTCTTTTTTTTCTATAGAAGTTTAAGGCGACCCAATCAGATTTAGATTTAATGTTGTTTCGCGTCTGCTGGATGTGTGAGCAGGCAACTTTAAAGTTATCGTATACCTGTAGTGGCAAATTTTCATGTCTTTCTGAGCCACTTGGTTTGCTTTACTTTACTTTGTCATGTTTCTATTCCTCAGAAGTTCATTTTCCAGCTCGAATCGAAGGTTACTCGCAAATCCACCGAATCAGACGAGGAGTCATCAGTATTATCCATCTTTTCACGTGGTTAAAATGTGTTTTATAATCCAAAGAAATGTCATCTTACAAATGCTATGCAGTCCAAATGGTCAAGAAGGCTATATTACCACACTAGAAGGCACATTTTACCTCAAATTTTCAACAATTACTCTCATATGGATTATCCATCAACGGTAAGAGACAGAATAGCGAAGCTACATTTGGCTCGTGCATGGTTGGTATTTTATGATATTGTAGCTTTAAATCCCAGGCGAAACTTGATTGATTTGCTTATTTAACCTCCTCGATTGGACCGGTCAGGCTTCCCATTTGCTTACCATCAAACCAGTAATGACTGTTCAGTATCTCCACTCCGTATTACCCAGAGTTGCATCAGATGTCAACCTTGGTAATTCTGACCAAGTGTGGTATTGACAAATGAGGAAGTGAAGGGAAGGAGCTCGCGTCAGAGTTTTCTTAGCACCAAAATGACTGATAACAATAAGTGAAATACGCCACATGAGATAAAGTCAGCATGTCAGAGGCTGGAGTCACTCTGGATGTAATAAACAAATGCATCGCTGATATCTTCACACATCATTAGCTCCTGGTTACATCGACTTTCGACACCAATTTGTGCCTTAACTTTTTGGTTCGGGCGTGAGATGTGGTTATTAGCGCGCCACGCCGAATCTCCAGGAGGAATTACAGAGATATAGATGGAGGGAGAGGAGACACAATGACAGATCTCTCAACTTCTCTTTCGGTGTTACTGTAACTCTCACGAGTTATCAGCCGTGCCTCGCGCAGGATGAGCAAATTCTGTTTCTCCGGGAGCTGATTTTAACACGAGAGTTTAAATGATGATTTGTATTTTCCTTTCGCGCGTTCATAAAATTGAGATGTATTCAAAAACCGGTTGGGTGTCACCGAGGGGTAGAGACGTACAGAGTGCCATGCTTCACTCACTCAATTTTCTGGACGCCTCGAATGCAAATGAGCGTATTTGATCTAGTGGCTGTTGTTCAGAAGGCATTGTAGAGGCGAGGAGATTGGCTACTGAGGTTGATAATTAAAAAAAAAAAGGGGGAGAGACTCTTCCCTCCGCTTCTTACATTTATAAGCAACAGCACAAATTTCTCCTAGCAAGAAATTATCTGTGCTGGCAGAGAGACAGATGAGTAATGTCTGGTAGTTAAAAGGGAAAGCAACCATGCATCGGCTCAGTGTGTGTCAGAACAAGATGGTAGCTTTCTGCGGGCCTCCATTACAGGGCTTTGCTAATCCAAACATGCAAAGCTGTGTCTAAAAAGTGCCTTTTGTGCATAATCCTAACGCAATTTCTATGGGGTTAGGATGGGGCAGGAAGAAAAGGGCCGGTTGCCAATTGAGTCGCAGTTAGTCGGCTCTGTGTTTGAACACGCCGCAGCCAGACGAGAGTGTGTGTGGCGTTGATACGGGCGAGAAAAATTAGATGACAATTTGAACTATTCAAGTGTGCCAAACAGGTTTTAATTTGAAAAAAAAAACACTTAGAAATAATTATTGTATTGCGTTTTCACATCGATTTGAGTCATTATCATGGTAAGTCCCTCAACAATTTGCACAAACAACAGTGGTTAACAAGTTGAAGGAATTTGCAAGGAACTCTGAATTGGTTTTCCACTTGAACTGTGTCATTGTGGCCGATTATTTTCTAACAGCAGTGTGCCTGATTGCGGGGAACGGCACGGTATCGTCCGCTCTCATCAATATTTCAGCCCCCTCTGACAAATTTGCGGTAGCCTTCAGTTCGACAGGCGTCACTCATGCCTGCAGAGTAAAGTGAGGCTTCGCGAGTAGATATGTAAGGCGCGGTTGCAAAAGTGATTAACATAATGAACCCAGGACTAAGCTCACCTGTTTTGACATTTCTGGTTATACGAGAAACCCCGCAACGCCAAAACACAAGCGGCGCCACCTGTTCTTGAATTTACGGCAGCTTGAATCCCCCTCGTGTCAACAGCGTCTCCCAAGACTTTCATTAACATTCGACTCGTCAGCTTAAATTCGCTGTTAACATTTAGTGTCGGCGGGGCGACACTCATATTCTGCAGGGAAAACCGACAGTCTGGTGCAGTGAGGGATGGAGGTGTTTCATCACCGGGTTTAGACCCGTCTCGTACCTCAAGTCGGCTTCAACATTCAACCATAACCATAGCCTTAAACCCACTACATGGAGCTTTTTTTTAATTCAGTACCAATGCCTTTATATGACCTACATAAGCAAACAAGACCTGTTTCTATTCGTTTCTCATAGTTATTCTTAATGCCCGCCACCGGGTCCAATTTTTCTGCACACTCAGACTAACCAATTTACAGACTTACAGAGTCTGTGTTTACATTTTCTTAGGCACAGTTTAGCACTGAGTAATACATTAACGGTTAAAGGTACAGCCAGTAGGATCAAGAAGAGAGAACATTTGAGCAAGCTAAACTTCCAGGTCCCACCCACTCTCTCTTTCTCTCTCTCTCTCTTTCTCTCTTTCTCTCTTTCTCTCTCTCTCTCTCTCTCTCTGCTGCAGATTTGTTCAGTTTTATTCTTCTTTTTGGCTTGTTTTTCCTCATCCCTCTTTTTCCGTTTATCAAGAGGGAGGGGCAGTTTTCTCATTGCTTGGTTGTTCGATGGATGTTTGTTCAGTGTTATGCCCATGCAGGAGCAGTGACTGATGCTCCATCAGATACTCTGCTCTCATTGGTTGTTTTTATCCAGGTGCATCTTGTCAAACGGCCCTGTAGGCGGCAGCAGGTGGAGCTGGAGGAAACAGATTTCTCTTCCAAAACATGAGTCAACTTTGGTTAGTCAGTCGAAACATCTGCGAGATTTAAAAGGAATCAATCGCATCCTGAACCAAGTTATTCAAGACTGGTGTGTTATGTGTCTATTTCATTCATGAAACACATTGTGACACAGGGTTAGACATTAGGTCTTATAGAATTGGCTTATAAAACTTGACATTTTATGTTGGTTTTTCTACAAAGCCACGTCTTTCTGCTGGTTTGCTAATATGAAGACAGTTCTTACCATACACAGACATGAAATCCAATTTTGCTTCCCGGAAACAGCCGTGTTTTAAAAAAGACAAATAGCATCAAGTCGTATCTTCCCTTCGCTGGCTTCCAAAACAAACATGCTGACCAGATCAATAACTTTACAGCACAGCGGGGAGAGAACTACTGCTGTTCAGGAATAAAAACAAAATGAAAATCACATATAGTTGCCTCAACCAAACCTTCACCAAATCTTCACTTGCCTAAACAAAAGAGCCAGTCACAGCTGTTCATACACACTGGAACGAAGCCTCGCAGTGTGCGAACGATTCACTTTTGATTTTGATATATGAGCCCTGCCTCTATCAGCACCTGGGCAGGTAGTCTTGTAAATGTTGTGCAGGAAGCAGACCCACTTAGCTGATAAATACCTTTATCGTGTTTTAGTAGCCAGCAGGAGATTTTGTCTCTATATTAAAAAATTGTGTTTTTGTCGATATGTTGATGAAAGGATGCATAAAACCTTCCCCAAAACATTTAGCTCAGCACAACTTTCTGCTCTCTATTTTATACTTCCTAATATGCGTTCGCAGCGTACAAGCAAAAGTCTCCATTAAGTGACCTGAATGTGCTACAAGAAGAAAAAACTTCCACATTCAGCGTCTTTGACAAATTTATTTAATGACGGTGACATTTTCAAACAGAGATGTAAGCCAAAAACAGCACAGTGCCCTTTTTTCTGCACGTTCAAACCTGCCTGTGAATATTTCTGTGATAATGAATGATTTGTTAAAACAATCATTTATTGTCCAGAGAGAGGTCTAAAGATGTAGGGAAGGTGTGTGTGTGTTGGAGAGTGCCCATGCCACCATGGTACGAACAGACTCATTGCAATATGTTCAGGAGAGTACCTTGCAGGGAGCGCAGCAGACAACAGTTCATTATTGCATGATTACCATATGCTTGTGAGACTGTGGGTTCAAACCTGGTTCAGGTCCAGCTGGTGATTCATGTCCCATCTCATCCCTCAGCCATGAGCTGTATACAGTACACTGCATGATAATCAGAGGCAGCTTTCGGTAAAGCGTCTTTGGTCCTCCCCAGTTGTTTAGGGTGAGCGGCGGTGGGAAATGTCTCCTCTCTGCGCTGGTCATTTGTGGAGCAGGTTCAAAGCCGCCTCCTGCCAGTTTGGAGCAGATGATGTCAAATTGAGTCACTCCTTTCTCATAGAAAGACGAGAAAACAAGAGGCCATCTGTGCTGGTGAAGATTCAGAAGGAAATGAACACAGGCTTACACGTCTCACTTTGTACAGATGTATGTATGTGTGTGTGTGTGTGTGTGAGTGAGTGACTCTCATGTATTTGCTAACTGGCAGTGATTCGCAGATAAAAGCCATCAGAGATGTGCAGTCACTAAAAGATTAACAGCGTGTCGGTGTCATATGATTCAAATTTCTCTGCATTATGAATGTAAGGATGAGTTTAAAAATACACAAGACTCTGAATTATGCAGCCTCTCTCCCCCTCACACTCTGAGAGGCTTTTGGACTTTTGACGCCGTGCAGCCACTGCAAGTAACGTGGCAAATAAATGAGAAGACCACCAGAGATACTGGATACAGGCGGTGAAATGACGTGAAACAGCATATATGTTATGTTCTATCCCTACAAAAACCTCCGGTGTGACTTCATTTAATAAAAAAAATGAAGAAGGGTGCAATTAGTTTATTAAGAGCAGTGGAATAATTAGAGGGAGAGAATATACCACCCATGGAGTGTGTAAATAAGGCAATTTATTTGCCTGCGTGCAGCTAAGCTCACTCTTGTGTGCTGCGCTGTCGATATGTGAGGAAGTGACTCTCTGAATGTGTTAATAAAGGAAACTTTTAAGCATTCCCTCCTGTATACTATGTAAAATGAGTTAATACCACTTCAGATGGATCTCTTTGGATTAGACACACTTCTTGTTAACTTGACTTTTGGCAACAACAAACAAAAAAAAAAAAAAAAAACACACACGGGGCAAAATAAAGTCTTACAGACTGTCCTCTCCGTTGATCTGAATCATACATATATGCATGACTCAAAAATATCTAATCTTGGTTCATTATAGGATGCTGCCTAAAATTCACAGTGGCAAATTGCGATCAGTGGGGAGCATGTCATGCTGGGCTTTAGGTGGCCCTTGGTGCACAGAGCAGTGCGTGTATACTGCCACCCAGTGAAAATCTGCATAACTGCAAGTCCGGATGAGTCATTCTTGCAGCCTGACTGGCTTCCTCGGCCCTGCTGCAGAGGGACCCGGGCTGGGTAATAAATTAGTCTCTTTTAACATTCACAACTGATGGAAGGCAATCTCAAGGTCTGTGAAGATGGGGTTGAAAGGACTGTGTAGACGGTGAGCATAGAGTGGAAAGACAGGAGGGAGGGGAGGGGGGAGCGACAGGAGGAGGAGGAGGAGGAGTGAAGCAGGGATTTGGGGTGCTCTGAAGCAAGAACAACACTGCGTAAGCCAACGGAGCTGAGCCACAGGCGGCGAGCACTAACCATTCAGAGCAAATACCACAGCACATGTCAATGGGACAAAAAGAGTCAGAGAGAGAGAGAGAGGAAGAGAGGGAAGAGAGAGACGGAGATGTATGCAGGTCATCATTTTAGAGCTGGAAAAATACACATCTGCAACAGCCCTGCAATGTTATTTCTAGATGTCAGGGAAAAAAAATACCAAAGGAAGTTTATTTTCAGTGGCTCACAAAATTACTGGTTTCAGAAAGTTTATAATTAGACAGAAGCCAGCGTACTTTATATAAAACCTGGCACCGAACATCATCCTCAAGGGCAGCAGGCTGTAAAAGGCTGTAAAAGTTTTCAACATCTTTTATTTCCTCCATAACCTTGATGAATAACATGTGTTTGAAAGAGGTAATTAATAGCGTGACACTTTTCTGCGTTTGGACTATTTAAAGTTCCATTTCGCCAGCTCTCAAGTGCTCACTGCTGTTCGTGTTGTTTTATTTTCTTACACACTCGTGTGCAACATAGCATTCGCTCCTCTTATGTAAATGCAAATGTGGATTCCCTCCATGTTTGTGCAGCGCCGTGTCAGGAAAACTGCAACTCGGTGACATCAGGAAGTCCGTAGCAACGTTTTAAATTAAGCCAATGTCAAAAGGGGAAAGCGGCAGGCATTTAAAACTTAGCGCGAGGAGAGGGGAGAAAAAAAGGCAGTGAAGAAACTGTTACCTTGAACACAGAGCTGAAAGGAAATGTCACAGGTGTTTATCCATTCGCTGAACTCCCCTCTTCCATAACCTGCAGCGAAATTGCCATAAGACCTCTAAATGACTGTAGACTGTAGTCAATTTCCAGACCCACAGTTCCATGAAGTCAAGTAATACCGTAGTCCAGTCCACCATGAAAAGTATTAAGGCAGGCACTCTATTCATCCGAGGATAAATAGCTCTCCTTGCACTTCTCAAGTTAATCTTTTACTTGTGCGTCTTTTGTTAATAAATGTTTTCCGCTCACTTCATTTAACAGTACAAGAATAAATGTGCGTGTTAGGCACTTTCTTTTCCAAAGAAGCCTTCCTTTTCACTCCGTATTCAATCACAACCTGAGATGTAATATTCCATCACATAATTACCGCGTGACAGGTAATTTTACTCAACTAAAGCCTGAATACATTGCAGAAACCTTCGTGGTATTATTAAAAAACTGCCATTAAGGGATGATAAATACGATTTAATAACTGTCATTAATTAAGCTCTAATATGGACCTTCATGCGCTGTGATTTATTTGACGTCTTACCCAAATATTGTCCTCGATTTAAGGGAAGTATGGAGTGAAAATAGCCGCGCATTGCGTACGCTGCAAAGTAGGCCATACATTGAAATTCTCCACCTGTCCAACGTCTCACTCTTCTCCCCAGTGTCACTCTCAGGAAATTACATCATTACACCATTTTTAACTAAGAAGCCCCAGGGCACCCGGCTACTTGATCCATCTTCATCCATCTCGTTCGCTCAGACGACGTCCACATCATAAACTTTGGCAGCCTGGGCAAACACACACACACACCGTGAAAGCCGCGGAAACGCATCGCGGAGGAGCGGTGACATTGACAAAGTGAGAGGGCGGCCATGCCGCGATGTAACAACACGCTGCCACTTATGAAAACACCTGCTCCACACTGTCAGCAACTTAACCTCCTATCACCTAAATCCCCACGGGAGGATTATATGTGACAGATGTAGGACGGGAGGGGGGTTGGTGGGGTGGTGGTGACGGGTCGGGGCAACAGAAGTGACTTTATAAGTTTTTGAAGAAGGATGAAAATAGAAAAACAGCTGAAAGAAAAACAGAAGGAGACAAGAGACAAGTGATTAGGAAAGGTGTGGCGAAGGCTTTTAGGTGGAAGAACAACATTAGCTTGTGCAATATAGCAACAAGTAGGAGTCATTTAATGTCCATCCATCTGCTCACCTGGAACATAGATTAACAAATAAATTTCAAGCAATCAGTCCAATTCAACGCC
>JAOXYL010000061.1:21727904-21738118 GCA_028564955.1 Terapon puta
CACACACACACACACACACACACACACAAAACCAAAAAAAAATCCCTCCAGTGTCATTCTTTACTTCAACACTTGATGTCAGCCTTACACACACATCCCCACTCCTCCTGCAGATACCACATCTCCTGCCTGGACAGATTTCCACACACACACACACACACATGCATGCCTGTCTCTGACTTGACATGCTGACAGCTGCATAACAGTCTTACATTTTCACATCTCCCTTCTTGTTTTCCTCTTTCTCTCTCTCTCTCTCTCATGGCGTGCCTCGACCTGCGCCCCCCGCCTCCCGAGAGAGCCCCATGCTAATTCCCGCCCTGTGATTTGCTGCTCTCAGAGGGGTGCCGTGCGCCCACTGCACGATCTGATTGGCCTTGCCGAGAGACCCTGCAGGTTTTGAGGGGGAGCGGGCTTCCACTGACACCACAAAGAGAAAGTGAGACTTTATGACAGAGGTTATAACTCAGATAAGGGCATCCGCAAAGGAGGAAGGAAACCAGAGGGGAAGCCAGACAAGAAGGAGGCATTATGAGATAGAGATATTACAAGGAGAAAGAGAGAAGTGATATCACAGGGTGCCTCGGCGGACACTGTAAACGGGTAGGTGTCACATATCTCGGCTGCTGCAAGGCAAACAACACAAGGGGCTGCGTGTTTGTGCGTCTGGTCGGCTCGTTTTTTAAAAGCGAGCTGGTGGCAGGCGACTCTTTCATGTGTGCTTTTTCCCTGAAGAAGAAGAAAAAAAAACATGTACAAGCATGTGTGTGAGTGTGTGCATGTGTGCTGGTATGTACAGTAATCAGTATCTCTTTGCTGTTCAGACATGAATAATCGCTCGATCGCCTGGTGGCTGAGACAGATAGGCCTGCCCCAGTACACCAAGACCCTGGAGAGTGAATATTATGGTCTGGAGGTATGTGGAGGTGCAGAGATCCATCTTGTATGTGCTTGTGTGATTTCTCTTCTTTGCTTTGTTTTGTCACTCTTCACGCTCCTCGATTTCGTTTCATGTTGTTGCTCACTCTCCTCTTTTCTCTTTTGTTTCTCTCCAGGGTTTGCTGAACGTAACGGACGGGGAGCTGAAGGATGCAGGGATAGAGGAGGCAACGCACCGAGAGACCATCCTCAGGCAGCTTTCGAGACACCGACAGACACTGAACCCGCACTCCGGTGAGGCGTGCACGCCAACAAACATGCACGCAAAGGGCTGGACAATAACTCAGTATTCAAATTGTAATAACAGTGTTTATCAAGTGGAAACACAGCGTGTTACCCACCAGGCACAGCAGACAGTCGGGCCTCATGCATTTTCAATATACTGTATATTTATATCCTGGCCTGAGTATTGTTTGAATTTTTTTTTTTTTTTACTAGTGCCAGCGACAATATCTGAGTTTTAGTACAGTGCAGATATAAAAACACTGCTTAATTCGATACCTGGCTACGAGAGTCCAATGAAATATCTCAAGAAATATTGGATTCATTTTAGAATTTCAACATTTTAGGTGTCTGTGCAATAATTTTGCTGAAAATTAAACTAAAAAATGGCAGAAAACTAAGATTAAGTATGCAATATTGTGAATCTGCACATGCATTCAATACCACCCTTTGGTATGACACTTTCCATACTGTGTGCTACAAGCAGAAGCTGAAAATATACTGTTGTTTTATACCCAATCATATAGAAAATGATTATTATCATCATATTAATACTGTGATATTGGTCGTCTTATCTTTCAGTGGTAGCCCTCACATTGACAGCATGACGTGAACACGCTGAGTCAAACACACAGAGACCAACACACACACTTATGTAGCGCACGCTTGAGGTTTAAGCGCGATTAAGATTCATTCGCCCTTAATTATTTTCCATTTTCTGCAGATTCTGCTTACACGCTCGTCTTGGATATCGGTTTA
Source organism: Terapon puta (assembly GCA_028564955.1). NCBI lineage: Eukaryota > Metazoa > Chordata > Actinopteri > Centrarchiformes > Terapontidae > Terapon > Terapon puta. Next base: position 21,729,825 of record JAOXYL010000061.1, read on the forward strand.
TTCAAGTTGCCGATGCATTGGAGTAAATGTGTTTCCGTGGCATGAAACGGGCCTAAAAATAAACTGTAATCTCTTAATCACCCTTTTCAGCTCGCACAGAGGAGTATCTGCAGAGATCACTCGCGCTTCGCTTAGTACGAGCTGCTTTACAAAGTCCAACCGTTACATAAACACACAGCCCAATTAAAGGAATAGTTTAAGAAGACTTTAGCTTTATTAGAATAAGAATAGATAACAAAATCCACCAGAAACTCTCAAGTTCACTAATGAATGTTTTATCTTGTCTGTTTCAGCTTCATATTTATCGGACAGACATGATGACGGTATGAAGCTTCTCTCCTTTAACTCTTCAAGAATATTAAGAATATTCCCCCTTTTTGCTGAACTATTCCTTTAAAATGTCCCTCCGTCCCCTCAGATGTCAAAGTGGAGCGCAGGGTGAGCCGAAAGTACTCCCTGGGGTCGTCTATGGACCTGGTGAGACCCTAAATTTGACACTATAAACTCACGATAGCACAAACCGAGCAGACAGCAGCTTCGGGACACACACACACACACACTGTTTGGGTCTCTATCGTGTCCCGCAGGTGAAGTCCAGGAAGGACCTGTTTCGTCAGAGCGTCCTGCCCCGCCTCCAGCGCGCCGACAAGAAGCACCGCCTCTCCGCCTCCTGCTCCCAGCTCCGCCCCCTGAACGAGGACAACGCCACCGGTGACGGCGAGCGCTGTCAGGACAGCAAAAGCAGGTAAGCTGGGCCCCCAGTGCGCCTACACGTGTGAAAGAGTGTGATAGTAAAGTGTGTGTGTGTGTGTGTGTGTGCCTTTCTCCATGTAGGACACTCCAGTTTGCTTAATCATCAACTAGAGCCTCAGAGGATGTGTGTGTCAGGGTTGTAAGGTGAAGCAGGTGCACACAGAAATCAGTCGAGAGTGACGAATAGAAAAAAAAACCCAGCACGATCTCGCCTCGCCGACTTTCATCGGCCAGGAGAGCGGCGGCTTTTTGATGACTAACATAATAAACAACACGCCTTCGGACTTTGATATTTGGCCACACTTCCTCTCCAGTGAGAGATGAAGGACATTACACAAGTCTACGTGTGTGTGTGTGTGTGTGTGAGGAGTTAATCTTCAAGTCTTACGGAGAAGATGATTCAGCGCAGGCTCGTTTTTTAGCATTAAAGGACCAAGTTATCCACGTCTATATCATTTTCACTCCGCAATCATTCAGAGGGCTTTGGTTTGAGATATCCAAATCTGCTGCCAACACACTGCAACAGGAGCGAACAGGGCTCAGTTTGTGGTGGTGAAAATGTAAATTTAAAAACCTCAACAGAAACGTATCTGTCCTGAAACAAAGTGCCAGCAGCGGGACGAATATATGAGCTCATATGGACGATATTATTTGCAGACTGGCCATCTGGAGCCAGGTGCTGCAGAGGCTCTGTGGGATAGTTTGGAGTTGATTCAACGCTCAGAAATATTTGTAGATAATGCATCAAGGAAAAAAAAAAAAGGTAGGATGAAAAAAGTCAGGGATTGTCTTGATTCAACTCGGAGTTGAGAGACTATTGTTTGTTGGTTCTGCACCATTAAAGTCAAAATAATCCCAAACAGAAGAGTTTAGATTTTTCTTCAGGAGAGCGTTGATGAGTGATCAAAAAACCTTCTTAAGAGCAGTTTTCATGTCAGCCACTTCCTACTGAAGGCACAAAATCCCAAAACGATCCACATGGCGAGAAACCACAAGAGGTTAAAGGTCTGACGAGTGGAATTTGATAGTTGCCGGTTGAAAACTTTCAGAAGCTTTCAATCGGCAATTATTTGCTTAATACGTTTTTATAGATGACCACGCTTCATACCCAGGGGCCAACGGTTGACACAGAGAAACATCCAACAAAATAAGTAAAAACAGGCAGAGGGGAGTGTCTCTGCAGATACAGACACCACCACACTGCAATAGGGTAATGAGTGATGACTATTTTAATATGACTTGATATGTGTTTTTTTGTTTTTTGGGGGGAAAATCCTACCTGTAAGCTTCAAATAAGAAAATATGATGCTGTGATTTGGGCGAACTGACCCTTTAAAAAACCTTTTTTTCTAATTCCTTCTACAAGTGTGATAAATCTGAGCACTCTCCAGTTTGTAAAACAAATTTGACTCTTAAAGTGTTGATTTACTCGCGTTAGGAAAAAAAAAATTTGCTTTTGACTTTGTGCTTCAATTTCCCAATAACTTGTTATTTATTTTCATGGAGCGGCTCCGGTTCAGGCCCTAAACCTGCACCGGATGTTGCCGTTGCCATTTTTTCACCGCATGTGCACAAACCCCAAATTATCTTCGAGGCTAAACTATAAAATCCGAGCGAGACAACAATGTCCTTTTTCTCGTCGTTTGGGTGAAGCTGCCTTTTTAATCCAGCTGTAAAAGTGGTTTCCTCTCAGAGATAATTGGGTTATATCCAGCTGACAAAGACTGTAAGTGTATAAACGTCTGCCGTCAAGTTCAGGCACATCTCCGTCGCTCGCCAGTTGAGAAGAGCTGAATTCGTGCTGAAAGGTTGTAAACACGTACGTTTCAACGAAGTACACTGATCCAGAGACACACCTGGCTGCACAACAGGTAATATGGTAATGCCCTACCCACCCTCCAAAAAAACCCAAAAATACGATTTCACAACTTTTCTTACCTTTTGAAAACATTTTCTGACTTTTGCACATATTTCCTGCCCCTTTTGCACATTTTTCAAAATGTTTGCACATCTTTTGACCTTTCCTCTCTCATTTTTAAACATCTATTAGAACTTGTGCATCTTTTCTGCCCCCTTTCACATCTTTCCTGTCCTTTTGCACATCTTTTCTTAACTTTTGCATAACCTTTACATCCTTTCACACATCTTTTCTTTCCTTTTGCGCAGCCTCTGTCCTTTTTGCGCACGTTTTCTTACCTATTGCACATCTTTCCCCCCTGTATTGAACGAATAAATCTTTAGTTTGCGTGATAAAAAGTCGACATTTGTGGAGACTAAAATGGAAACCACGTGCAGCTCCGCGCAGCTACACCCACCATGACACTGACCCGGGGCCAGGTGATGCGTTTGCGCGGCCTGGGGAACTGAGGTATCCGCGGAATGCCGGGCCAGGAGACGGCGGCGTTTCAGCACCGGGGCCCGGGGGCGGGGAGGAGGAGGAAGGGGGAGAAGGAGGAGGATGGCCCGAGAGAACTTGTGGGAACTCGTCCCGAAAGTGCGCAAGGAAGGAAGGAGGGAGGAGAGGAGGAGAGGAGAGGAGGGGGAGGACTGGGAGGGACCGGAGCGGAGAAGATCCTGAACGCTCCTCAGCTGTTGTTTGGCGGCGTGAACTCGGACCACAAACCGTGAAACATGTCCGGGACGAGCAAGCCGTGAGCCGGACTGACAGGTTAGGAACCGTCCCCCTCCTCTTCCTCCCTCTTTCCTCCCTCCGGGTGAGCGTTTTTTTGGGGGTTTTTTTTGGGACAAACTTCACCAACAAACGCGAAACTTTCGACCTCTTTTTTAACAGCTCATCCAATCACTTCCTATTTATTCCCACCTGGCTGCTTAAACATGGCTTTCTTCCTCTTTTATACCCCTTCAAAATAACTTCTGGTACTCTTTGGTTTCTTTTTACTTTACGTGTTACCTGCAGCCTCGTCACCGACCTGTTGCACAATTACGCACCGCCGGATACGCGCGTGCGTGCGTGTGTTTGTGTTGCAAGTTTGGGCAAACCAGTTCAAAGTAATCAGACTACAGTAACTTTTGGGGCATCCAGTGTTACACAGAGCTGGTTGGCTCGTTTTTAGTCTCATTGCGCGGTGTCAGGTTGCCTTTCTGCTGCGCGCACAGGTGTTTCTGATGTGCGCCCACAGCCAACGCCCCTCACTCAGGAAGTGTCACCTCCACAAATCTTTATATCTGCAAATCTTTAGAGAAAAATGTGTTTGTCTGGATGTGTTCATGTGTTCTCTTCTGATTGGTGGAGGAACAGGAGTGTGCAGCAGGTGTCTTTTTGTCAGATACACCCTGCTGATTCGGTCTGTTTTCCTTTTTTTTTTTTTTTTTAATGTTTAAATTTGCAAATCACTCATGCAGACTCGTGCATGACAAACTGGAAATGTGCAGGGCTAATAATGAAATACAAGAAAAGAAGAAGGGAAATAGATTTACATCGCAGTGTAAAACACAGCACGGCGAAGGACAGATCGAGTCGAATGAACCAAAACATAAGACGGGGATGGCGAGTCTGTAAAGAAAAAAGTCCTCCCAAAAAAGACATAACAGACCTTCAGCCACTTTGGTTTTAATGTTTTTATTAAAAGCTGTTGAGTCGACATTTATGGTCCTTTTGCATGCTGCAGTTTGTGCTTTGGATGTAAACTAACCATCGGTGACACCAGATTAGATGAGATAAACGTTAAGTGGAGGGGAAATGAGGTTGTCGCAATAGCACAATATACCAACACCGAGGTATATAAAAGCTAGACCCTCTCAGTATAATTGAGTAATACTTTTTATATTTACTTTTTATGGTGAAAAAAGGCAGTATAGTGTGGCATAAAGCTGAAACGGCACATAAAAGCCAAATAAACTCCATACCAGCTTCTCAGTTGTCAGAATTATCTGTTTTTCTTTGACTTATGTGACACTAAACCAAACATCTTTGGGTTTGGGGACTGTTAGGTAGACAAAAGGGGCCATTTGAAGACACAGCCTTAAGTGTTAGGTCATTGTTCACTATTTTCTTGGTCATTTTACCACCAATGGTAACAAACAATCTGTCGATAATGACCAGTGCTGTCACATAAAACAGCAGGGTAGAGGAGGAAATAAGATGAGACATTCAAAGCTGTTTTAAAGCGTTTGTGGAAAAGTAAAATTCAGTTAGTGTTTGTTGTAAATGTTAACACACAAAGGGGTGAAAAACAAGCAAACAAATGGAAAGTAAAAGTCCAGATCTGCAGTACAGCTGAGGATACTGAGCTCAACTGTTTCTTATATTTGTGTGGGAGTTTAGAGATTTTTAACAACTTGGAGTTAACAGTCTAAAGATAAAAACTTGCACTTTTAGACTTGGTTAAAAAAAACGCGGTTAAAAAAATCAGTGTTTCTCTGCTAGAAATCTATTATTGGCAGCATTAGGATGGCTTATAGCCACTCATGTTGCGAAATCAAAGTCAAGTCTGTGACCTTCATAACAGTTTCCCAGGAAGTTTTTTGGAAAGCTTTTGGTAATAATTGAAGGAAAAATAGAGACAAAAATCTGATATAATGGTCTGTGTTTGGGCTTGTTTATAGGCCGTTGTTAATGTGATTCTGAAGCATTTAGGGACTCATGATTTGGTGTCTGTGGCCTGTCCTTGTGTAACAGGAGGGGAGGGGGGCGGGTCATGAAAGTTTAGCACAAAGTGGAGTGAGCACCTTCCCAAAACACACAACCTAAATATTATGGCCTTTACCAAAGTATGATTTATTGCACGACTGTTATACTTTTTTAGCTCGGAGCACCTCGGACGTAATGCAAATCGAAGTATCTAACTGTGAGCGTGTGTTATGCTCCGCTGCCTGTTAATAGTCGTATTCAGGGTCAAAGCAGCCAGTGCTTATTCACATCCCTGCAGCAATCCCCGAACACACGATTTGTTCCACATTGTTTCCGCGTGCTCACACAGAGGAGAGGCACGCATAGATGCAGATTGGCTCGAAATTAAACGTCTGGGGGTCATCTAGCCGAGGCCTGTTTGCGAGCTGTCCATCTTGCGAGCCTCGTGTTTGCAGAGGCAGGAAGGTGGAAGCTTAGGGAGGAAGGAAGATGGAAAAAAAAAAAAGAGGCAGGCTATTAAAAGTCCCCTCGGTTTGTGTGCGGCGTTAATGACAGACCCAGACCTTGGCAGCGGCCTTCCATCCTGGTACTGTTCGTGTTCAAAGGAAAGAAATGTGGCACCGTCGTATCTGGCTCCCCGGGGTTTAGTTTTGCAGCTCCGAATCACCTCCTCTCTTCTTGTTTTTCAGCAAGAGGAGGAGTGTCAGCGCATACCTCAGCCAGCTGAAGGTAAGAGGTTAAGCAAACGCCCCTCCTGTCTCTCACTTGCTCGCTGTATCTGCCTCAATTTTTTACATATTTTCCTTTAAGCGCTCGCAAAATGTGAGCAGAGAAAACATGCAGAGTAACTGGTCTCGTCTGAACTGCTGCTGTTTGTGTGTTGTAGGTGTTTGGTGGTCGGAAAGAGATGGACTCACTCAAAAAGGAGCTGGAGGAAGAGCTGAAGCTCTGCACCGATGACCCGAGGAGCCATGCATGGTACCACGGGCCACTGAGCAGAGAGGTACTACTATACACACCTACGTACACTTATATATTAAGCTGGAGCCACCTGCTGGTTACCTTTACTCTGCATAGCTACAGTAAACAGGAGAAGGGGCTAGTTCTGTCCAAAGATGATAAAAATCCACCTAACAGCACCTCTAAAAGCTCACTGAACCTTACAAGAAGTGACTTCTTCACTTTGTCACAGAGGCTGCCAGAAAAACTCAGGGAAGTCCCTCCTCGTGGCTGAGAAATAGTCCCGCATAAAACCCTCTGTTGTTATTTGTATGTATTTTTTTGATGGATTAAACAAGCTTCAGACTGTGATTTTTTTCGCCTTTGGACAAACACAGACTATCTGTTTCTCTCTTGTATCCAGTGTTTGTGCAGAGCTGAGCAGACATTGGCTCTGGTTTCATACACTCAGTTGCTCTTTTATTAAGTACACATACATACAGTAGCTAAAACTAATGTAGTTTACTCCATTTGTCCATGCAGTTTATATCAATAAGTGGAGGCTGAACAACAGAGATGCACCTCCCTGTATAACAGTATAACAGTTTAAACAGCACGATAACATTGCAGCCTCTAAAATGATCAGTCGAATCCACACAAAGTTGTAACCTTCGATCTCAGGAGTGTTATATTACAGTGCAGTAGTTTAAGCTCAGTGTACCTAACATACTGTACAAACATGAGAGTAGCTTCAACCTTGAGATTCAGACCTTTTGCATTGACCTCTTGTTGCTGACTTAAGTAACTCGCTAACTCATCTCCAGGCTGCCGAGTCTCTGTTTGAGCGGGACGGAGACTTCCTGGTCCGAGACTCGAGCTCCGCCCCCGGGGACTACGTTTTGAGCTGCTTTTGGAAGGACGGGCCAATGCACTTCAAGATCATACGAGTGGTCCTTCGTCCCAAACAGGTGTGTTACACGTCCTTGTTTGGCAAGAGGGGAGATAGTCGATCAGTTGGTAGATTGATTTATTATGAATCAAAATCATCCACTGGTCCCAGCTTCTTAACTGTGAGGACTTCCTGTTAATATTGAATCTCTTTAGATTTTTGAGTGTTTGTTGAGACGCCACCTTGAGCACCAGAAACTTGCCATAGTCATTTTTTGCTATTTTCTGTCTCTTTTCTAAACAAATGATTAACAAGACAATTGAACAAAATAAATTTTAAATCACTCATCATTAAAAAAAAGTTTCAGCTAATTTATTTATGTATTTAAACAAAATAATGCAGCTGAGAGCAACGGAGCCGGTTTAGTCGTAAACTGAATGACTGAATGAATCACTTTGCTACGTTTTATGCAGATCATCAAAATAAAAATCATTCTTTTGTTTGTCAAACACTCGCGGGTGAGTGTAAAAAGACTTTTTTTTGTTTGACTCTCCCTACAAAAGGCCCGCTTGATATATTATACGTGCACCTCCGTCTGTGTGACAGGGCTACTCTCGGGAGCTGTTCCAGTTTGAGGAGGATCGCTTTGACAATGTTCCCGCTCTGATCCGATTCTACGTGGGCGGGCGGCGGCCCATCTCCCAGGCCTCAGGCGCTGTGATATTTCACCCAATCACGCGGACCCTTCCTCTGCGTGTCATCTCCGAGCGACACGGGGAGTCCAAAGGCGGCAGACGCGGAGCTGCGGCGGGAGAAAGACACTCTGAATCCAACAAAAGACGAAGCCTCAGCTCAACACACGCCGACTCGCTGCAGGTCATCAATCCACTGCTGAGGTGGGAGGAAGTCTGTTGAAATGTGGTGTGGTGAAAAATACTGCAAGTGCACAAACGAACAGGTGCGATCATGAACTTTTTTTTATGTGTGGCAGGAGTGGGAGTCAGCCCTCTAACCTGGAGAACGTCGGACGGAGGCCTTCGCTTCAGTCTGCGCAGTCTGACAGCAACCTGCGAACTGGTAAGTTATCGTGAACATCCAAACACTACGTACGTTTGTTTGTTT
>JAOXYL010000061.1:21752189-21762339 GCA_028564955.1 Terapon puta
CCGACCAGCCGTGCACCTTCCCAAAGATGAGCGGATCTTTTTTTTTTTTTTTTTCCCAGTGTGGAGTTACTCTTTAAATATTATTTCCCCTTGAGAAGCATCCAGCACCTGATCATTGTTAGTGAAGCACCTTGTCTCTGTAACCCTCTATGTGAGCATAACGAGCGTTACCATGTGTTTTTCAGCATGCGACGTCTGGGCGGAGAGAAACGGACATTCAGTATGAGACAGGTGAACAACAACAACAACAAAAAAACACATGGGAAACACACTTTTACAACAAAAAGCAGTTTCTGACAGTCATAAAAAAAACACAGGGACGAAGTGGAAATGTTCAGGTAAGACATCTGATTTATATGAACAGCATCAGTGAAATGGGAGGGAACGAGGGACGGGGGGGTTGCAGAACGTGATGCTGGGGGGGGCTGGACACTCACCGAGAGCTGTTTGTGTAAAATCTTTAAGGTGGAAATCCTGGGTTTGACAGAGCGATTAAACTCCCTCAGACAGAGAGAGAGGGGGGAGTGCTGCAGCTTGGAGAGCGGGAGAGAGAGGGGGTGGCAGGCCGGTGGGAAAGGGGACGGGGGGGAGAAAGATGGAGGGGCAAACTGTGGCTGGGAAGGGAAGGAGGGGGCGGGGGGGGAAAGAAAAATTACACCAGCAGCGAGAGGAAAAGGAAAGAAGAAAAGAGAGGAGTCAAACAGATGCAGAGCTTTGTGTACTTCAGTGGATGAAGGGTTAAAGAGAGAGCAAGGGGGTGTTATGGGGCAAGTCTGTGCAGCAGAGAGGAATTAGAATTAGCCCCTGAGGGCAACAGGGTGGTGGGGTAAGACATGAGAGGAATGTGTGTTGAGCTCCGTGTGTGTGTGTGGTTGTTTTAAGGCATTGTTAAGCGACCACGTGAGCGTCGCCTCGCACTCCTTCAGTGGTCAGGACGGGGAGAGAGCTGGGCTTTGTGAGGATTCAGCGTCTTATCATAAGTTAGAAACGTCTTAAAAATGTATCTGTGACCAGTCGCCAAACCAGGAGAAGTACTGGTTTCGGAATATATTGAGAAAAATATGGATGTATTTGTCATTCGACGCGAAAACGTGTCGGTCATTAAAGGATAAGCCAAGAAATCCCATTAAAAGGATAAAAAAAAATCTTACAAAACCTGATCCATCTTATTCCTCTGAGCCACAGATCAGCTCCATTGTTGTCTAAATACTATTAGAAAAGATAAAGAATTCTTGAAATGAACAAGAGCACTCTGGTTTCTTTTTAATCAAGCTCACAAACACTCTCCTCAGCTGCTGCCACAAAGAAAAATACACAAACGTGTGTTGATCTAAAGCTGAAAATAGTCCCCGACAGATGCAGTATTTACTCCTGTCTGAGTAAAGTCTCCTAAAAGCCACCATGACAAGCTGTTTTAGTAAACGACTGAGTCTCTTTTGAACATATTCCTGAAGATTAACTGCATAAAAAGTAGTAAGTTGTTGTACATTTGTTGAGAATAGGGAAAATCTTGAGGTTAAATATTGTGAATTTACTTTTACTTTACCTATTTACTTTACTATTTACTTATTTACCACTACTTTTACAATTAACTAATAGAATAAAATGCATATATATTAAGAAACAATCCCAAATTTGTTTGGGATTTTATGATCGAAAAGAGACCAATCTACATTTTTAAAGTCTTATTAGATTAATTGAAACAAAACATATTTGATTTTTTTATATTTCTTTACCTTTAAGACAGGATAATACAGTCTTTTATTGATAAACGAGAGAGAATAACTGATGAAGGTAAATTATGATATAAATATAATTATGTAATAGTAATGATGTCAGGATGTCATAAGAATCATGTTCAGTAATGACAGGATCAACTTAGCATGATACTATAAGCTACTAAATACAAGACGCCTGCCCAGATTAGTTAAACTGCAGAACAGGACAGGGAGGATCTTCAGGTTATCAAAGGCAGGAGAAGGTGAAGCAGAGAGGGGTGAGGCTCTGAATATTTCGCCCTTGAGACGCCGCACTTTCTATGCAAACTCAACGGGAAGCAAATCGACGGGGAGTGCAAATTTACCTTGTTCTTCTTGCTGAAAGGCCAGAGCTTGGCACGCACTTTGGGTGGGTTGAGGCTGGAGTCGGAGGTTGCTGGTTTTATCCCGTGTGAGTAGTCTTCAAAATCCACATCCGAAGGTCGATCAAAACCGGACTTGTGCTGCTCGATGAACAGCAACGAGTCCTGCAGGGAGACACAGAGTTACACACAGGGGCTCAGTTAAACCCAAGTTATACAGGATTATTGGAGTTATGAAATTACACGGCTAAAAAACTAACTTTGTTGTGGAAAAACACATTAGACACAGCTAATTTGAACTTATATGATATCTGGAGTAGAGAAAATAAAACCCATTAATCATTTAAAAACTGCCCCCTGGGTCAACAAAAGGCTTTGAGTTTTATTACAGGAGTGTTGTCTTAGATTTCTTAAATAAAACTTACTAACTTGTGCACACAGAAAAAGAAACTAATTACAGATGCTTCATAAAACTGCATAGAAGTCTGTTAACTTTAGAGTACTGCAGGCAAATAAAAAAAGTTTCGATTTTAGTGCCTTTATTAGGTCTGTGTGTGTCATATACAGTATAAGTCAAACATTTGGACACACCTTCTCATTCAGTGGCTTTTCTTTCTTTTTTTTTCCCTCTACATTGCAGATGAATAGTGAAGACTTTAAAACTACAAAAGAACATATGTGGAATCATGCAGTAAAGAAAAAACTGTTTTAGATTTTAGATTTTGAGGAGTAGCCACCTTTTGATTTGACGGTCTCAACCACATTAAGAAGGGAAGAAATCCCACAAATGAACCCTTGGAAAGGCACACCTGTTTATTTAAAACCACTCCAGTTGAACACCTCACGATGCCAACAGTGTGCAAAGCTGTCATCAAATCAAAGCAACAAGCTCTTATTGAATGAGAAGGCGTGTCCAAACTTTTGACTGGTACTGTATCTGATCCTTTTCCTGTTCACTGACAACACAAACTGTACAATGTGACAAATGTACTTTAAGTGCACTTAAACAGCATAATATTTAATTAAGATTAGAAACATAAAAACCTACAGATGATCAGCTCAGTTTAGCATAAAGTTGACTTTGACTTTTGACTTTTGATGCCAAAAAAAGGGGGGGAAACAGTAGCCTCATATTTAACTGACACATACGAGAGTGACAACCTTCTTATTTATCTCCCAGCATCCCTCTCAGGTGTGATGCAGGTAAGCCACGATTTCTCATACACAGACGCGTCTCACATTCACCTGTTTCTCGTTGACTTTCGTCCCCGCCGCGGAGATCCCGTCGAGACACTTGGAGATGATGGGCAGCACTTTTTTCTCGATGTCCGAAAACTGGCAGTAGCCCTCCGCCAGCCGCCGAATCCTCCGCTCGTCCATGTCCTGCATTTTCTGCACAGCACACAAGCATCCTTACGTTTCATTTTAAATTCACACCATTTATAGATTATATATATTTAGATACAGTACATTCAAATGCATATGAAAACATTTTTTATTTGGGTTTCATGTCGCTGTGAATGTGAGCGTTTGTGTGTCTCACGTTGAAGATCTGCGGTATCTCTGTGTAGTAGAAGAAGTTCTGCTCCTTGTTGTATTTCTGGAGCTGGGCCGCGTAGTCGTTCCTGCTCTCCTCCGCCGTGTGCATGCGGGCATGGGCGTGCTGCTTGGCCTTCAGAGCGAGAGAGCAGCGAGAGGCGGTGGGATGAGAAGGGGCGCAGCAAGAGGGAGAAACGAAGAGATGCAAAATAAAATGCAAAGAGGGAGGAAAAAGAAACGGGAAGAGATGCAGGGAGCGGGGGAAGAGGAGGTGAAAGCGACCGCGGAGGGAGGCGGACGAGGTTCAAGTTCGAGGGAAAATCTATTAAAAACCAGGAGGCAGAAAATAAAAATAATAAATCGGTGCCGGCGTGTTTACCTTATCCACGTCGGGTTTGGTGGCGTTGATGTCACTTTCTATTTTCTCACACTGTTGTGTGGCCTTTTCAGCCTCTGCCCACTCCTTGGCAAAGCGCTTTTTAGTCTAAATCAGACACACACACAGAAAGGCAGAGACTTTAATACACTTTAGTGGCATTAACAATGCAAAAGTCAGGCATCAGTTTCTCTGGAGCTTCTAAAAATAAAAAGGGACTGTCCGCCTTATAATGTGCATTGCGTTAGTTCACATTAAAGCATGAAAAACAGTCTATTTACTCATTTACAGAGAGATTTAGTTTCATTTGACCTGCCTCTGATACTTCTTTTGAAGTTCAAAGTAAAATGGAAGCGGACGGATTCAGTGGCGCTCAGAGCATTGGACAGAAAATCCCCAATTTTAAAAACTTCATAAAACGTATTCAACTCTTTATAAAGGATTTAGAAGGTGTAATTAATGACTTCATTTCTGGTTAGTGAATTATTTACTAAACTTGAGATCACTTTAAAACATTCATACAAACACTTTTTGGGTTGCCAGGCTGAAAAAAAACACTCTTGCTGGTGTTTTCTCTCCTGCAGGGCGCTTTTTCCCCATTTTAGCACTTAAGTTGTTCACGTCGACCACTAAATTGGGCTGTCTGACCTCCTGAAAAGGCTGCAGAGTGTCTGGACTAAAACCCATTTTGGTAAAAACTTATGTAGACATGATGGACTGGCTGTAAAACCCTGCAGTGTTAACTTCTTTTGAATTTAGAATTAAAAATGAGTCATAGAAACTTAATGATTTATAAATATTTATAACAGTGCACTCGAGGCCTTATTAGAAAGAGCGAGACACTCACTGAGCTTTGCTACTGACAGTATTAATCATTAATGCAGTAATACCAGTTTGGGAAAAAAATCTCTCCAGCCTGGGATTCACTAACTTGACAATCAGTGATTCACAGGCCGGAGAGGTTCGTCTCAGCCTGGTAACTCAGATACTGCTCCAATGAATGGGTCATAACTGATATGCAAAACATTAGGAAATGAGAAATTAACCAATAATAGAGTCATTAGTTAGTAATTAGTTAAAAATGGTACCAAAATTACGTTTAAAATATTCAGTAGCAAGTTCCAGTGCTCCTGCGTTAAACACTATATGGGCCTCACTGCAGAAAGGGGACAAATTAAAAGGAAAAACTTGAATCCAAGAGCAGAGAAACACATTAAATGACAGCAGCAGGGATCACTGAACGTTTTGCAGAGTGGGAGAGCGATATGTGTAAAATGCTACGGCCTTTGCAGTCGCCGGATATCACACCGGTTGAACACCTTTGGAGAAATCTCAGCGACAAGCCCGAGGAGACGCAACACTTCACAGAGCTGCACATTCACAAAGTTTCTTGGAAAGAGCCGTGTAAATGCTCGTTCCTCTCACTCCAATCAGTGAACTCCTGATACTTATTAAACTAGCTTAACTGAGAGTTAAGAGCCGAACATGCAAAAATGTAGAATTTGTCTCCAATCGAGCGTATTAAATAGTAAATGAATGATGAATAAATATTTCCTTGGGTTTCTTTTGAAGAGACTTCCTCATTCAAGCTGCTTTTTAATGCTAAAAAAGAAGTTAAATCAACCAAAATAGAGGACTTTAGCCAATAATTAGAATCGAATTAAACTGTTCTTCTCAGGCAAACTTTCGAGAAATCGTTGGTAAATCATGAGAAATGTTGCACCACGAGACGAGACCACAAGAGGAAAGTGAGATTTTTTTTTAAAGGTTACTTTCAGGTGAACAACTTCCTTGAAAAAGAAGAAAAACAACAACACGTGACTCACACTTTCTAGGTGTTTGAAGGTGCTCTCTAAGTTCTGCTGGGCCTTCTTGGCGTCAGACAGGTGCTGTGGACACGGAGACACGGCGTCAGTCTGACAAACTTCCCCGTTCCCTCTTTCTTTCTTTCATTCTTTCTTTCTTTACTTTTTCCCCCCTTCCTCCCGCTCTCACAGTTTTGCGTTCCTGCTTCAGGTCCTGGAGGTACTTGGTGAGCTCCACGCAGATGCCGGTCATCATGTTCTCGGCGATGAGCTCCCGCTGCCCGGCGTAGTCGTTCAGCTCGTTCAGGATCTCCTGTAACGACGCGTGATTGCTGAACCTGCGGCGCGGAGGAGAGGCCATTTGCAAAGTCACATAACCGACCGCTCGCCAAACCACCCACATGAGATACAAGATAAGTTATACTTAGGAACTTTCTTCCTCATTCTTCTCTCTTTGTACGACTGTGGTGCTTTTGATTATATTATTGTACAATAAGACAAAAACTATCCGTCTCTTTTTGTAGTTTTAGCTCCAGTCTTTCAGCCTGATATCGCACAACTTCCTTTTTTATTTCAAAACGAGTCACTGCAAACCAGACAAGGAGCTGTGTGTGCGACAATGGGAAGCTGGCACAACAGTATTTAAATGAAATAGGAAATAGGACATTTCATTGTTCTCTCACTTGCAGTCTTGCTCTTCTTTGCTCCCTCGCTTGGCATATTTCTTTGCTAAGCTCCTGCAAGACAATGCAAAAGACGAAATGTGACTCACACAAATGAACAAAAAAAAAAAAAAAAACATGTTAAAGTCTTTAAGTTGTGTGGATGTACATGAGCATTCAGAGACCACCGACGCCCACCTGAGCTGCTTGGCGTAGCTCTGCTCTATCTCCGTCCGCTCCTTCACAAATTTGATGTAACGCTCCACCAGGTCGAGGCCGGACTGCGTGTGCTTGTCGATGTGGTCGTACTGGTCCTGGGAGGGGGGACAGGACAGAACGACATGTGTTTTCATTCGCGTACGTGCACAGAAACGCTGGGGACGTCTGTGGAGGAGCCAGTCAATGATTATTTTACACTCCCACACTGAAATTAAACAATGACTATGAAGTAAAAGTTGAACAGTTACATCAGCGTGGGACTTTTTTTATGCGACGTCCAAATTTAACACAATGCAGCCTGGTGTTTTTTTTATTTTAGGTTTGGTTTTTTTTAAAGGTCAAACGGTTATCACATGTCTCATCTGAACAAGTGAAACTGAAAAGCAGACTGAAAGCAAGAAACAAGAGAAGGAGAAGTGAAGCATCGGTGGGGAACCGTGAAGCGAAGTGTCTGCTGGGTCTTTAAAGACTTTAAAACTACAGCTGAGAGGCGATTCATCACAAAGCCAACTGAGAGACAAATGAACCTGCTTCGATTAATCATCACCCGAATGAGAGTTATTTTTCACTGTTTTCTGGCATTTTATTGAACAAGCAACAATCAAGACAGTAATCTTCAGATTAATCAATAATAGAAAATGATCTTCCCCTGCTGTCTTATCTCAGGCAGGTGCTGTTTTGTATTTGTCCCGTTTCATTTTATCTCCCAAAATTGGAAAACAACGTATAAAGAGTGTCAGAATTTCTGCATATTATCTTTTATCCTTTATGGCTTCTGCTGTAGCATTTGCCCCTTTTGTGTTTTTTTCCTCCAATCTCACTACTTTTTCTTTGTAAACAGTATTTTACCATGTCTGATATTCCCACACTATGGTATCTGCAGAGAGAGTGACAGCGAATAAGTCGAAAGCTGTTGAGATAAAGCTGTTTACTTTGCCTGAAAAAAATCTGTGGCACCGAAATGTGCTGCAGGTTACAAAGCCCGTCACGAATACGATAAAGCACACAGATACAAACAGCGTACACCAACGCGTAGATCGACATGTGCACGATACACAGACACCCGTTAGAGCAAAGGATGAGAATAAACTCAGCTAAAGGCAAACAGAGGGTGCTTCAACTTACAGGAATGAGTTTTCTGCAAAAGCACGCTCACTTCTGGATTTAAAACAGGAACGGGGAGACTTTGATCAAATGATGAAAGTAGATGAAGCAGGTTCAACATCTCTGCTAAATATGACAGGGCCAGGCCATCCAAGGCTTTGTAAGTAATTAGTGAAATTGAAGCCAGTGATGGGAGGTGAGAATTGGGGCCGAGTAATTTGAGTATTGAAGTAATCTAAGCAGGAGAAAATGAAGGTGTACAGTGAACTTTTTTTTTTATGAGAGCATGGGTTTGATTTTTTCAGTGTTTGAGAAAGAGTTTTGATAATATCAGATCTGAAGATCAGATGCAGATAGAAAAAAATCTAAAAAAAAAAGGAGAGAGGGTTAATATAGCGACTGACCTCCTCAGTAAGAGGATTAAGGATTAATTACTGATTAAAGTTACTGATTATTATGTCAGAAAACTGAAGAAAAAGACGATCACAATATCTTAAAACTCAAGGTGGCACCATTAAAGGTTCAAACTCTTTGTTTCTTTCTCCGATCAGTTCACGTCAAACAAACCCAAAGATCTTCAGCTAACTAACCGGATGAGTAAGAAAACCAGAAAATATTCACATTTATTGAGCTGGAGCCAATTAATTCCTTTTTTTTTCTTAACCTTTGATTAAAATAGCTGATTTATTTCCTGTCGATCGATTAAACCTCTTGGCTTTTAATTGGATTGATTCTTTTTGTGTCACATTTCATCAGGCTGTTAATCTGTGACAATGAAACTGGAAGCCTAAGAATAACCTCTTTTACACACACACACACACACACACACACACACACACACACACAGTATCCACCCTTCTCTCAGTTCTTCACACACAGAAAACACACGCAGACAGACACATGCACAAATACAAAGGTGAAGCAGAGAATAAAAGCAAACTCTCCTTTCAACATTCCTCTCTCGCTCTTTACACACCACACAACCATGTCTACAAACACACACACACACACACACTCAAAACCTGTCGAACAGGTAACATTTGTCCTCTCCGTCCCCGCTGACATCTACACACTGCAGTGACAAACAGCGAAGGTCTGACTGTAGACGAGTGTGACCACAAAGCTGTGAACACACAGGGTGGCTCTGTTGTTGTGTCTCTTGTGAAATACAAAGAAGGACTCCACCTTTTCATTGTGTGTGTGTGTGTGTGTGTGTGTGTGTGTGTGTGTGTGTGTGGAGGCTGCAGGGTCTTTTGGAGAGAGAGAGACATAGATATTATATCCTCAGAGGAGGGGGGGTGGGGGCTAAATGGAGATCATACAGTAACACAGTTAGCGACGTCCTGGATACGAGAGAGCTGGGAGGAGGCGTGGAAGGAGGAAGGGACAGAATTAGAAAACATCAGAGGACGATGGGAGTTTTTTTAGAGCAAACTTTTGCCTGGAAGGAGCAAAAGATTTTTTTAAAAAATCAGAAACAGTAAAGGAAATAAAAGAGAGTTAAAAACTTTGAGAAAAATCCTTCTGGCGCTCCAGCTGCTACGCCCCATGACGTTACGGCCGCACATCTGCGTGTTTGTGTGAGAGGAGGAAACGCTGATAGTGAGACGAGAGAGGCTTCAGGAATGAGATAATCATTAGCTCAGCGTGAACCTCCGCCCTGTGACTGACGGTCCCAGGGGCCTCTCCAAACCCTCGAACCAGTCGGACTGGCCCCACCCCCTCTCCGTGACGAAGCGCGCGTCTTTCCTCGTCCAGGCCGGTCTCGGGCCCGGCTCACCTCGAACGTAAAGAAAACAAAGCAAAACGGCAGGATTGGGGCTCAGCTATGTGTTCAGTTCTCAGTTTAGGAGCATTAAAACTTAAAAGTCTTTGCAAGGAAACATCCTACTTCTACTGCAAGGATTTAGCTACGCGAATGAGAAGTTATTACGGCAACAAAACCACTAGCGGGATGTTTAAGGATGTTAGCAGCCAACCTTTTATTGATTATGTTTTTTTTTGTTTGTTTCTTTTCAGAGAGACATCCATAAATAGAAAAATAGTAGATCAAATTCAATCCAGTCATCATCAGATCAGTGAAGTCTGTCAGTAAAAATGAATGATGGTCGTCAACGTTGTGCTGATTGATCTGCGACATCAGTCACCAGTCTGTAACTCGCTAACTAATCTATTCATGAGAGTACTTTTACTTTTTACTTTAAATATATTTTGATGCTCAGACGTTGTTACTTCAGATCTTGCACCTCAGCTAACGTTTTAAATGTGCAAAAAGTTGCTGCAAACCTGCCAGTTTTCCAAAGAGGCTACGTAATATGTCAGAATAATAAAGAATTTGGGGAGAATGAAGTTTGAACTAAAATAA
>JAOXYL010000061.1:21934617-21946163 GCA_028564955.1 Terapon puta
TCACTAGACGTTTTCTCCCCATCTTCCCCCCTTTTCCACGTCTCCGTTAGACCCTCTCCGTTATTTATTATTTCGCTCTGGTCGGCCTTCTCCCTGGCCTAGAAAGGTTGCCATGGAGACAGAAGCAGATTTGATGCAGAGTCGAGAAATGAATTATACAGTCAGGGGGAGCGATGTCTGTGTCTGTGTGTGTGTGTCTGTGTGTGTTTGCGTGACTCAGTGCTGAAGAGTGTTTCTTTTTTTTTTTCTTTTTGCAGGTTTTAATATTTCATGATTACCTATAATATTTCTTATTGAATATTTGATATGGATATGAGAGTATGTGTGTGTGTGTGTGTCTGAGCGTGCGCGGATTTGCACGAGCATGCGATTCTTTGTCCACAATATAATATGACATCATATTTTATTTTTGGCACAGCGCCAACCAAACGTGGACCTCCTCCATTCGTGTGCAGGAGCAGCGTGTGGAGAAGAGGCTGCAGCTCGTTTTGCTGTCGCTCCATATGGCGCTGAAAGGACGGGCTGATTAACGAACTCGTCGACCAACAGAAAGCTATTCAGAAATGTTAATTAAGACGCTTATTAAGAAAAACTCTCAAACATTCGCTGCTTCGTTCCAGCTTCTCATAAATAAATTGAACAGTTCTGAGTTTGAGATTAATGCCCTTGAGCGAGTCATTTTAAGATGTCACCTTGGGCTGTGGGAAGATATGATGGGCATTTTTCTCCATTTGTTTTTACATTTACAGAAAGAATGCTTCCTTTATTAATCTACAGAATGATCAACAACAAAAATAACCGTGAAACCACCGTTTCCTCCCAATAATCTACCTCCTGACACCAGCGCTCACCTCTCTCCAGATTTAATAACACATACCACACTGTGAGAGAGCGTTTTCATGTAAGGTGACCTGAGGCCACGGAGTGTTATTTGTGCTGCCGTCTGTCTTGGCGAGGACGCTCTTGAAATTAGACTTTTAATCTGAATGAGTCTTTTACTCCTGGTTTAATATACGTTTTAAAAAAAAATACTGTTACGCTAAGAGAAGACTCTGCGGCTGGCTGCGACTGGATGGATGCAAACGACAGCTCTAACACTGAACTTTATTATTATAGCTCCGAAGAAACTAGTCCCGGTTGGTTTGATCCGTGGGTTACTGATGCTGCAGTGAATTCGAGCGCGGAAATGCCAGTAATGATCAGAGCTACTAAACAGAGATGTTATGACAGGATGTAAATACAATGAACGGCTATTACTGGAAAAACGCCAGCCGTATTTAGTATCAAAAATGTAAAGGATTATAATGCTCAGTCAGCTGTAAAATAATCTATAGTATGTCACTCAAGTCTTACACTACTGATAATATATTCTCACTCTGCTGTTAGAGATGGGATGAGATGTCTGCCTGTTGTCACCTGTTTACACTTAGCATAGCAATAGCAGCTCTCTTAGTGCAGAGTATAAAACAAGACATCTCATTTGCATTTATTCTGGATTCACGTGAGTCAGCGTGGTTTGGACTCGAACTCATCACGCACCCAATTTTGACTGAACACAACGTTTACCATCTCATCTGCCATTCCAGCTCCAGCTGAGTGTGTTTCAACGTGCCCATTTAGGTACAGAAAGGCTTTTTTTTTTAGCGTTATGATGTCAGTCCTTTTCAGCTGAAAAGAGGAGTGAAGCTGAGGCCAAAGCAGCGCTCCATCTCTGTGAGTTAGCATCACTCGGAGCTGGTTTCTGGTTCCTCAAAGGCAAAACGATGTCTCGGTAAAGTGTGTGAGTTTTTCTACGTGGGACCTTTTTTTCGTTCTTTATTTTTTTATCAGGACTAAGCTGGCTAGTGTTCGCTGTCAGTCACTGGGACTCGTGAACTTTTGCCTAACAGCCTTTTATGTCTCGTCCGCTAAGCTGTTGGTTAATGAAGCCATAAAAATCTCCCGATAGGAGCAGCGGGTTTTAAAGCAACGGGACGAAACCCTCGAAGAGAGCAGGGCAGGGAGAAGAGTTGGAGAGAGAGGAAGGAGTGGGAGAGAGAAGGAGAGGATGAGTAAACAAGAGCGGAGTGAGACGATTTACTGTTCAAACTGAGATGACATGGAACGAGGGAGTGAGATGGTGGGAGGCAGGGATGGGCGGAGAAAGAGATAAAGAGAAGATACTTAACGTGAAGATACAAAGCTCATTAATTTGCCTCCGTGCCTGTGTTCATCTTCTCTCCGTTTCTCTTGTTAAGCCTGTTTCCCTCCGGTTTTGTTGTTTTTATGTCACATGCGCACATAAAGTCCATCGTAAAGCTCTGAAATACACACACTACCGCGCAAACAATAAGTGTGTGTGAGTGTGCACACCCGCTGCAACATGGGGCTACTCAAGATCTAATGGGCTAGAATGAATTGCCCTAACAATGGCCATAAATTTCCCTCTACAAATCTGCCCGGTGTTAGTGCGCAGACAGAGACATCATCAACACAAAGAGCGCAGTCATACACACACACACACATGCGCACATGCACACGTACAGTACACAAAGGGAGAGGAGGGGGGGCAACAAGAGCTTTACAGGGGTGAGTGAAAACATAAGAGCGTAGCGGGGAGGGGCGGCGCGAGATGTGATGAAGTAGAGTAGAGAGAGAGAGTGCAAAGGAGATTTCTTTGGAAGTGGTGGGTGGGTGGTTGGGTGGGGGGGTGGAGGGGGGGTTAGCTTTGGTGTGAACATGTTTAAGGAGCTGCTACGGTTGGAAAGAATGGGTGACGGGGGGGCAGAAAACCTCAGATATTGTAGCATGTGTCATGTGTGAACGTGGATGCAGAGCTGCACAAGGATCATATTATGTGCGGTCTGGTGACCCAATTATTGTGGAGACTCTGCCTCCCTCTCTTTCTTTCTCTATGTGTGTGTGTGTGTGTGTGTGTGTGAATCATTCCTGGTAGTCCTCTGCTCGCCCGAGGCCCCGCGGGCAACACCGAAGCAAAGAACACAGAGCTCGGCGCCGCCTGCTGCTGGTTAAAAGAGGAAGTGCACTTAATGTCTGCCACTGCTGCGGTTCTGTTGTGCATGTGTGAGAGAGAGAGAGAGAGAATGTGTGAAAAGGAGATAAAAAAAACCTATTATTGAACCCGGTCATCCCTTTTGATTAGTATGATGCCATCTGATGGTTGAATTAGTCATTGTGTTCACACTTGGCACTTCCTGCTTTTCGCCCCCCAGCGCTGGCATTGCTGTAGGATTCTACGGAAATGGGGAGTCCAGCGATGGAGCCAACCGTTTGGCGTACTCCCTCCGCCATGCCAACCGCACCGTGTCCGGGATGGAGAAGCTGGTGAGCTACCCGCTGCGTTGTTATACACATATATATCTTTCTCAGAAGTCAGCAAAATGTGTCTTATTGCAGTTTCTCGGTTTGAACTTCCAGGTGTCAGACAGCGCCCTCGCCTTAAACCAGACCGTGGAGGAGAGCTTGGTCCAGCTGGAGACGGCCTTCCAGGAGCAGACAGACTACGTGTCCATCGTCCAAAAGCTGCAGGGTCAGCTGGACGAGCTGGTGCGGCTGATGGTGGATGTTCCCTTCTGGTCCAACACTGACATTTCCCTGGAGGACTTGGCCCGCAAGACGGAGGCTTTCGATTTTTACAGGTCGGCACTAAAAAGTAATGTGCTTTGTGATGCAAAAGTGTTTGTTGGATCAAACTGATGCATGCAGGGAATCGACAAAATGATGGTATGATGTCCTTGTTCCCTGGTCTCGGCTGGGCGGTGCAAGTTAAAACCACTAAAATGACTGTAAAGTTTTTAACAAACCTCGGTGACTGTGACATGAGCTCATGTCCACGTTTCGCTGTAATCCACCTGTGATCTGATCGTGATCCTGCCTTATGTGAAATGTCCTACACAGTGGATGTTAAAGGAATAATTGGATTAAATGACTACCATCCTGTGCTTTGTGGCTGATGCGTTTAAAACCTTATCACCTTGTTATTGCCCCCCCCATTTGTTATGACACATCGCGATAAATATGTGTATTTACAGGTGGTTGGGGTACCTCGGCCTGCTGCTGTTTGACGTACTCATCTGCCTCCTGGTGCTCTTCGGTCTGATCCGCAACTCCAGAGGCACTCTGATTGGGTGCGTTACTTTACATCATACCTCAAAAGTTGCTCCTATTGGACGACTCAGATGTTGTTTTTCTCTGAATCTGCGGCTGTTAAAACGGCCGCACGCTCGTCATGTCGTCGAACTGAGTCTCGACTTTACAGATATGTGTTTTCTTTTGCCCTTCAGAGTGTGTCTGCTGGGGGTTTTGACTCTGATAATCAGCTGGGGGTCTCTCGGCCTGGAACTGGCTGTCGCTGCTGTAAGTGTAACCATGGCAACATCTCCGAGCTCTCCGGCTCCGCAGTGATGTAATCTTTTCCCCACCGCTCCAGTGTTCAGCGTGGATGTTACTGTAGCCTGATGTGTCATGTGTGCTCACCCTCTTACAGTCAGCCAGCGACTTCTGCGTTTCCCCGGATACCTACATCACCCGGGTAACCAAGGAAAACGCTGTCATCAACCAAGGTATGCAGACAATCACGGAACTGGTGAACCAGCAGCAGCCATTTTTTAAGGTTTTTGTGCGAGAAAACAGTGATTCCAAACCTTTAAGGCTCACAGACCTGTGCAAACAGGTTAAATAGGCCCTTTTTGTGAGCAATTCAACCAAAATTTCCCTCTTCATTATGTCTATATCAATTATTTGAGAGACTTGAAGACGTAAACAATCCGGCGTTGTCATCACAACTTGGGATGATTTAAGGACCCCGCTGCTGTAGAACGACAACACATTTTACGATTTGTGAGTCGTATTAATTATAATTCACGACCTTGACAGAAGGAGTGAGAGGCGAAATCGGTCATATTCAGATACAGTAGGTCGACAAATGAGCAGAAACATCCTGAATAAACCCTCGTTTCCACGCTGACAGTCGAATCTCACCCTGACATGTTGCTTCTATTTTAAGAAACAAGTGTGTGCGCTTGTGTGCGCACCAGTGTGTATCCAAGGGGATTGTGGGATTGTGTTTGACTGACACTCTGGTATCTAAAAGCTCTCACTCTCACTCTCTCTCGCTCTTTCTCTCTCTGCTGACTGCAATGCATCAGCGATCCCGCACACACCCCGCTTCCTCCTGCCCATCCCAGATGTAAAAAAAAAAAAAAAAGAAAAAGAAGACGAAGGAGGAGAAAAAAAAATCAGAGCACATTTTGGCTTTTTAACTCGGCATCATTATCTGATTTGTTCTCTCTCTCCATCCTTTTATATCCCTCTTTACCTCTCAATTGCTCCCTTTCTTCCTCTCCCTCCCTCACTTCCCTCTTTGCACTCATCTAATGAGTTCTGTTGTCTGTCAGTTGTTTCCGCTCTGTAGAGCACAGATGTTGCCTCTCCAACACACACACACGCTCTTTCTCACACTCACACACACACACACACACACACACACAGAAAACACACTCAATTATGCCTGAGTGATACTGCCTCGTGCCTCCAAAGAGAGGCTGAGTTTAGAAAGTCTGACCGTGTTTTCCTTCCTTTCATTAAACAGTATATTTAAATGTATGTATGTGCATTTTATTGATATGCCTTTAATGCATTTATTGCTACATTCCCAGATATCCTGCAGTATTACCTGAGGTGCAGCTCCGGACAAATTAACCCCTTCCAGCAGGTAACTTCACCTTCGCCTTTTTTTTTAGGCGCTTAAACCAGTTAGAGCAATTACATAACCTGAGTATATGTGTGTGTGTTTTTGTGTGTGTGTTTCACCTTTGTACCTCCTGTGCGTCTGTCTCTCTGTGTGCTTTGCAGAGGCTGTCAGGGAGTCACAAGGCATTGGTGGAG
Source organism: Terapon puta (assembly GCA_028564955.1). Taxonomy (NCBI): domain Eukaryota; kingdom Metazoa; phylum Chordata; class Actinopteri; order Centrarchiformes; family Terapontidae; genus Terapon; species Terapon puta. The sequence goes on from JAOXYL010000061.1 coordinate 21,940,504, forward strand.
ATGCAGGATGATGTGGCAGAGCTACTGAGATCAGCAACACGTGATTATGCCAACACCAAGGTCTGTGTGCTCGTGTGCGCAGTCATCTGTAGGTCTTTATTTTCACGGATGAGTGGATTTTGCGTTAGTGGGGGCGTGATTAAAGTGGCAAAAGCGCCAGTACACACACACACACACACAGACATGCTTATCTGGGGTACGTACATAAACATAAAGGCGGACATCTACATTCGAGCGTGCACATGAAACCTTTGCTTTGTGCGTGCAGGGGAGTCTCGAGCAAATCCAGTCGGTGCTGAATTCCACCGAGGTCGGCCTCCACCAGCTGACAGCTCTGGTCGACTGTCGCAGCCTACACATGGTGAGTCACGCGCGTGTGTTCGCGTGTTATGTCGGTCCTCGAATCCACCGAAACACCTTCTCAACAACTCAACTCCTCTCGCCTGCGCAGGACTACGTTCAGGCGCTGACCGGCCTGTGTTACGACGGGGTGGAGGGCCTCATCTACCTGGTCCTCTTCTCCTTCGTCACCGCCCTGATGTTCTCCTCCATCGTGTGCAGCGTGCCGCACACCTGGCCCGGCAAGAGGTAACACACACGCGCGCGCAGTCTCCGCCCCGAACACACACCAGCCCTGCAAAAGCCTTTAGATCCCCCACATGTCAGTTAACCTGTGCACTAACCGCTAACATGTTACCAGCTCTCACTTCTTAATTGTCTAACTGAATCCATCTTATGACCTGAAAACAGTGGAGAGACCCGTAAAGAATCTACACGGTGCCCATGCATGTCATTCTTTAAGTGTATTTGCCTCCTGAGCTGTTGTTTCCTTCCATACGTCTTCCTGCCCGTCTTTGCATCCACCCAGTTTTTCTCTGCAAGTTTTGTTTATTTGATTTGTTTGCCGTCAGCGCTGCCGGTCTGGCTGATTGTTTGTCTCTATGTTTGTACATTTCTCTCCATTTTCTTTTCTCCGCTGTGGACTTGGAGCTCCATTGCTGCGTTAGATTGTGGATCACCACGTTTTTCTTTTTTTTTTTTTTTGTATTTTTTTTCTGTGCCCCACTTCCTCCTTCTGTTCCGTCCCTTCCTCCTCTCTCCCTGTCCTGATTTGGAAATGCTTTGGGCTTCAGCGAATGATGGTGGATAGTGAGGAAATTAAACCACCCTATGGTCCGATAAACGGCCCCTTCAAATAGCCATTCAAACGACCAAATTATCCTTTGGTTAAAATCTAAAAAGTGCAAAGAGCTCTTGACCATACATGCAGTGATGGCTTTCACCCTGGTGAACAATTTGAGTAATGAAACACAGCTGTGCTGTAATAGTGGCGTTTTCTGCTTGTTTGTTGGGTGTGAATTACCAGCAGTGCTAATGTATGGCCCAGCAGGTATTATACAATAATCCATGTCCCCGAATTCAGTGAGAATAACCGCTCATGGGGTTGGTTGCTTATTAAAGGCTGGCTGTGCTGCAACTGCTGAGTCCGTCCGAGGGGCTGCACAGCTTATTTCTGCTGCTCTGAGTGAAACACCTCCATCTGGTGGCCAGTCAAAGCTGTAACATCTTTTGTGCCTTTTGTCTTTGTTGACAGAGCGCGCTGATGATAATATTCGTCATACAGCTCCCTCCCTCTTTACTTCTTTGAAACATTACCAGCTTGATGGGACTTTGTTAGTTTGTGGACAGCTGGTACAGACTTTCCAAAAACAATGAGGAAATGATGAAAAAAATAGCTTTAATAATAGGCTCTACATATGCACATGTACATGTATTTTAAGGCCCATTCACTGTAGAAGCCAGTACATTTCTGTAGCCAGAGATCCAACTTCCAAATCAGCACATATCTTATTTGATGCCTCATTTTGTTACGTTGCTGGCCGTTTTTACATTTTTGACCATTTTATGTCTGAAAATGGTTTGCCCAAACCAGCCACATTACCTCCTTTTTTCCTGATGTTTTTGCTTTAAGTTTCATGGAGCACTCAGTGATGCATGAAGTACTTCAAAGAAAAAATGGATTTTTGAAATTTGACTGTTTGGACCATTTGAAATGGACAGTAATGATCAGGATCTTCTGTGTCAGTAGAGAACGGCTGCATGAAGAAAATGACTGCATGTTTTTGCGTATTAAGAGAATCTGAGAATATGTAAGAGTCTGCTATCTTTACACAGTTTGATTTCACCTAACCACACACAGCAACAAAGAAACTGCTTCATGGGTCCACTCTGGGCTTTGTAGTAACATTAGAGACCCCGCTGTTCTTGTAATGGACCTGTTTTGTAGATGAATGCTGCCCATGTTCCTTTTCTTCTTGTTCAGCTGCTTTGGGGCTGAAGGCATGGCCTTACCCAGTCTTTGTATCAGGGGACTCCACGCAGTACAAGTACACCTTCCCCTCTCCTAACCTCCTCTTCAACCACTTGTTTACACTCTGTTGTCTCTCTCGGATCTCCCTCCCCTCTACCTTCCCCCCCTCCCCCCTCTCCATCACGCCCTCTCGTGCCCTGCCCTTACCCCGACCAATTGAAGGACGGATGAGGAAGACGGAGAGGACGAGTCGGGTGCCTCGCGGGGCGGTGTGCACGATAACCTGTACCGCGTTCACATGCCCAGTCTCTACAGCTGTGGCTCCAGCTACGGTAGCGAAGCTAGCCTGCCCGCTACAGCCCACACTGTCAGCAATGCCCCCGTCACTGAATACATGTGAGTTAGCACCCACCGCTAGCTAGAGGCTAGCAGGTTTCGACACACTGCCTGCCATAGGTAGCTGATGCTTGACCCCCCTGAGACCCAGAGTAGAAGCATAGCAACGCTCACTGCCTGCGATACCATAAGTTAGAATAGCTAGTTTGGGATTTTTTTTGTTGTTTTTGTTTTTGCAATGTATGGCTCACATGTCCTTTGTGACACACTCTCAGTAGTATTTGTCACTCAGTGAGTTAGAACCCTTCACTAGTTTCCCTGTGAAGCTGACTGAAAAACCTGCTGCCAGCCTGCCTGTTTCAGTCCACAGCGTTGTCTAAATAAAAACCTTTTTTTAAAAAAAAGAGCATTCAGGTTTGCACATAGGATGAGTTCATGAAATCCACCCTGCTTGCTACATGTTACAGTTTGCCACAGGACTTGCTTGCTCTGAATGCAACGAAAACACACAGGACAGATGAGCTTATTTATCTCTAGGCTGCCACTGCTTGCTACTGTTTTAGCTGTGAGTCAGTCAGATGATGTTTGTTGTTTGCTGCGAAGGAAAAGCCTGTAACTCTGCAGCAACAAACCAGGAAGTAGACAGTACCTGCACTCTGAACATTATGTGGTATTTTGAGTTTTTTGGACCATTAAAGGACTGAAGTGTTTATTCAAAGACATTCACTGTAGCTGTAGTCAGTTTTGGTCAAACATCAAGTTATGATTGCATGATTATACAGTTGTAAGTATAAAGATCCTACATTTAATTTTTACTGAAATGGAGCTTTAAATACCGAACAGTGATTAATTTGTGTTGTTTATATCAAACTACCTGGATAAAAAACACAGTGTAAAAACTTTGGACTGTTTCAGGTACATTTATGTTCCTTTTGGGAACTATGCTCTCCCATACTTCGTGTAATTCTTTGCATTATTGCTGTAAGGGGAACCATGTTCCTTCAGTTTTTTCATTTATATTTCTAATCACTCATTTGCGCTGTTGTAGCTGAAACACCAGAGAAAGTAACTCTTACTTGGCTTACGATTAAATTGTGTTTGCAAAGGACATTTAAAGCTTACTGACAGATATATTTAAGACTCTCTTTTATCTTTTTTTATCTTTTAATAATTGAAATGTTGCTCTGAAAATAACAAATACATACTATAATGTGTGCCAGAGGCCTGAGCCAGTGTCCCGTTGTGAAATTAAATGTTTTTCTTTGGTGCATTGTTAAGAAAGAATGTTAACTATGTTGGACTGTGGCAGAGAAGTTTAACCTCTGGCTACACGGCACCACCGAGCTGAAGTCCCTGAGTTGTAATTATTACTGAGGCCATTTGTCAGGGAGCCATTTGTCAGGGAGCCATTAAGTCGTAACCATGAGCAGACCACAGATGAGCAAGAGATCAGCAGCTCAGCAACTGAGCACCGGTGGCAGGGTGACCACATGCAGTAACCTCTTATTCTATAACGCAGGAGCCAGAACGCAAACTTTCAGAACCCTCGGTGTGAGAACACCCCCCTGATTGGCAGGGAGTCCCCTCCACCCTCTGTAAGTGCACACTTTCTAGAACACACTCTCCCTCCACTATCTTCCAATACCCACAGTGCAGCTGGGAAACACTCAAAACCGCAGAACCCGCGGAGACGGCGTCTCACAATTTGAGAAAGAACGAAAGAAAGCATGGCGTCGACAAATGGGCCTGTATCTCGCTTTTTTTAATAGCATGCTAGTGTGGATATTGGAAGGTAGTCCCCCCATCCCTACACCACTGCAAGTGTTCTCTGAAGTAGACCGTGATCATGGGTCGCCTTTCTGAAGGTCATTTTGGCAGCCTGGGATAACTGGAAGTTTGAAAAGAAGCCCGTTGTTAGTCGGACTCGCACTCGCATCAAAAGAGAGGCTCGTCTCTTTTGACGAGTGTAACTGTTGGGTCGAGTTAGACGCACAGTTGTCCTCTATTTCTGATGTAAAAAAAAAAAAAAAAAAAAGGTCTGGTTGTGGCCGTCTGCGCCGTGTGAGGGGAACTCGCGGATCACGAGACAGTAAAGACTGAGAGAACTGCACAGTGCATCAAGCCTTTTCTTCGACACCAAAAGACGTCACTCTGTCTAAACTGCACCTCCCATCTGCTATAAACAGGTTGATCATTCTGGCTTTGACGAGGTGCTGCTGGGCCTGTAGGTGTGGATGGTTTCAAACTATCAGCTGTATATTTGGGGCTACAACTCTGCAGACTGACTAAATTTAATCCACAAATCTGCCTTTTAGGACACTGCTCCATGTCGCCTGGCCGTTTCCCGCGGCCGAGCTGGGGAAAAAAGTAATGTTTTAAAAAGTTCGGCCCCCGAGTAAACTCGAGCCCAAACCTCTAAAGTTCCCCCCAACCCCACCCCCACCACCCCACCCCCGTTCCCACAGTGTGTCTATGTGTGCATTTTCTTGTCGAGGTGTATGTGTCCTCTGTTTCTGTGCCCCCCCTCACTCTTCACCATTAAAACAGCCACAGGAGCACATGTTTTCCCACCTCCACTGTTGAACCGTAGCGGCCAAACCCCAAAAATCGGCCACGTCCCGTCGCTCTTAGGCAGGGCCGCCGCCACCGCCGCCGCCCGGTGCCGGAGCGCCCGCCCGCCCGACGTGGAGAACCAGAGGCCTCCGACAGTAACTAGCTAGCCGCTCACAAAGAGACCACTAACTCATGCCAGGCTAACCTGCTACATCAGAACTAGAGCACTAACTACAAACCACTGACCAAACGGACCACACCCGCTAATTTACAGTAACATCACCCCGACCTAATCAGCTGATATGTAACCAATGACTGTTGTGATCAAACCCCCGGCTGTCCAAATGACTGGTCAAAGTAATTCTGCTGTATCTGTGTGTGTTTGTCTGCCTCACACACCTTTATCACACCTATCTATCTATCTATCTATCTATCTATCTATCTATCTATCTATCTATCT
>JAOXYL010000061.1:22703607-22716390 GCA_028564955.1 Terapon puta
TGCGACGACAATGGACGTCAGGATGAGCAGCTGTTGTGTCGGCTAATCCAAATATACTAAGAGACTGCAGCATCTACTGTTTTTCTGGTTATGAGTCTAAGAAGAAGAAACATTTTCTTTCAAGCGATGAAGCCCTGACAGCTGTCACAATGTGATAAAAAAGAAATGAAAAACAATTCAGTTTTCTGGAGAATACAGCAGCGATTGTGATTCTGATGAGTGTGTTTTGGACTCACAGGTAAACCGAGTTTGATGGCATCTACAGGAGCCTGGAAGGGCCACGCAAAGTGATGTTTCCATAATGTGGTCAACACCTCTTTGCGCAGGAACTGAAAGAGAAAAAAAAAAAGAAAGACAACAATTAGTCACAGTTAAAACCAAAAACTAGACACGGCTCACGTGTAAGAAAACACAAAGAGAAATCTCTGTACCTGCAGCTGGTTGGTCTGTCGCTTGGGTCTGGAGGGGTTCCATGTTTCAGGGGGTGGGGGGTTGAAGGGGAGCGGCGGCGGGGCAGAGGGAGGGTTCTGGCTGCTGCCCGCCTCCAGTCCGTCTCCCATCGCAGTGGTGGGTTGCAGCGGCTGAGCAGACAGTTTAGGCGGATTGGACCTGGCAGGGGCAGGCGGGACCGGGGGGAGCCCCCTCAGGCCATTACACTCCTCGCTCGACTCTCTAAGAAAGGGGGAGGAGGGGGGGGGCAATCGAGGTAAGCGTGAAGCGAACTCTGACTCCCCTTTCACAGGATGCAAACCAGCCTCACGCCATCATCAACTGTCTCACTTATGTCACTTTAAGACATCAATAACAACGACAACATGGCGAGGAAAATGTTTTTTTTTCTATTCGCCCTGATAGCGTGCGTGTCTTAATGCAGCCGACGTTCGCTCCTTGTTGTAGGCCGTCTTAAAAAAAACAAAGAAAGAAAACATCCCTGGTTATGCAGATTAAGCGCGTGCATACCAGACGAACCGTAACTTGTTAGATGTCAAACTCTCCGGATAAATATTGACTCTGAATTTACGATCAAATACAGACCGTTCGCCCGGAGCCTTTCCGTCTCATCAGGCACAACCATGATTACAAACGCATTACAGATTTCTACACTTCAGCTAGCCCTGTCCAATATTTACTTACTAGTGAGAAGAAATTAGTTTGTGTGAAGTTTTCAAAATGCAAATATCAATAAATATTTTAGGTGTACAAGAAGCTGTATTGTATTTTACTCGTTGGTAGGTTGGACAGTTAGTCCGAAGCTGCCAAAAGAAGTAACAGTGCAGACAATCAAACACTGATACTGTTCGGTTAATATTGTTTTTTATGTACAGTTGCAGCACATATTTGTCATTTAATTGCAACACAAAATATCAACACTTTCATTCAGGAACTTACCAATGACTGAACTGATCCTGAGACTGAAAGGTGTTGAATATTGAGCTATAATTACACATTCATAACATTTTGTCATTTACAATCAACATATGAAACACTGTACGACTGGAGTAAGAAGTAACAAGGACGATGATCCGAACGAAAGTTATGGGATGAAAGTTTGAACGAGGACATTAGTCGGGACGGAGCAGGTGCAGAAGGAAAGATTTTTTCTTTATACACGAACAATGTTAGCAGCATCGGCACGCTGACACACTGACAATCGAATCCATGTCGATGGTGTCAGTGTGTGGAGCAAAAAAAAAAAAAACATGATAAGTGGTAGTGTAGGCTGCACACGAAAGGCACTTCAGTCATCAAGTACACATTAACATACAATTACTGTTACTTATATCATGCAGCAGAAAGAACAACCTGCTCAGTAATGTTACTTTACATTTTCCAGCTAATGTTAGTCAGTATTAGTGGAAAGTATGGGGATGTTTTTAAATTGGAAATCAGATAATGACCAATCAAAACCACAGAATTACACTCAAGACAATGAGCCTGAAAACTGCAACATTGCCACTGATGCTTTTATTATGAAGGCCTGAGCGGGGGGTTAATTCTGGCGCGTTTAAATATTAAGAAGACGGCTGTTTTTTTCTCGGAGACTCACATGTTTGTTGCTCAGCAGCTGCGGTCTAATCCAATTGTGCGATCATATCTCGGTCGGTGAGGCGGCGAGTTCCTGAGGTAACGCGGGAGGTCTGCCGGCGACGTGCAGTGGGGCCCGAGTAAACCGCGACACGCAGATAGAGGGCCGGGTGTCGCACCTGTGAGAGAGAAAGAGAGAGAGAGAGGAGAAAATAAGAGGATCCTTGCCTATGAAAGTGTCTCATACAATTATGACTTTAATGTATTTACAGTTTGATCATTTTATCACAACTGTCATGATTATCTCACTTTATAATCTCATATTTTATTCCTTTATTTTACCACAAGACTATTCACATCTTTGATTCCCCTTTTCACATTTTACCTGTGGGATTTCCTTTTTGTTTGTACAGTTTGAGCTCTGTTGGAGGGAGCCTGACCACGAGATTTTCATGTCCGACGACCGCTTCGCCGTAATCGCTGCGCACGCGACAAATCAAGAGCTTATTGAGGTTTGTTTGCAGCTGATGTTGGAAACCAGGTGAAGGCTTTGCCCTTTGGCGATCGGGACAGAACAGGAGCGGCGCATTCCTCCGTAGCGCGTCGGAGATTGGTTTGGCGCTTTTGATGTCACCTGCTCCTCTTTTTCTAACCGGTTCATTTGAGGCCGCGCAGTTTTTTAATTCATTACGTCTCAACAATAATATATGAGGAGATTATTTTTTAATTGTATCCTGAAAATATCCCGTCTCTAACATGAACTGTCCAGAGACTTAATCTTGGTCCGCGTCAATCTCTTAATCAGGTTTTAAAATGTTTTTTTTCATCATCTTTCTACTGTGGTGCAATCACCCGTCTGCTATGGACTGTAATATATATATATATATATATATATATATGTATAAATATGTATGAAATATAAAATACACTGGTATTTTCTCTCCTTCAATCCTCAGGGAATTAGACAGCACAATGAGCAGTTTGTAAGAAGAACATTATCCTCAGTGTTCAAGAGGCTCTTATTAAATAATTTAGTGGCACTTTTTTTTCAAATCATTTGCATGTAAAGAACTTGTTGTTATCTCTTAAGAATTTGTGGTGCACTTCGTGTCACGTGGATTTATATTTCAGTGACTTAAAGACGAGCGAGCTGATAAAAGTGTGAGCGCTGCAATTTCCACGTTTTTTATGAATGAATACGCTGAACCTCGACCTTGAACTCTGACCGTTTGTAGATGTCTTTAGATAACGCATGCCGCTGTGCTCAAAGGTCCTTTTTTTGGGGGGGGGGGGGCTCTCTTTCATTTAATCTGTCTGCGCACAAACAAAAACAACATCTTATCACGAGTCTGTTGTGCACCGACACTTTCAAACCTTAATGTTTCCTCCATTTCATCTAAAACCTCTCCATTAAAATGCAGATTAACTAAGACTGTAAATTAAAGGCATACCTACATACACACACAATACGTGGTAATAATATTTGTGTTTTCGACAGGGCCGTGTGATAAGGTGTTAAAAAGCTTTTAAAGTGCACAGCGTCTCCTCCCTAAAAGAAACCAAAACAAACCCTCAGACACCTGACGATTAAATCGCTGTTGCCAACAAGTTCCCGGGCATTAATCCACACCGCAATAATCTGAAACATGCAGCTAAACAATACATAATCGCTTTGTACATAGTTGTATGAATTGCATGAATTCTCTGTTTTCATGTAAATCAATGTCAATTATCACAGAACAGCAACTGAGGCAGTGTCTACATTTTTAATTTTGTTTTTTTGTCTGATTGTGTCAGATTGATCAGTCCAGTAACAGCGTGATTCCTCCGTTTCTTCATTTTTAAAACACAAAAAGCCAACGACATTCAAATCTTTAAGGCAAAAGAATGAAATGCTGATTTGTTCAGCGTTTCTGAGTGAAACAGGGCTGTGTTGGTACATGACTGAATATCATTATCATATATCTGTACGTACCAGCAGACTGTGGCTTTAAAAATAATTCAACCACAGCATTAACATCTCATTTGAGTCTTGACACTGAGCAGCCTCGTCCTCAGCCGACAGGAGCTGCAGCTCATTCAAATAAGCGGCCGAATTTAGAGACAATCAAGCGTAATTTGACACCTAAATTAAAATTATCCAACAAAATGTATCAGCCATTTTGGTACTATTTCGCATCACGTAAGGCCGACCGGGCTCTTCATACCGTCGGTAACGTTATTTTTAGGAGAGCAAAAGCGCTCAATTGCGTCGTTTATCACCAACAATGCACGCAAATGAACAATTTATTACAGAGAGACAAACAAACACGGTGTTCTCCTCCTCTAACCTTCCCTGTCAGTGTCCAGTGTGAGCAGGTGACAGCTCCGCACGTAAACGGCCTTTCAGAATACGGCCCGGGCGGATCGCTATTCTCGAAGCGGCGCTGCGCCGCGCTTCGCTCGCGCTCCTGCGCCACCGCGCGTAAGCTACGCAGCCGACAGGACGTAACCGACGTCACGAATACGGCCTACGGGGGCTACAAACAAACAGCCGAGCAGCTAACTCGGCTAGCGCCACAGCGACCCGCGGCTAACGTGACAGCACGGAGCGTCAAACGCCGCGAAAACGGGCCCGACGCGGGTGTCGAGGGGGAAAAGACACGACACAGAATACGCGCAGCGGCACCGAATCAAGCCGATTTGAGGGATGAAAAATTAATCTTATCCCGTGTGCCCGAACCGGCTGCGAGGCCTGCGGAGACAGCTCACGCTCCGCTCGCCGAGGCGCTCACTGACAGCGCGCGAAAAACGGGGCCCCGATTCCCAGTGCGAAGCTTCCAGCGGCCCCCCGGGGCCCTACGCTGTCGTTTAATGTGCCAATGTCTCCCACACGCACACACAAAGTGCTGTTTTTTTACCTCTTTCGGTCGCTTGTCAGCAGCTCGTAGACCTTCCTCGCCCCAAATCCAGAACAAACAGTCCCGTTCGACGTCGATGACGTCAGACGCACGGTGGGAAGGGGAGGAGGGGGAGGGCAGGACGAAATGTCACCCACACCTCCTCCTCCTCCCCCTCCCCCGAGGAACATCATGCAATACCTCGTAATGATTTCAGCCATTAAACAGGTCGGTGTCCATCATGAGAGTATTTTATCTGTCCGCTTTCAGAAAGATGGCAGCGGGGAAGACCCGCGGAGGAAGTGTGGTCACTGCGCGTTTTAATGTGATGAGGTGAGCGAGCGGAGGTATACATGATGTGTGGTATAAATGTGGTATAAATAGGACCCGGTTATTATGAGATAACCATTACGTTCATCTACAGTGGCTGCAGCTTTCTGCTTCGTCCGAGATGTTTTAACGTCCCGCTCATGACGCAGATTGTTTTTGGTCCATTTGTTAGTAATGTAATGTCATTTTATTTTTTATATAATAGTAATCCAAATAAAAGATCACATAAATGTAAAAATGTTGTAACAATAATTGTGTAGTCATAAAATAAAACAATTTCACTTAAGTTATGACTGTTTTAAGTTCTCAATGTCCTAAAATGTTTTTGTTTAGCAATATTTGACTTGGTCCGCCGCCTAGTGGACAAACATTGTACTGAAGCGAGGATGTCGTGACTGGATATTTAACAGCTGTGAAACTTAATCTCTAAAGATGCATGATATTACTGCCAACTTCAAGAGGCACAATGTCTTTTTACAAAGTTGAATATAAACAGCAATGTCTACATTTTTCAATTACCTTGGTTTTTTTCCTCTGATGGAGTAAAAAAAAAAAAAAAGATGTTAAAATATTCACAACAAAAACAGTGATTTGTTCAACTTTTCGAAGTTTATTTCTGACTTCAGAGTCAAACAAAGTCGTTTGGTACATGACTGATATCCATTCAGAATATCTCATCCTTACTCTACAGACACGGTCCTCTAAATGATCTGTCGCCCCCCGCTGTAGAATAAAGAGCCCACCCTTTTCTACATTTTTACCAAGTCGGAAAATCATCCATTCACCATCATCAATTGTGGCGATGGACGATACGATGATAAGAAAAAAGTACACAATATCTGTCAACTTTACAATACTCAAGATTTCTTAAAGAATTCTAAACAAATAAATCTAAATTAAGAATACCCGAACAAAGGCACAAAAACAGTATCAAGAGGAATAGTTCTGACATTTCAGGAAACACACTTGTGCAGTCAGGCTGTGGTTTAACTGCAGGAATCAATAACACTCATGACTGAAAAATGGACCTCGAGCTGGGAGGTGAAAATCTTCTCATCCAACTCTCAACAGATAAAAGTATTTCCCCAAAAAGTTAAACTATTCCTTAAACGAAACTTAAATTATATAAAGTCATTAGACAGTGAAATATGTTGGGAGCGGGTACGTGTATTTTTAATATGCCTGGCAATGAGATCGTGTTGAATGGGACTGTGGAGGGGGTCTTTGACTGGTCCGGGCAGATGTAAAGGTCGAGAAGTTACACACATGGTGCAAAAGTCATTCATCGTTCTTGCCCTCCTCCTCCTCGGCCTCTGCCGCCTCTACTCCCTCTTCCTCCTCCTCTTCTTCGTCTCCCAGCTCCCCCTGTAATCCCTCCTCGCCAATCTCATCGTGCACCACGTATCCCTCCTCCTCCTCTTCTCCGACTTCAAAACCTTCCTCCTCCTCTGGGTTCCCCTGCTCCTCCTCTCCCTCCATTCCCAGCTCCTCCTCCATCTTGACCTCCTCTGCTGCTTCCGCCGCCGCTTCTTCTTCGTCTCCTTCTCCCTCGACCGCCTCTTGGCCCGCCTCTCCTTCAGCCACCGGCTCGTCCTTGACTGCCGTCGCGTCCGTCTGGCCGTCCGCTGTCTCGTTGGTCAGCTCCAGCTCAGACACGTCCATCACCATGGAGTCCTCCGGATCCTGGTCGTCTTGGTTACCAATGAACGGATTTTCACCCTGACAGCGACAGAAAATTTATAAGTATGGGAGCTTGCTAAATAATTCCAGTACCACTGTTTTTTTTTTGACTGTACTGCCAAAACTGACAATCAAAAAGGAAAAAAAATATATAGAGCAGTCTAATGATTGTATTCTTTATGTTAAACAAAAAGTAATTTAGACATTAAGCTACAAATCATTAATGTGTAAAGGTGATGTCATGAAACTAATGAGGACTGTTCTGGTTTAACTTGTTCTTGGTTAAAGGTAAACCTTTACTCCTATCCATAAAGCTAATGACAGTGGTGATTTTAAGGTTGGTTTCCAGCCTTTGCTCAGATACACGACACTGTACATACCTTGAGGTAGCTCTCCAGCTTCTTGCCGATGAGTTTGTGGTTAAGGATGCTGCGGGCAACCGATAGACTGGCCCTCTTGGACTGCTCCATCATACCCTTGAATCGGAGAAAGGACAGATCGGAGTCAAATATGTAACATGCAAAACTCCTAAATCCATAGTGTATCGATATATTTGTATAAACTGAAACCAAAACTACTGACAGCATTAAACAACATCAGTCTGTGAATAGAATAATAAATATTTTCGAGGTCTGCCGTACCTTCCGGTTGTAGTTGTGATCAGGAGACTTGATGTGTTTCTGTATCAGGTGGGGCTGCATGGGAATGAAAAGGTCGCACGCCGCACAGTGGGCGGCTTCAACCTTCCTCATGAAGTGCTCCATACCCAGATCTACGCAGATGTGAGAAATATCGCCAATAAATAAAATTCTTCTCATCAAGCACACGAAAAAAAAAACAACAAAAAAAAAAAAACACCGGCACACACACACATACCCCTGGTGAGATCCTGTTCTTTGTACACCTGGCAGATGGCAGCACTGTGGTTTTCCAACTGGCTGACCCTCTGCTCTGTCTTCTTAAACTTGTTCTGCAAATACTCCTGCAAAAAGAAAAGCTATGTTTTAGTTTAGATTCCATGTGACTGACTTTTTAAACCAGTGCAACAGCTTCAAATATCATGCAGTTCAACACATTAACCTGGCAATGGAAATGATATAACCTCTATGAAAATGATATTATTCCTTTTATAAAATGTTTTCAATAGTACAGAGCTGGACTCAATAACACTACACTTCTGTTCACTCTCCATTTCACGGTTTTGCACTCATTTATACCTGAGATACTATGTATTCTTATATGCATATTCTCAGGCACATTCCCTCTGCATAGGTAAACTTATAGTTTTAATTATTTTAGTTTTAGTTATTTTTTTTTTTTTTAATAATTTAAAATTTTATCATTATGTATTGTTTTATTCCAAGTCTTGTATTTCTAACAGTCTATTTTACACTGTGTGTTTTTCTTTTACGGCGTAAATTAAATCTGAATCACTGATCTTTTAAACGCAAAGGGTGGAAAGTTTCACCCCTGCAGCATCAACATTAGACATTGGGTGTCTATGTGGTCTTTTTTCACAAATCTCGGTCACCTGCAGGAAGTCTGTGGTGGGCTTCGACAGCTGGCTGGAGAGGAACTTAAAGTGGTCCTTGTGGAAGCGACTCTCGAGGTGAGTTTCCATTTCCTCCTTGTAAAACGAACGGAACTTGCACACAGAGCAGGCAAACATCACCCTGAAAAAAAAAAAAAAACAAACAAAAAACATTTTAAAAAGTCAATGAGATGTAAAGAACACATCCAAATTCTGATGCAGTCTCAGTTTTAATGTGTAATGCACGTGACACCTGAAGAAATAAACACTTTTCTCAATAAGATATAAAGAGTAAAGAAGAGAATTAAAATAGTAATCCAGTATGTCCTCTCACCTTTCCAGAAAGCCCCTCCTCTTCCTCATTTTTGGATGCTTGTCCTGACCTTGGACTGGGGTCTGTTTTCCCTGCGGACTTTTCTTCTCCTCTTGTTTCAGTGGAGCTAAGAAACAGAAGCAGGAGTTAGCCGTGCCACATTTTCCACGAGATGGTAAAAAGAAGCAGACGGATACTGAGGAAAAACAGCAGATGAGCTTACTTTTATCTCCATCTGCAGTAGGCTTTGTCTCCTGTGAAGGGAAGAATCCAAATGATTTATTTCAAACAGACAGAGTTTTCATTTAGGAATAATTATGCAGTGGTCCAGGTCAGTCCTATAGATCTTTCAGTACAGTGGATGTAAGTGAGCAGTGTCTACCATTAACCTTCATTACAGTCAACATTAGTGCTTCCACTTCCATTAAAAGTCACTGTGCCCCCCTGAAGTCAATGCAAAAGACAGATAAAGGCAAAGGCTCTTTAACAGAAGAGCACACGGAGGAGTGTGTTCATTCTGTCCTTTGTCAGTACTTGAGTTAGTTGTAATAAAACTGTCACTTTTTCAGTAAATGAAGCAGTTTTGTGGTTCATTAATCGGTGTAGATAAATATGATACGTGGTCGTCCAAGTGTTGCTGTATTTATGTGGGAAAATCTGAGACTAGAGAGACTAGAAAAATTCCCGCTAAACAAGCCCAGTCTACTCACCGCAGCTGCAGTCTTTGATTCGCCATTGTCGCCATTTTTCTCTGCTTGCTCTGCAGAAACAAAGCACATCAACGTCAGACCATGATGGATAGAAACATAATAATAAATTCAGTTATTTTATTAATATGTTCTTTAAGAAAGTACCTTGAGTTTCTTCTGACCCTGCACCCTCGGTCTTGTTCATCTTGGACTCTGGCTCGTCGCCTGCAGTGGGCGTCTGCTTTCTCTTTTTCTGGACATCTCGCTGAGGTTTCACCTGCTACAGTCAACAAAATCAATTTGCACTCACGTTTTACGACAAAAACATATGGACAATATAACACCAGAACATGCCATCAACCCATTAATGAACTCTAAACTTAACACTTGTCAAAGCCAATTAGCAGACTTAAAAATATCTTCCCTCTCTGAGTATTTCCTCATCAAGAGCGTTAACCTTATTTTAGGACTACCAAGGATTGGGGCAAAAGAAAAGAAAAAAAAAAATCAAAAGAAACCAAAGTGAAACCAGAGTGAAACCATTCAACACCCCAAAAGGTAAACAAGACTAATTGTTTGATTTGGATTGGGCGGGGATAGTTGTCACTTGCCGTTACTGTACAAATGGGGCACTTCCAAGAGGCATTAAGGGCTGGGCGGAGTTAGGGGCAAGTGACGTGTCAAATGAGTCTGGATTACTGGTGACAAATTGTTTTACGTGGCACATAGCAGGCTCTAGCACTCTAGGCTGACTTGCCAGTAGGTTGAGAATATTGAAAAAAGGAGGGAATCAGAAAGGGCGTAATTTTTGCCCGGTGTCTGAGGAGGTCTTATTTGGCTGGAGGTACTTACTTTGTTGAGGGGTCTCTTGCGGCCTCGCTGGCGGCCAGCCCGTGGGCCCCCTCCAAAGTGCCTCCCAGGAAAGTCGTGAGGCCCTTGAATGGAACCCTGATGGAAGCCCCCACTCTCAGGGTACATGCGGTTGGACAGGAGGGATGGGAGCTTGCCTCTACCACCTCCTGGAGAGTGGCCGCGGTGGGACTGGCCACCGCTACCACTTCCCCGCCCACCTCCGCCTAATGGAGTGGGGTCAGACCTGCGGCTTCCAAACCCTCCTCCAGCTCCTCGACCCCCGGCACTTCCACCCCTTCTGGGGGAACGTCGGCCTGCTCCGGGCCATCCGCCACCTCCAGAACCTCCTCCCTGGACACTGCTGAAGGACTCCCTCATATTCTGTCGCATTTTAGCGACTCCATAGGAAGAGGAGGGGCTGTCAAAGCCTCCTCCTCCCCCTAGCCCAATTCCCCCTCCGAAGCCCGAGCCTCCTCGCTGACCCAACAGCATGTTGTCCCCACGGCCATCGCCATAACCATAGCTACTGCCGCCAGATCTGTAGAGATCTCGGGAGGAGGAGAGAGAGGAGGTGCGCGAGTCGAATGACTCGTACTGGTCATACCTGCGGGAGGGAGGGAGGGAGAGGGTTGATAGAGAAGAGCAGAGAGCAGGGGAGGCAGGGAGGGCAGTCAGGTTCGGATTTCTCCACCTGCTATTCCTTCTCCTCCGTGGTCTCGCTTTCTCCTTTTGATTCCTTGTCACTCCCAGCTTTATTTCAGAAACCACATTAGATCAGAAATGAATGATCCAAAACAAGATAACACTCTGCTTGTGGTCTTTTATAATCTAGAAATGATTATTTTATCATTAAGTTTATAGAAACTCATCCACCCACGTTCTCTGTTGGGGGTCATTAGGGGCAATGCAGTTTCTTAGGCTGTGAAACCTTGGACAGACATGGGCATGGTCCTTCTGAACCAGTGATGTCTTGTGACAGGTGAAAGAAGTGAAGTGTCCTGGGAAGTGACTGGATTACGATACACATTCGAGAAAGGGGATGAAATAGAAACTGGGCCTTTTGTCACTGGGTAAGAGTGTTTTGTAGATTGAGCAGGCGACCTTCAATTAACAGTTCGGCTTGAAAAGTAATATCAAGCTAACCTGTAAACTCATCTCTCTTGTGTAACCTAGAGCCAGAGCACAGGGTTAGGTCACAAGGTGGATGAGGGAATTAAAGTGTGTGAATAAATTAAGACAAAATCAAGACAAAGGCAATGTTCAAGGAGTGCTGGGTAAAGATGGACTGGCATGTGCAAGGATGTCAATCGGTTACAAATGGAAAAGTTGCACCTTCAGCGAGGGCCATGCATTTTCATGACGTCTACGGTTCTGAGGAATCACAACAACATTTTCGTCCAAGCAATCAGACAAACCACAACATAGCAAATGGGGAGCAAACAGAGCTTCCTCAGATGCTGAGGCGTTCAAATGCAGCCTGTGAGTGCGTCACACCCCTTAAATCCCAAACAGGAATTAAGGTATACATATGTCCACAAGGCTGAGTTTAAAGGGGAGGAAAATACCTTACCAGGCTAAGACTGCTCAATTAAATCCAGCAACCGGACCGAAAACAATAACCGTCAAGTTTCCAACCACATGGGCATCGTCTTCCCTTTATATTTTTGCATTTACTATATTTTACAGAGCTCATTTCTATTACTGGGCCACTTCAGAATATCAAAGGCAAGACCTGTTTGACATTTAAATGACCAATCGCATTAGAAAGCCTAAGCATCTTTATTTATATCACAGCAAAATGCGATTTAAGACAAAAATTGGCAACATTTTTCAGATGAAACCAGCAACATTTAACTGGTTGGATGTTGTCCAGGCATGCAGCAACATTTAAGGACAATGGGTTCAACCAACCGGATGCTAAATTAATTTCTTAATATGAGAGACACTATTTGGAAATTTAACATTCTCACTGACATGGATGTGTGGTTGTGGTATCTGACTGATGGAGACAGTATGGAGCAGAAAGAGGAATTTAAAAAAAAAGTGATTACCTGTCACCCCGAGTCCCTTTTAACCCCCCCTCCAACTGAGTGAGCATGTCCAGGCGCTGGTTAATCTTGGCAATGACGGCATCTGCATGTGTGCCTGTGGATGAGAGCAGGGAGGCCCCCGAGAGCCCTCTCTTCATGTGGCCGCCGCCGCCGCCTCCTCCTCCCCCTCCGTAGCCCCCGAGCCCAGACATCGAGTCCTTATAACCTCCCCCGTACAGGTCAAAGCCACCAGAACCTAACACAGCGAGGGGTTAAAAGACATCAGTATGAACACATTCACCTCCCTTAAAGGAAAGCTGGAAAACAAAATTACTAGATACTAATAAATAAATTAATTAAATAGAATAAAAAGGTGAACCATTACAATTTACTTGCTTTTATATTATTTAAGTATAAATCAAACTGTACTTTTGAGAAGTTGGTCAAAGTTTTT
>JAOXYL010000061.1:22801582-22815660 GCA_028564955.1 Terapon puta
TCCCTACATTTCCAAACAATGCAAGTTATATAGAATAGTTGTTAACTGGATGATTAAGTTGTGTAAGCAGTGCTGCAGAACGTGAGGGTGGACGCGTGCTACTTGGATGGTAAGATGCACTTAAACTGCAGCAAAAGGAAGCAACATGGCAATAAAAGAGGAGAAGAAGAAAACCACAAGTCTGTGTTGGCAAGTGAGGAATGAAAAAATGTTTATGAGGTCTGCACGCTACACGTTTGTTGGGTCTTAAAGATATACATAATGTGTTTTAGTGAAAAGGCATTAGATTTAAACAACATTAAAGTCACATATATACATAACAGATCTAAATTAAATGAACTAAAGTTGTTAAATCTGCAATCAGCTTAGTACAGAAGGAGCAGGGGAAGAAAATTGAATTTGACATGTAGCATTACTTGTATTTACACACATGCATGAATATGTTTGGATGCTCACGATTAACCTGCTGATGGTGACTGTTTCACAGCTGCAGCACCAACCTGACCTCTGGTTCCTCCGGTAGAACAGAGGCTGTGTATTTATATAAAACAAAGACTAAACCACGTTCGATAGAGCTTTCATCAATGGACATTTTGATTTTTTTTTTAATAACCCCAGTGATGGCTCCGTTTCGAGTGTGTTTGTCAGTAAGCGAGCGAGCCAGCAGGCACCGTACCAGTGGCTTGGCACCAAAATACCAAAATGGAATGCAGCAATTACCGAAGATATTAGTTACACCTGCATCTCATGAGCCAAAATGTTTGCTGTGAGAACGGTCTGCTGATGGCTTGGGGTCAAAATCAAGTATTTCCCCAAGTATTAGTGTTGTTTTGTGCTCTCTTTGTGTCTGCTCAGTTTGAATAACTGTATAAAGATCAAGTTCAAGCACCCTCAACATGTATCGGCCTTTCTGGTATTAGAAATATGCACATGTACTTTAATGTTTTTAAAGATTGCGCAACGTTTTAGATGATTCACCGGTATAATTGGATGCATGAACGTTCACCACGCACGAGTTTGACCTTTTGCAGTTGTGAGGACCATTAATAGCATAATGCATTTACAAGTCCTTAAACTCTTACTAACCCCTAACCCTGTGTCGTGTCTCCACGGGAGGTGTTGGAGGCCAACACCCACACACACACACACACACACACACACACACACACACGCTCCTCAGATAACAGGTACTCATCAAGTCCTTTTTTGGAACAGCTCTGCCGGGAAACCAAAATCAGTGTCAAAAATCTGTTGGCTTTTGCCCACAAACTCCTCGAGCTAAACACAGATGCTGTTTTGAACAGGCATGATCCGGTATTTTACTGGGAGAGGGGTCGATCCTCTTGCAGCAACATCTCCCAAACCCACAGGAGAGAACTGAGGCCCGACAAGCCGCAGCGGCGCGCCCGAACGCCGCTTCGCATTTCCGCCGCAGCATCAGCGGCATAGCCGGCATCGCTGTCATACCTAAGAGAGACGCCAGAACATCCAGGCGTCTAATCCATCCGCAGAGACAGACAAGGTCGCTGTCAAGTGATGATGGATTACTAATCGGTAATCGCCTTTGATTGGTGCAATCGTGTCAACAATGCCGTGACTACTGCAGCATCTTTTCATGTTCAAAGAATGCGAGTCATGTAGAATAGCTGGTAACTGGTTGATTAAGTTTTGAGGTCTTTATATGACTCTGTACCACATTGTTGTAACATGTAGACACTGTATCCCTACTCTGACCCTGACCTCTGACCTTTGACCTCTGACTGGCTGGGGAACCTTCGCGCTATATGCGAAACTACTTCTGTCTCAGGAGCGAGCGGAGGCAGAGAGAGGGAGACTCGTCGGGCAAAGCTAAGAGAGAGAAGAGGAAAGAAAGGCATCACTCAGATTAACAGCCGCTGAAAGACTGAAGAGGGAGGTTTACCACGGTTTCAAATGACAGGAAGAGATGGGTTGTCACTCACAGTGTTATTAATTTGTACCAGAGGTGAGTCATCATGCTGCCTGTATGTGTTTTGTTTGTGTAGTTCGGTGCCAAAAATGAATGACAGTATTATAAAAGGTTTTTTAGTGGAACAGATGAGAGCGAGATTTCCGTGCAGGTGGAGAGAGATGTCACACTTTCAGCTTATTTCTTAGTATGTGTTTGATTGTTGTCTTCTGTGTGTGTTATTTTGTCATTTACACAGCCCATTGTGTTCACTGTGACCTATTGATGTGCTGCCATTGTGACTCAAGAGGTGGTTTGACTTTGTCAGCTCCACTGCAGGAATGCGGTCGGTTCATTGTCACCTGGAGTGAAGGTCACACAAAGTGCTAAACGCGGCTTCATCTGCCTTATTTTAATGATTTCCCAGGAAAAAAAAACACTTTACAGTTTTTGATGCACTCAACGTGGTCCTCGCGTGTTTCTCTCCGTCCTAATATAGACTAAATCACAGTTGTCACTGCCGAGTCTAGACACCAGTTGTCACCACCCGGCTGCAGAGAAGATGACTAAGTTGCCGGGGATGTTTCGGATTCTCTGTTAAGTTCACGTCATAAAAGTTTGCTGCTTCACACTAAACAGCTCTTTGGATAACTGTAAAACCAACACAGTGGCTTTGTTGGGCTTTTCTTCTCGCGGCATCATTTAGATTTTTGTTTCATATATTTCCCTTTACATCTTACTGACTGACTTGATCTGAACTGTTGTTGGTTTTCAGAAAAAGTTGCGGGGACGGAACCATTTAATGTCCTAGTTTCTATCAAATTACATGCATACTTGTCTGCACTAAAGCATGCACTTTTGTTATTTCTTTTCGAGAAAAGAGGCATTGGGGAGTCTGTACGATGGAGCGAGCCACCGGGGTTAAAGGTCAAGAGTTGTCAAAGCAACTTCAACTGTATCTACACTTGAGTCATTTGTTTCGGCGCTTGTCTTCCACCCCCACATCGTTTGCTTTCTACAACCGTAAGACTAAGATAAGTGATGGAAAACATGTACAACGAACACAATAAACAGACATTATATGTGTGTGTTCAGGATTAATATGTGTTATTATTTTGGCGCACGTGCTTGTTTGTGCTTGTGCAGACGCAAGACTGTGCAGCGCCCGCTCAGCACGCAGCGTGTACTTTATCTGCTTACACAATAGCTTTTGGGACGGAGAGTTTGGGAAAGATTGAAAGTTGTTAAACTGATTTTACTGGTAAGCTTTTCAGGCATGAGGTAACAGGATATTCCACTTTGGGGAGTTTCGGGGGTGTGGGAGCAGGGGGAAGGTTTATACCACTAACTCACGTCCCCCCCTTGTTTTTTTTTTATTTTTTTTTTTATTCTTCTCCACGAAAATGAAGTAATCTCCCCGCAGACCAACTTTCTAACACAATTTATGACCCCCACTCTCTCTCTTTGTACCTCCATCCCAGACTCCACCGTCCCTCCTTCAGCTCTCCCACAGTCCCGTCAAATCCTTTCCCACCACTCGTCTTTACAGGAATAATCCTGGGGATCTTTATTAGCTGATTTTGGGTCATTTCTATGGTGATTTAGCAAAGTGATGGCACGGTGCATCAGTTTCTACTGATAATTTCACTTTCTGTAAGTGTTGCTGCCCAGCTATGGTTGATACTGCTGCTCATGCTAACTCAGGTTTTTTTTTTAATCTAATAAAACTGGAAACTACATTATTTCTTTGCATGTTAAGTCCTGCCATTAAAAGTGTAAAACCAACTATAAGATCTAAGCCATATGAACTCGAATCATTATCCATTAGTTGTACCTGCTTCTCCTTTAGAAGACTGCGGGGGTCTGGAGCCAAACCTGACACTGGGTGAGAGCCCTGCATAAGAAAATCATGCAAATTATTCTTTAACATCTCCTAGTGGACACTTTTGTCCAGAGCGCGGTGAGGAGCGATACCTGCACGGCAGCTCTTCTTTATCGCTCTTTTATCGCGGCTTCAGCATTTCCAGTTTCCCCCAGTGGCTTCTTTTAATCTTCATAATCCTCCCCACTGGCACAGAGTGTGAGTAAATGAAGGATATGAAGCCTCCCCTCCTGGCAAGATTTAACCACGGGAGCGGTGAGCTGCCTTTGATGTCTCAGTAGTCACCTCTGACAGGAATGAAAAGAGAAGACAAGACGATGAAAAGACAAATTAAGTGTGATGCTACTGCAGAAACACTATGAACTAATATGTTTTATCATGATTTAGACAGCAAAGGTGGTGTGGAAAGTTGCAATAATCTCCCTTTTGGAGTAGTAGAAAACTATAAAAACTATATTCAAGTTGCAATTAATCCGACCTATCCTTAATAATGAATGAGATTCTGTACAGTGGGGGTCCCTCCTCCTGCCTTTGAGAGAATATACAACGCTGTCATATCTGGCTTTTGTCAGGCACTTTAAGTTTAGTGGAGTCACGCTTTGTTTACGGCAGATTTTGGATGAATGGAGGCAAGTTGTCAGCTACCAGCCATTAAGACACCAAATTTCTCTCTCTCCTCTCGGCGTACCCCTCACGCTCATTTTCCAGCGGTCTCCCTCTCCCTCTCCCTCTCCACCTTTCTCTTATCGCAGGGGAGGACAAAGGTTTATGTGGGCCTTTCATTCTGTCTCACAGTGAGAGATGGCTGCAGTGTATTGTGGATAACAGAATCCAGCTGTGTTGTAGGCTGTGTTTTTGTGTGTGTGTGTGTGTGCTGGTGTGAACATGTGCAGGAATGTGTGTGTGTGTGTGTGTGTGTGTGTGGATGGCGCTGTGCCGTGCTGCTCTGCAGGTCTCGGGTGCGTGCTGACCTGCTTCGTGTCACTTTGACAGCGATGTTTCTCTTTCATCGCGCGGCCTCATCTGCACCCATACAAATAGCTGAGGATATACTGTGAGCCGGGAGCGCTCCGTCACACGTATTTATGCATTCACGAGAGAGCAAAGAGAGAACTGGTTTTGCGAGTCTTGCGTGGGGAGACGCGGGAGGAAATTGCTCCCCGTGTTTAGACTTCACATGTTACTATGCGCGGCAGATTCATGGCTTGGTGATGCGGGCACCCGGTCAGCATCAAACAACAGAGGAAGGCCGCAATGTTTAAAAAAAAAAGAGAAGTACTTTAAATAGAAACACACAGATTTTCACTTCATGTCTTCTTGCTTTATTGTTTCCCTCCCACTTACCCCACCGGCCAGTCCTTTGAGAGGCTGAGCCAACTTCAGAAATAAGGAGGTGTACATGAAGAAGCTGTGACTGAACTTAATAGTATAAATGTCGAGTTTAAAGAGCTTCAGACTTCCAGACTTTACTCTTTGCTTTTGCTGTGATAGACTGAATGTAAGCACATAAAATCATGACTATGATTTTACAAGTTTAAAATATAACAGTAGTAAGACCAGGTCAGGAATAAGACAGCTCACTGGAGGAGTAAAGAGATATTCAGCATTTCTGTTGTTTGCATCATGAGCTCAGTGGGAACAACCTTACAGCCCATGAATGTGAACATTCATGAAAAAAGCATGCTGCAGTGAAGGTAAACTGACAGTGGCGACGCCTGGAAGAGGAACGAAGAGGAGGAGAAGATTCACCAAAATAAGAGCAGTTTCTGGCCTGGGTTGCAAAACTGTCTTACTGTCTTTCCTGACGGTGGGGTCAGAGGTCAGGTTCAGCGGCGGAGCAGCGGCCCTGAGGCGTGAGGGGATTCACTGTGATGGAGGTTTGACTCCTTATCCTCTGTGGTCGTCCTACATCAGGAGCCAGCGGCGCGTTTCCCTGAATTACATGAGCAGAGAGGCCTCAGCTGACGCTCGCTGTCAGGAGGGTTTACCTGCACCGCGAGTCCCGACACAGGCAGTTTGGAGCAACAAAGCCACAAGACCACATGTGCGCTGTTTCGTTGGGATTTAAAACTGCAGACAAGTGTTTTTTTTTTTAATCTGACGTGCAAGCAGTCAAAAGCAAAGCCTTTCCACACTTTTTTACGCTCCTTCTTTCTCGACTCTCAAGCAAGCGTTCATCCTTTCATGCATATTCCATTCATTCCTCTCTTTCTCTGTCATCCAATTATTCACTTAGCTACCGTGCTGCCAGCAGCACCCACAAAGGAATGACAAGCAGCTCTTATAACCTACTGTTACTGCTCTATAAACATTTCTGTACGTGATGGCACACAAAGAAAGATCTAGATTCCGGGGCAGAGCTCGTCTTAAGACAAAAGCGATTGTATGGCTCGTCATTGCTGCAATGCTCTGTAATCACTGGGGCATGTTGTTGGAGCTTTATTGTGTGCATCTGTGCATTGAGGTGTGCATTGTTGTTTGCATTAGCTTTACGTCTCAGTGAGATTAGCACTGACGAGGACAGCCCTCATGTGACAGAGTGGTTTGGTGGCTGTGTCAACGTGATGCCAGACATTTTTTTTTGTTGTTTTTTAAATGAGCTTCTCATCTCTCTACACACAGAAACAAGAAACACTGTCACACTGACAAAAACAGCTGAAGATAATTTCAACTGAGTGTCTTGGTCACATTGATTCAATTGCATCTTGTGATAAATTGTAGTGGAACATGTGAGGAAGAGTGTTTTTATTCTGCTGAAGTGACTTTTGAGTTAGTTTGCTTGGATTGTTGAGCTTCACTGTGCTGAAACATAAACATTTCATATCCATCTGCTCATTTTTCAATGAGGAAGAAGAAAGAGAAGTTTTTTGCGGAAAGACCAAAGGAATATTCAAAGAAAAGCACTTGAATATATATTTTTGACAACATATCTGGAGGAAATCTCTAAATTTTCAGTCTAAAATATTCAACATGTGTATACTAACTAGCCTGCAGCATAAAGTATTGAAACTTTGCAATGCATATTCAAAAAGTTGAACAAAAGTTTTCAGTTTTCTCAACTCTTACCACATAATGTAAAAGCATCTGAGGAAAGTCTATGAGTGAGCGTACAAGTAGTTAGATATCACTTTGGATGGCACCACCATGGAGCCATTTTTAAAGCACTTCATAGTTTAATCTATAAATCTTCAACTGTGAAATGTCTCAGGAGTTGGAGGCTGAAGATTTATCTGTCAGTGCTGGACTTGCCCATTTACACCTATGAAGACTTTCCCGCCATTTCCAAGTCTTGGCCCAAACAGAGAGACACTGCACCAACAAGTATCAACAGAAACCAAAGAGGAATTGGAAAGAGATTTATAAAGCGCCAGAGCTTGTCAAAGATCTGACAACACTCTGCGATTTACAACAAGGCAGATTAGGAGAGATCTGTTCTACACTGTCAAAACACATTTTATTTCACCTTCGTTGTTTTGCCTTTTTGTCACCCACTTGTTAGTGCCAGCATGTTGTTGGTACTTTCTATAAAACAAAGAAAAGCATTAGAAACATGCTGAGAACTGGTATTTGCAGACCGACCCATTAAAGTGTGGCACTTTGGCTCATTGTTTCCTCTGTCATGTGACTTAGCGGTTAGAGGTTTGATCTTTTCTCGAGTGTGCCACTGAAATCTTACCACAAGATCGTCAGCTTTGGCAGCTTCTGGTTCATATTAGCTGATCTTGAAGTCCCAATTTTGGTCCTTAAAGTCCCCCAAAAAACCTAAATCCAGCGTTTTCCTCTAGAATATCCGTGCTCTCTCCGTGAATAGTCACTTCTTTAACTTCAGTTTCCCTCCCTCCCCCATCCTACTTTCTTTCCCTCTGCTTCCATCGCGCTTAATAAAGACAGATTTTGAGGGAATATTGCAAATTCCTGCCAAGCTGACAGGCTCTGGCCTCCCATGGTATGAAGAGAAGGGGGATAAATGGAGGAGACGGAGGGCAGAAAGGGAACGGAGGTATGGGGCCGGAGGTGCGCTCCTGACTTTAATAAAACATCTTAGGTTTCTCCTCAACTTCCACCTCAGGAGTCTTGGAAAGGGCAGGAGTGCAAGAGTTTACTGACATGAACCAGGTCCGAGGGGGGGATGGGAGTAGGGAGGGAGGGCAAAGAGGTTATGAAGAGTATGAACTTTATGAGAGGTGGTCAGGAAAATATTGGCGACAGGAAAAAAGGGCAGAGATGCAAATTATCCGCTATTATCCCTGCGGTCAATGAAAAACAATTTCCAGTTCTTCTGAACAGGAAAAAAAATGTTTATGATTTCAGCATGGTAGGGATGGTGCAATTTCGAAAGTACTTGGAAATGCTGCAATTTTATGTTATATTTTTATTCCTCCTAATTAAATTGAGTCTGCTGAGCTTCATTTATTTTCATCTTTTTCACCTTCATTTAAACTCTCTTTGACTGTTGCCAAGGTCGCGCTCATGTTTCAGTCTTTGTGACTCTTGGACTGTCTAAAGCTACAATAACCCATCCAGAATAAGCCTGACGAATTCAAACAAGTTGGGAAAAAAAAAGTATTTTTTGGCTCCGACTGGTCTGGAGTTAAACGATGCATTCTCCAGACTATCCTGTCACACTAATGAATTATTTGTTCTCTCCACGTAGCAATGTACTCACTCACCTCTATATGATTTGTGTGAACATACATCCAGTTCTACCTGCACATCAAAACTAGTAAACAACTTTTATTGAGGCAAACTATATCTAAAACTGAACTAGTCATCTAAAATCAGACTCCGGTGAGACATAAAACAA
The DNA here is from genome assembly GCA_028564955.1 of Terapon puta. Taxonomy (NCBI): domain Eukaryota; kingdom Metazoa; phylum Chordata; class Actinopteri; order Centrarchiformes; family Terapontidae; genus Terapon; species Terapon puta. Next base: position 22,810,196 of record JAOXYL010000061.1, read on the forward strand.
ACGTAAATCAAATAAACAGTATAGATAAAAATACTGTTTTTAGACTATTTAATTATGGAGTAAGAAGATATGAACAATATAAAACAAGGAAGGAGGAGGACATAAAATACATACATTCTGTAGAAGTCAGGTTAAAAGTGAGTTTGATTGTTTATGTTCCAGCACAGTGAAGTGAATCACACTATTTATTACACTAAGGAGGTTCCTACTCCAGCTTCACTCCCAAAAGGCATTAAATCTAACCTCTGTTTTATGGAGCCTACGTTTTTCTTTGGGGCATCTGCATAGATAGAAGAGGCAAAGTCAGAGAAGAACGAGTGGAGACAGCTTGGAGGTTTGATCCATTTCTTACTTCGTAGGGCTTTGTTTGGACATTTTGGCGCACAAAACTTTGTGCTGTAACCACAAGTCTTTACCTTCAGTCATGTGGTCTCAATTATGGAAGAGATGTTATTGTTTCAACACTGACTAACTGATTCAAGCTTTGAGGTGGAGATTTACAGCTTCATTGTATTTTCCGCTTTCACACAAGCTCACACATTTACACACGCAACGTCTGATCTAAGTTAAATCAGATTATTGAAGTTGATGGATTATTGTCCATGTAATTTACCCTCATCTTTCTTTCTCTCTTTCTGTCCAAAATATACACACTTTATCTACACACATGTGCATACCCCCAAACAGTCTCTCTCGCTCCCCAGTTTCCTGCATTCCTATATGTGGCTGCCATGTTTTTGGTAACATGATTCAGTAAATATGTCAAAAAGATGTGATTGAGTGTGTGTGTGTGTGTGTACGTACTAACATGCTAACACCATATTTGCCTTTTGGTTGTGTTTGTATTTAGTAGCTGTGTGGTGCTGCCGTCCAGCTGCATTACTGCAGACTGGGTTTCACGGGCTAAGGACTGTGTCATAAACACAGGCAAGAGGCTGAATGGGTTTCTCACTTACCCTAAGAAGGGTCACCCTGGGTGGGCTATGTTAACCCGTTGCCTCAGCCTGTGGGTCCTGATCCCTGGAGTGTCTGCTCGTCAAGGGTGTAAAACAGCAAATTCAGTATGATGAAGCAGTCAGTTCAACTGTTTGTTTATGTGTGTGTGTGGCAATTTTGCTGCAACATTTGTTAATTGGGGTTTATTACACTTGTATCCATTGTATTGTACTAAACTGAAGGTCGGTATGCTTGAGTCTATGGATATGGAGGGGGTGAGAAATACTTTGATTTATTTAGAGCAAATAAAAGGAGGTTTTAGGACTCAGATCTTATTAACAGTCTTTCCGTATATAGTCTATTTTATGACCAGCTCTGTATAAAATGGGGATTAACTCCAACCATTTTCTCTCTCTTGTGTTTTACAGAGCTTTAGACCTCACGTCACCATGCTGCCTTACTTCCTGGTCGTCGTCCTCTCGACGGGTCTGGTGTTGTCCTCTGACTGCCCGACCGACTGTTCCTGCCAAATGCAGGACTCGATATTCTGCATTCAACGACGCTCCAGCACTGTGCCACGTGTCCCCACCACCACCCAAAATCTCTATATCTTTCATAATGGAATTGACACTTTGTCCCAAGATGACTTCAAAGGCCTTGGGGAGTTGGAGTTGTTAGATTTGAGCCAGAATGAGTTGGCAGAGATTCCAGATGGTGTGTTTGAGATGCTGTCAAAGCTAAAGAACTTGGACCTGTCTTCTAACCACATCACCCATATCTCAAAAGACAGTTTTTCTGGGTTGGTCCAGCTGGAGAGGCTGTATCTTCATGCAAATCGCATTCAGAACATCCACCCAGAAGCTTTTGAAGGTTTAGAGATGCTACTGGAACTCAAGCTTCAAGGGAACCAACTCACCTCCCTACCATCCCTTCATTTCCCCAGGCTTTTGCTCATAGACCTTAGCCACAACAACATCCCAACGCTGGGACCATCCGACCTCCAAACTCCCCACCTGGAGGCCCTTAAGGTGGCCTCTGTGGGACTCACCTCTGTTGATGAGGATCTCATAGCCTCCCTGGGGAACCTCCATGATCTTGACATCTCCACAAACCAGTTAACTGAGGTGCCCCAGGCCCTAAAGCAAGACTCCCTTAAGGGGCTGATCAAGCTCAGTCTGGCCTTCAATCCACTGGGTGAGCTTAGGGTGGAGGACTTTCAGAAACTAACCGGACTTCAAGAACTGGATCTCAGTGGACTTAATCTCCAGGGATTTCCCCAGAATTTCTTTCAGACCTTCCCTAGGTTGATGCAACTGACAGCAGCTGAGAACCCATTTAACTGCTTGTGTCCATTAGCCTGGTTCCCTGTCTGGCTGAAAGAGAAAGGTGTGACTCTTGGTAGGCTTGAGGAAACCAGATGTCACTTCCCTCTGGTTAATGCTGGGAAGATGCTTTCAGCACTGGAGCACAAAGATTTTGGCTGTCCACCTACCACAACAGTCCTGATTGGCTCCCCTATTGGAAGTACTCCTGTCCCCCAGATACCCACTACATCTCCAGAAACAACCCACACCAATGCCATTCCTTCGCTTCAACCCGGTGAGGAAACTGTCCACTCAAAAAGCCCCATGCCTCCAGAAGAACCACCAGTCTCCCCTAGCTCTGGAATGTGCCCACCAAATATTTGCCTCAATGGGGGGACTTGTGAGTTTGACCCAGTGAACCATCTCACCTGTCTGTGCCCCTCAGGAACTTCTGGCCTCTACTGTGAAAACGTGGATGAGGTCCCTGAACCACCGAAACCTTCAGAAACCGAAGCGCCCACAACAGTGACCAATGAACCTGATGCTATAAGCTCACGGCAGGTGACCTCCACGTCTATCCTTCTAGATCTGCATCGCTTCATTGAGACACGGCCGCACATTCGTGGCATCAGGTTGACTTATCGTAACCTGTCCGGGCCTGATCGCCGCCCCATCATCCTGAGTGTACCAGCGTCCTTCCCAGAGTATACTTTGCGTGGTTTGAGACCCAACTGTACCTACTCTGTCTGTGCCAGTCCCTTAGGTGAGAGAATCAACTCCAGGGCCAACAGCTCTATAGAAACAGGTTCCTGTACAGAGGCCCGTACTGAAGAGGTTCCACTGACATCTTTAGAGCACAGGGTGGAGACTCAGAGCCCACTGACGTACACTCTCATCCTCGCCCTGGCTGCCCTGGCACTCGTGCTGGGGTTGGCTGTGGTGGCCGGGACAATCATCTGCGTGCGGAAGAGGAGACGGGCCAGGGCAGGAATGGAGCTAGAGCTGGGCCCGGCTGATCCTGATCCCATGGAACTGGAGGGGATAAAGACCTGCCTGGAGAATGGGGGAAATGGTACACTACCCCACAAACAGCCTGAGATTGACCGCTGTCACACTCCTCAGCCGCCTCCGTCATTGCAACAAAATGGGAGTTTGGACTATGAGGTACCCTTGATGCAAGGACACTGCCCATCAAATAATAATTTAGCATCCCTAAAACCATCATATTTCTAAGATGCAATAAAATCCAAACATTTGGAAAGATTTTGAAGAGAGTGGGTTTGCCCATTTAGATTAGTGAGGTCCTGCTATGACCCACTGAGTGTTTAAAAGTCTTCGTTCCAATTGCAGATATCCACAATCTGGAAAGTGGCACTTACTATCCTTTGCTGTCCAAAATGATAAGACTACAGACTGGATCATCTATTTTAGAGATAGGCCTACTGAATGATTCAGGATTACAGCATATTGTAAATGTGCTAAACCACTCTTGGGACAATGGGTTTAAATGTGGTTTAAAGTCATCTAGCAGAGTTTGATGATGGTGGATCCTAACCAAGTGATTAAAGTAAGTGCAATAAGTGCAATTGACTAGATGGGTCATGGTAGGAGACTGAAAACGGAAGTGCCTTTTTGCATCGACACAACTGTGACTGATGGCTCATTTAAAAAGAAATTTTAAAAAGACTTTGTATATATAAAAGAAACTATGTGAATGAGCTGTAATCATGTTGCTGGATTTGGGAGATACAGTGTGGAGAAAAGTATTTGGGCAACAGAACTTGAGGAAGTGACAGTGGTTGAAATGAAAACGGTGATGCAGATGTCCGATGCCTCGACCACACATCCTGGTAGAAAAATGGATTTTCGACCAACTCCAACTGCTCCATGGGGATTATAAAAAGAACTTGCACTGAAAAGAAACGTTTCTTTTCCTTTCTTACCGTCATGAACTGCCACAAGGCTGACAGCTGCATAAGGAAATGCAATAACACAAAAACTTCGAAAAATAACTTTGCAAAGCTAGTAATAGGTTGATTACCATAAAAGCTGTCTGAACGTCACATTTTGCTGTTGATGTGATGTAATCAGAAACTAAACTTCAAGTTTCTTCACACGCAGATTGAGGTTCTTCTCTGTCACCAGATCTAACATAATTCTCTCCACACATCCCAAAGCTGTTGGCCTCATGGGAGATAAATTTGCTGTGAAAGATAAATGGACTGAATGAAGAGCCATTGAAAATGGACTTTGCCCGCATTGTTCTGTGCCATGACGGCAAGGCTGTTTTGTCAAGCTTATATCATGATATTCTATTTTTGTCATGTGTTTTTTTGTATTTTCATTGTGCTTTTTTTCTGTTGATGTCCATTCAGTATTTCTATTGCAGTGAGTCGAAACATTATTGTTTTTCCTCGAAAAAGCCTGCTTAAGTAATCATGGAGTCTACACTTTCCTATTTGCATCTTAGGTCACACGCTGCCAAAACCCTCTAGAGCTATTTGGAGTGAGTGTTGAAGTAAATACAGTGCTAAAAACAGCCAACAGTAATCAGATATCCACTAAAGAGTTTTAATTTAAAGATTGAATTAAAACCCAGTCATCTTAGCATCACATACAGAACGCTTTTGTACGAGGTTGGTCAAAATAAGTAAGCTCACCAAGTGAATGTAACTGTCATGTGTCAGACGCTTTATTCTCTGTGCCAGGTCTGCCAGCGCTACATGAGGACAAGCCACAGACTGTTTGCTCCCAAAACTGTGCCCAAGCGCCTCTTGCCGCAGAGTCCGCTCCTATAAACGAGCGCACACGTGCCGAGAAAAGAAAGCAAGTTCAAAGAGCTTGGAAGGCAATTTGCTGTGAGTGTCAGCCAGTTTAAGGCACTAGTTTCCTCTTGGCGCTGCTGACCGTATCGTCTCTGAGATATGGTCTAGACAGCGTCCCCCTGTAGCTTTTTTGTTCGCTCATATCCTCTCGCCGGCTCTCTGTGCCTCCACTCTAACCAGTGTGTTTTGATCCTCAAGGATCACTGGTTTGTGTGTTTGGAAACTGTTTTGCGTGTTTACGGCCAACCAGACTGTGAAATGTAGAGGCTAAATGCACCGTTCAGATGTATTTCTTCTCTTTTTTCCTGTCTGGGGCTGGGAATTTACGCTTTTAGTGTACTTTTACTTTCTTTTAATATATATTTCTTTTCCTTTCATGAGAAAGAATCTTAAATCGCAA
>JAOXYL010000061.1:22988885-22999641 GCA_028564955.1 Terapon puta
GATGGATGATAGAGGGGTGAACAGATTGATGGATGGATGAACTAATGAGCATATGGTTGGGTGGAGAGCGAGCTATTTTAAGCGAGTGACATTGTCTTTTCACGGACGAACGGGCCTTTCGGTGTTTGTCCTCACACCGGGCTGCCTCTCTCCTTCATTAGCGAAACACCCACGTTGCATAACCGTTACGAAATCTGACATTATACCTCAAACCCTGGTTTCTCCCGTCCACAAGTCAAAGTATCTTTGAGCAAGACACAGAACTTGCTCCCTTGCGTAGACATAAGAGGGTAAAGAAGAGGTAAACTAAAAAGCGTTTGCCCGTTAAAGTACAAAAGCACTATGTATAAGTGCAGTCCACTCACCATTTACCATCCTGCAGCCCATCATCCTTGCATGGAGGATAAAAAGCATGATGGTGATGCAACAAGACTTGATTTAATGGATATTTTTGGAGAGGCAGAGCAAGTACGTTATTAATCTCTGGTGAGGCTGAATGATGAATTGCCGTCGTGCTGTCGGATACGTTGACCAGATTTTATGGGGGAAAATCCCAGGAAGTTCCCCCTCACATTGTTGCTCTGATGATCATTTTTAATCTTTTTTCGAAGGGAATCATCAAAACAAAAACATTTCTGCTCGTGGATAAAGCTTTACTCTGCTTTTTTTTCATTGTTGTTAAATCAGGAAGGATGACCACTGTGGTATTTACACTGTAGTTCACCAACTGCCTGAGGAGGGCTGTGATTTTTAGTATCAGAGACAAATCACAAAGTAAAAACCACAACATCTTACATATTTACTTACTTATTTACTTCATTACCAACAGCTGTTCCACGTTATTATTAAAGTAATAATGACTACCATATCTTGAATCTTGAGTTCATTGACATTTAAAGCAAATAAAAACAACCCTTGGGACAAACTCACTCATATACTCGTAGTCTTTATCTTGCTCTTTTGTGAATGAGGCCTGTGTACAAGCTGCCACAGCCTCGAGCCTCTTGGGCTTAGCCAGTGACGTCCGATGCTGAAAAATTAGCCTTGATAGTTTCTGGGCCACTGGAAAGTAACTTTGGAGCAGGGATCCTTTAGGGGCAGGGAGCACAGCCAGTACAGTAAATATAAACCCGAGTTTCTGTGGTTGAAACTCCTTAAAAGCCTTCTTGGAAAAGATCTGATAGATGCTCCCAGAATCCCAGAAAAGGTTGGGTCCAGGCTATTTATGCACTCAACCCTATTTTTTCCCATTTTTTCCACCTAAGGATACGTTGGGCGGGCGTTTCGATGCCTCCCAGGCCCTCGTCGGGGAGCTCTCCCAGTTCAACCTGTGGGATCGGGTGTTGAAGCCGGCAGAGGTGGCCGCCCTGGCCGACTGCAACTCCTCAGCGCTCGGCAACATCGCCCCCTGGACCGACCACGATGTGGACGTCTACGGCGGAGCCACCAAGGAGTCCCTGGACCCCTGCCACGCCGCCCAGCGATCCAACCCCTCCAGCCCCAAACAGTGAGGGGTCCGCCAACGGTGGTGGTGTTTAATAGGTTTAGGAGACAAATAGGGAGGCGTCTAACGATGTATCGGTATATTTGATGGGGAGGGGAAGCTTGCTGGTGGACTGGAAGTGTGAAATGGAGCTATTAAGCCGTCAAAAGCGGCGTATCTGTTTTGTTTTTAGTGTTGGTGTCCACGCTCATGTGTTTACTTCTGCAGCGAGATACAGCGACAGTGTCACCTTAACGAAGGCCGCATGGGCAGATCAACTTCTGGCATGAACAGGACTCTTATGGAAGCACTCCATAACAGATTATTTATTGGCTCTGGTTAAATGTACCACCCACTGTTTTAGGTAACAATCTGCAGGGCCAGTTACAACCATGCGTGGTTATTCAGGCTTGGATGGGTTTGTATGCTGCCGTGGGATTAACCTTTACTGATGCCATAAATAAGGGTTTCTTAATTTTACAACGAAGTGACACAGAGTTCACTTTCTTCTCATCCAGTTGTCCAGTTGGTCGTGTTTAATGCTGAAAACTGAATTTTGTGATGTTATCATGGTTACATTGGTTTCAAAATGAGTTTTGTTCATTTCTAACTGTATATGATCCTGTTGAGTAACGTCCGTGTACTTTTAAGTTTTCTACATTGCATACCATGATTTGGTAAAAACAGTGGTCTTATAAATGTATATTGTGTACATTGTGTATCTCTGGTAATGTTGCTGTGTGCCGGTCTGCTCCCCCTGCTGTAGCGTCACATTCACCCCACAGTCCTGCAAAGTCAAGTTGCGGCGTTTTGCCAAAGTTTTGCGGCTTTGAACAGAAACAGTGCTCTCGACTGGCCTCCGAAAAATAAACACTTGATGTCTCTCTGCGCAGCGCTCAGACACCGAAAAATCGTGACGAGCCTCACTGAGTTTGGCAAAAACTGTGTTGTACCCTTGAATGTAAACCAGATGGATTGTAAGTGTATTTGCATGAGCGAAGTCACATTTCCTGCCACTTTAAAAAAAAAAAAAAAAGTGTAAAACTACAGTGTTGGTGTCCCTAAACATCCTCTGAAGCACACAGATGTCTCTTTGGTAAGTCAGATCCTCACGTGTTGACAGAAAGGGAGGAATATGAAGTGGATTGACCCTATGGTGGCCATTTTATATTTTCATTGTGTTGGCAAACTAAAAAAAAACAAAAAAAATTAGATGCGACAGCTAAATTTCAGCATTAATTTGACTCCAAGCCTGATGCCTTTTTTTCTGTCGTGGCATATCCTGTTATAAAAAATGTATGCAGTCAAAACTGTCACTACTAATAAGTGTTTTCTGAACTACAAAAGACTACAAAGGTAAATTTGCACAAAGACAGAATGAATTAAATTGTATTCAATAGAAGTTGAGTAAGAGTCCGTGTGACATAAATGAAATGTAGCAGCCCAATTAAGATGCGACCTTATATTTATCATGCCCCGAGCGCCATATTCTCACACTTGAGGAGCTAAAATATCACTAGAAAGTGAGATAAGTCTGTGAAGATTATCAGTCATCCAGGTCAGTGTCATTTCTAAGAGTCAGGAAAAAGTCAGCTGGGCTTGCTTGAGGTTCGTGAGGACGTTTCACCTCTTATTCAAAAGGTTGGAAGAATTGGAAAAGTTGGCTTTCTTCTAACTCTGAAATGACGCAATGAGGCATGTTATACACGAAAGGCATCTAGCGAGAAAGAAAAGAGTCACAGAAACTGCATGATTTTTTAACCACGAGCCGTCCCACCACGTATTCGTAAGCTTCTGCGTCGTGAGAAAACATATTTTACCTTTAAACTGTGACGTCACACGATCACTTTGGCCCTGTGGTTTTCAGGCGGGAGGCTGCGAGCGAATCACGTTTCTCAGACGCCGACGCGCGGCTCGTGTTTTCTCGGGCGAGGGTTCGATTCCCGCCTCGGCCGACGTGGCTGCAAAACGCGCGTCCGAGCCAACACTGTGCAGCGAAGTGAGCTGTAGCTGAAATACAGTCAGTGCTTCTGTTCACTTATTACCTCAAGACATCAGCCCCGCATACTGTACCAATCGACACCCAGTTGTAAAGTGCCTGCCTGGGCGGCTCTCACGCCCAAAATAATGGTGTTTATTTTTTTCTTTTAAATGTTTTCTTCTTCATTGTCTCTCTCTCTCTGTCACTCTCTCTCTCTTTCTCTCTCTCTCTCGCATTTGGTCGTTGAAGGCTGTGACAGTGCTGCGCTTGTCCTTATTTGCATCTTCATGGATCTTCTATGATATTGTGAAATAGATGGATTACCAAAAAAAAAAAAGAAAAAAAGATTCAAATAAAATGGTTATGACGACATCCTCGGACTCGTGGCTCAGAAAAAGTGACGGCGGAGAAATGTGTGGAACTGAAACGTGTGTGTGAGTGTGTGTGCGCGAGCTTATTGTGACACATCTCTTTACACCTGTCAGCTTATCTGGATTACACCTCCACTAAGCAACTGCCTGGATGCTGTAAAACCTCATGACCCCAACACACACACACACACACACACACACACACACACACCTAGGCGTGTGTTCTAATCTCATTTAGCTGTAGTCAGATTAGATTAGCTGCATCTTTGCCGTCAGATGAATTTGCCTCTGATGCGAGAGGCGAATATTCAGCCGAGACTCTGCGGAAAGTCTGATCTTTGGTGGAGACATAATAGATTACTCACAGTTTTAACTCATACTGTGCTGATTCGTGACTGCCGATCGGCCCACACACACGTTTCTTGGCGTCCGTCTCAGCTGAACTGTGCTCTGATGTGTAACCTCCCACAGCTAACGTTTTAATAATATTATCTGTCTGCCTTTATCATGGCTTCCTGTCTTTTTATTCACAATAGGTTTTGTGATAAAGAATTATAATTAAAGTCTCATTATTTTTATCAGTAAAACTACTTTTGGAGATCACGTCATCGTGATTAGTGCTGGCTAATAAGCAGGTGGAGATCGCTCCATTGCTGCACTCTTAAAACTGCAATGTGATTTCTGCACAAATCACTCTAAGAGGAAGGTCATTAGTTGATTAATTTTTTTATAGAATTCATAAAAAGTCTACTATTTTTCTAATGTAATGTTTTAATATGCATAATTTCAGCTCAACATAAACTTAAATAACGAGGATATTTAAAGGTTTAAGTGCGTTTTTTTACAATTAGTTTCTAATGATCAGTGATGGTGTCCTGCATGAGCTATTATATATTTTCTGTCAAACTAAGAAGAGTTTAGGTTGTTTCACATGACAGATTTATGTCTTTCGTTTCCTCTCTGCTCCTCTGGCTGCTCTGAAGTGGGCGAGCAGCGTTGGAAACAGTCCAGATGGAGCTCTTTCGCTGAGTTTTTGACCAGTTAACCTCTCAAATTATACACAAAAAATAGATTGCTGCTTATTCACTCATACATATTAATTGTTTTTAGAGAAGTTGAGAACTTTTCAGGGTGTTTAGCAGCAGTTTTCTTTGAGACAGGGACTCAAGATTAACAAACATGAAGGACCCCTGTCATGTCTGCTGATGTTTCGATCAAGTGCTGCAACTAATACAGAAGAGGAACTCGCTGTGAATGAAATTAGCACAAATTAAACAAAGAAACAGTGAACTTGGGGCTTTCGTGCCCACCGAGAGTCCTCGGCCCTGGAAAAGTTGCCCGCTCGGCCTGTTTGGTATTCCAGCCTCGTCCCATCCGCTCAGAGAGCCAAAGTCCAAAAAGCTTCCGACTCAATCGATTTCCACAAAGTTTCTCTGATCCGTCTTTTTTGTTTGGAGATTATTTTGCTCAGCGGCTACAGCTCATCGGCCGTGACGGAAGATTTTAGCGATGATGGACGAGCTGCTTTATAGGAATTCATTAATCATTAAACGAACGCTGTTTTTCTCTGTTATCATATTTAACCAGAAGGGAAGCAGTTGGCTTATAACAACATCCCTCCTGTTGTTTAGAGATTTACTGTGGTCCACTGTAATATCCCAACACCTGTTGCACGGATTGAGAAATTTTGCACAGAAATGTGTTTTCCTCAGGATGAATCTTACCGACTTTGATGGTTTTCTGACTTTTCTGCAGCACGCGGAGGAATTTCAATATTTTTTCGGCAAGACGACTCAATAACCCTCCATGAAATTTGGTGCACACCCTCACTTCCCCTTCAGGATGAATTGTAATAACTCTGTTGATCCTTTAAGTGCTCATGCAACAGGATTGGCAAATGCATAAAAAAAAAAATACACTGGAGGCGATGAACTCCCGCCCCTGCATTGTTCCGCCTGCAGCAACCGATCAGTTACAAAATCAGTCAATCAATCAGCGGCTGAATGAGCCGGCGACTCAGTGACTCATCAGTCAGCCAGTCAATTAGGTAACGGAGCAGTCAGCCTCCCAGTCAGTCAGTGAGTCATCCCGTCGGTGAATATATTCTGACTCCCTGTCACAGCTTGTTAGCGGAGTCACATGGGGTCTTCCTCTCCCCTTCGCCGACAATCTGCTTCCTCTGCTGCTGAATAATAGATACATCTTAATTACCTCTCTCCCAGGCAGGCAGAATTAATGGAAGTCCTTGTGCGACCCCCCCCCCACCCCCCCCTCCTCCTACTTCTACCCCCCCTCCGCCATGCTATCTGTCGCAAACACGCCGACTCAAATCTTTCATTTCTCACAGCAAAATCTTCATCCACTTCATGATCTCTCTCAACTTTTTCCCCCCCTTCCCCTCCTCCATCCCTTGTTTCACAGCGTGTACCAGCCTTCCCGGTGACAACAGAGGCAGATTACAAACGGGTTTTTATTCTCAAACTGCGTCGCCTCCGAGCCTCGAGCTTCTTAAAAAAACCCTCCACGCCCGCTCTGCGGTTCCGCCGCTCAATCAGTCCTTCACCTCGAAACGCTTCAGCCTCAGAAACCCGTCCTCCGTCATCCAAACAACTTTTCTCTCTCCTGATTTTTTTTTCTTCTCCTCCTTCATTGTGTGTGTTTCTTCACAGCCCTGCCTCGCCTCGTATTTACCAGAAAATGTTTAGAGAATATTTCCCTCCTCGTGATGAATGCTTTCCTCAAGGTCCTTATACCACCACCTCCTCCTCCTCACCCTCCTCCTCCTCTCTTTTATCCATCGCTCAGCGCCGGTTGGCATCTTTTCTCTGCACCCTCTGTCAAAAAACACCTCCATCTCCCTTTCTCCGTCCTTCTGCTTTGCTTTTGACGCCGTCATTTCGGCGTACCTCTCAGCCCTCTGGCACTTTTCTTTTTGAGTTTCCCACCTGGATGTCACTCTCTCCTTCTGCGTTTTAAGAAGTTTCACGCTTGATTAAAAAAGAGCGCACACATAAAAAGATGCTGGTATATAAAAAATATATATGAATAGTTATTTCATTTCATGTTTCACCTCTCTGACTGCAGTTCATTGACTTTGTAGTCCATCATTATTCCACCCGAACAAAAAAATTCAATAACAAACAGGAAGAGTGAAAAATTAAATGTTCCCCTCAGATGAAATATTCAACATATTTTTGAGTTCACCTTTCTTTCGTTAATAATTTCGCTCTCAGCTTTTATCATTCCACCTGTGTCAAATAGCCTTTTCTTCCTTCATTATTTCTTCATGTCACAAAAACAGAACACACAAATGTTCACGATACAGAACAAAAAGAGAGATTAAATCCAAAAAGGAACATAGACCCAGACAAATCTGAAGCACGAAAGGTAGCATCTCAAATATTTTCATTTCCATACTTGTCTGCTGAGTCTCCATCACCAAATGATGCAACACAGTGGACACCGAGCCTTTTTGGCCCCCTGATGAAAGCCCCTGGATTTGCAATATTACGACATGGGTGGCGACTCTCCCAGAAAAATCACAAGCTGCGCACAGTTGGACTGTTAACGAGGCTTTTAACACAACAGACAACTCGCTCTTCAACTCCCCTGTGAGTGACGCAGCACACAGTTTGTTTTCATGCCGTCTTTGCTGGCTCTGTGTGCAAACAGCCGCAATGGCCGAGCGATCAGATGAGTACAGACGCTGAAACTCGAAACCACAGTGAGGCTGATTACAGATTATGGTGCAGCAAAACCATTGAGAATATAATTTAAAAGCTCATTTCTCACTTTGAAAACAGTATTTTCACAAAGATGACAAAGATAAAGAAGTGGAGAACAGCTAAATATTTTGGAAAAAGTTCGTGAGAAGACTTTTTTTTTCTTTATTTCCAAGGTCAAGACTGAACTTTAGAGGCACCGTGGTAGCTTCATGGTTAAATTCAGGTCTGACAGGGGACCTGGATTTTGAGCATTATGTTTCCTGTCTCTCTGTGAACACTGTTCAATCGAATGAGAGCAAAAAAAAATAATATAAAATGCTCTGAAATACAAGAAGCCAACACATACAAAGCCATTTTATAACACAACAGACACATCTCCATGACAAGTATTATTATTACTATTCACTCATCTCCCTGATCAGTGCTGTAACCAAACTGGGTTAAAGGGGTCGATCAAAAACATTTCAGAACGTAATCTGCTGCTGTGTAATCAGTTAATGGCTCAGGTTTTAGATTGAAAGTCCCCTGTTTACATAAAGAGGGAGGTTAAGACAAGGACAAAAGAGAGAGAGAGAGAGAGACAGAGAGAGAGAAGAAGAAGAAGTAGAGAAAGACAATCATGTGGTCTGTTTGTCTGCCTTTCCAGGATTAATAATCCACTCTAATCCAGGGGAGAGTCGCTGTTTGTAAATGCACAGCTCAGGTTAGCAGACAGAAACTCCTCACACAGAATCTGGGGCTGAGTGTGTGTGTGTGTGTGTGTGTGTGTGTGTGTGTGTGTGTATGTGTGTGCTTGTTTGTGTGTGAGTGTGTGTGTGTGTATGTGTGTGCTTGTTTGTGTGTGAGTGTGTGTGTGCATTTGTCTGAGGGTGTGTGTGTGTGTTTGTCTGAGTGTGTGTGTTTGTCTGAGTGTGTGTTTCTGTTGTGTGTGTTTCTGTGTGTGTTTCTGCGAGTGTGTTTGTGTGAATGGGTGTTTGTGTGAGTGTGTGTTTCTGGCAGTGTGTGTTTCTGTGAGTGAGTGTCAGTGTGTTTGTGTGAGTGTGTGTTTGTGTAAGTGTGTGTTTCTGTCAGTGTGTCTCAGTGTGTTTGTGTGAGTGTGTGTTTGTGTGAGTATGCGTTTGTGTGAGTGTGTGTTTCTGTGAGTGTGTGTTTGTATAAGCGTGTGTTTCTGGCAGTGTGTGTTTCTGTGAGTGAGTGTCAGTGTGTTTGTGTGAGTGTGTGTTTGTGTGAGTGTGTGTTTCTGTGAGTGTGTGTTTGTGTGAGTGTGTGTTTCTGTGACTGTGTGTTTCTGTGAGTGTGCATTTGTGTGAGTGTGTGTTTGTGTGAGTGTGTGTGGAGAGCAGAAAGACAATTCTGGGTCAGACTCTCCACTTGGGGATTCCACCCAGATGTTTCCAGCTGGATGTGGGTCGGAGTCAGTAAGAAGGCTGATTAGGGGAGGACAGAAAAAGGTTTTACTCTCACGCAGCCTGATGAGGTCATTTTTAGAAACAGACAGACAGCAATGGAAAGTAAATTTACATTTAATCAAGTACTGCACATATACAGTTACTTTAATTACATTCCACTTGTTCTTCTACCCGACTACACTTTTGCAGACTGTTTTTCTTTGCAGGCATTAACATTTTAAAACAAATATCAAATATACTGGCTTATTGTTATTGAATGGAGTATTATGAGCAGGGAAATTAACCCCGCCAAGTACTGCTAATGTCAATACATCACATATAATAATCACATAACAGTAAAATGAATATTCTGGATAATTAGTTCTTTCCTGCCAATTTTTCTGCATTCAGTGATATTTAGGTCATTTACTTAAGTAAAAGTAGCAATGCAATGCAAAAACACCAGTCTTTATGATTATCTGTATATTTATAGTACAAAATTGAACATAAATACCAGAAATATAAGGTTTGTAAAGTATAAACAACTTTAAAAAAAAGTACAAGTACAGTAGTTGAGTAAATCTACTTGATTACATTGGACCACTCTGTGGTGAAATGTGAGAAAGTACATTTACTCAAGTACAGCACAATTCTGAGGCTTTTGCTGCACTTTACTTGAGTATTTATACTTTATGCTCCTTCATCCTTCTACCACTACTTTCTGGAAACCAATGTAGTTTTTACTTGACAACATTTATTTGACACGATAGATACAAAATAAAAAATAGGCAGTGGCATGTGTAATGTACATATGAGTAAATAAATAACATTTTGATGCTGATGGGGAGAAAGAAAGAAATGGTGTATATGTGTGTGTATGTGTGTTAAAAACCACTTAAAAACTCTGGACACGCCCCTGAAAACAGACAGCTGGATGAGGTAACTCTGCCAGATGATTGACATGAAGCCTGGACCAATAGGCTTGAAGCTAGGCTGCAGTGGGCGGGTCTTCTGCCTGCCGGACATCA
This sequence comes from Terapon puta, assembly GCA_028564955.1. Classification (NCBI taxonomy): domain Eukaryota; kingdom Metazoa; phylum Chordata; class Actinopteri; order Centrarchiformes; family Terapontidae; genus Terapon; species Terapon puta. The sequence goes on from JAOXYL010000061.1 coordinate 22,998,862, forward strand.
GTAGTTTAAAATGTCTCCCTAACAACCAAACCGGGAGTCAAACAGCAGAAGTTTTCTCCGGACAGACGCCTCGTCAGTAACCCGCAATCTACGCATCCACCTCCCCGTGGCTGCATCTCTAAACCACCGACGAAAGGCTGCAGCTCGTCACATCACCACGGTGGATTTAGTCGCTTTTTTCAGGTAGAAAACATCAGCTGTTTGCTACCAAAACAAGCTAAGCTAATTAGCCAGCTAGTAAAGCTCGTTTCCTTAGTAACGGTAACTAACGTGACAAAGCCTCTTCACCTTTATAGCCAAACGTAATGTGTCACATCTCCTCATGTTGTTATCTAAAGGATGAACTGCGTGTTTTAGTGTAAATTTTACGGAAATAGTAGTTGTAGCTAGCTAGCTGTGGCTATGTGATTTGTGTGTGTAGCAGGCTGCAGATGTGAGGCTCAGTGAAATGCATTTACAGGTGGATTTCCGTTATTAACATGCAGAAAATGTCTTTATTTCCTTGTCTGTGTGTATGCGTGTGTGTGTTTGCAGGAGTCGGGATGGCTGGGACAGGCGAGGGAAAGAAAGAGGAGGCCGACTACAAGAGACTGCACAGTTTTCCTCTCATCAGGGTGAGACAGGAGCTCTGGATTCAGGACGACAGCGTCCTAAATTCACTGCCTTTATTTCACTTCACTTCCTCATCCACTCAAGAGGACACAAGAGGACACCAGACAATCATAAGGGACGGATACGTGTGGACGTGTGGGCTATAACCAGGCAGATTCAGCATTCAAA
>JAOXYL010000061.1:23015320-23034156 GCA_028564955.1 Terapon puta
AATATTAATATAAAGCTAGTAAGATATTAAAAGAAAATAAATATAGGAATAAGGAATAAACTTGGTTGAAGGTGTGTGTATACAGTTATCTATACTGTTTTCAGTGAAATGAAAGTTTTATTGAAGAGGCAAAAGTCTTCTTTGTGCAAGAAGGTGATGGAAATACTTGAATACTGAATACTGAATACTGAATACTGAATACTTGAATACTTTGAAAAACATCTGCACTGAAAATGGAGAAAGACTTAGATTCCCATTCAAATCAACCACAGGTGATTTGTTGAGTATTTATGCCAAAGGGTGAACAGTGTCCGTCAATTTCAGGTGGGAGACAGAACCGGACTACTGTGCAAAGGTGAAAAAGACACCGCCATACGACAAAGGCACAAGACTGGTTGACTTCATGGATATGGTCATTCTTGACTTCCTGATGAGTAGGTTCACGCTGTGCACACGGTATTTCTTTGTCAGGTAGAGGAGTTAACGGGCCTACGGCATCTGTGGGGCCTCTTACTCAAACCTCTTCAGTTTTGGTGGTACATTTTGACATGCCCTTGCAGGAAAACCACAGGTGCATAAGATTTACCATGGCTGCGTTCAATTTGAGCGACTCCATGGGTATCGGCCTTGTGCTTTTGGTATAATGAATCAAAATGTGTGCTGGGGAAAAAAAGTCTGCAAGGCTGAACAGTCATTCTTCAGGTGGTCAGATATTATTGCATCTATTAAATCTTATGCATGATCTGAAGAAAAAAAGTTTTCAAGCATCAGGTGAGCCTGTACAATCATGCACAAGCTCACCTGATGCTTAAAAACTTTTATTTTTCTTCAGACATACCTTCATCACTTCCAGCAGCTTTTAACACAGGCAGTGATCTGCTGTGATCTTCTTCACAAAGCTGTATTAAACAGGATTAAACAGATGTAATAAAATAAAAAATAAGCCTTCGGGGTCAAAGGTTATTAAGAGCTAAAAGCTGAGCACTTGACCTTCACCAGCCGTGGTGAAAGCGCGTTACCGTGGCAACTGGAGCGTCGCCCCCGGCAACCGCTTCGTCGCCGTGGTTACGCCGACAACTTCTCCAACGGCCAGGTAAGAAAGTTTTTATTCTTGTCTCTTTTACACCGTTTTTCTATTTATTTACTTGTTTTGAAGTAGTTACTGAACTTTAGCACCGCTCTCTGCTCTCCAAGCTTGTCGGTGTCTGAACTGGATGAGTTTTTAAAACAGGTGCGTCGAGTGCGTCGACTTTGGTTTGCTGCTAAAGTTACGGAGTTAGCTTAAATGAACTTTTTAAAACTAGTTAACTAGCCTAACTAGTTAATTGCTAAGGCTTTTCTAGTAAACGTGATGCCAAATTGTGGTTGGAAAAACTCATAATAAGTTATGTCAGTAATGTTAAATATCATATCGAGCGTAATGTAAGTGGTAAAACGAGGTCTTTCAGTCAGAAAGGGCGAAATACGTATAGATTTGTGCAGTAAAACGTGTACTGTGTTGTCATTAAGCTTTTTCTTTTCTGCACGCTGCACACTTTTTTTTCCATTAAGGAAAAAGCGTCTTTAAGTAAGACAGTTAAATATAAACTAAAATTGTAGTACTTATAAGGATTTGTAGGGAGATAGTATAGCCTACTGTAAAACACTTACGTAGACAAAAAATACTGAAAACAACTTTTTTAGATACAACTTTGTTTTGATAGGCTGTATGTTAAACTGTAAATGAACCAAATATCCTGCTTGTCCCTGCCTGAATTTATTTATTGAGTTTTATCAGTATATAAAACTTGCACATATATTTCTTACCTAGATAAATGGATCTTACTAAATCAATAGATCTTGTTTCTGTCATGTTGCTTCTGATCAATCCATAACAGGGCATGGTGTTGTGGGTGTGATTCACTCTTGAGGCTTACATTACCTTCTTTTTTTTTAACAGAGTAAAGGCCCAAGACAACATGTGCAGGACCTAAACCTGCTGATGGTTTTCACTAAGAGATCAGCAGCATGTTCGCTGCCCCTTCAAAGGAGAGACCCCCCGATGGAGCCTCACAGACCTGCACTAGAGACTTTACAAAGCCAGGATCTAAGGTTAAGAAAAAAGCCCGCTCTCCTGATGTGACTTTACCACCTATATGCCAGGAGAAACCTCCTCTCTCTGCAGCTTTTATGGCCAGACCTCTGTTCAGCCGTACCCCCGTCCTGGGAAACGTCCCCTCTGACAGACCTTTGTCGTTGCTGGAACTCCCTCGTCTTATAGACCAGGTAGGATCTGGGAGAACCAGAGGTGAGATGAAACGGACAGAAGGACCTGGACTGATGGAGTCAGCATTAGGCAGCGACATCCCTCTCAAAAGTGCTGATGCATTGACACCAGAGAGGTACTAATAATAATTACAGAAATTTGACTTTGATTATAATGTACCCATTTGCTCTGATACCATTCAGTTCAGTTTTGTTAAAGGATGTTCCTAATTTACCTTAAATGAAACAATGTTCAAATTAGTGACATAAAATGCAAAACTGTTATCACATAACTTAGAAGAAGATCATTATAGAACATGTAATTATTATGTAATCATAATAATTGTATGTGCAGTAACAGGACAAGGTGTGTATGGTGTGTCATATTTTCCCAACATTGTAGTGAAATATTTCTGGATCTCTTTCACGGTGTGATTTCTTTTTTCACTTACCAGGTGACATAAAGAGCTGACAAATTTAGCTGTCGACATGTATTACCCAAAGTGTTAGATTACCGAATGAATTGGTCTGTTGTTTACACTCACTTTTCTTTGTTTCAGTCTTACTGGGAAAGATGAATCAATGAAAGTCTTGACGTGTAAAGATAAAAAGATAACGACTGTGAAAAATGAGAAAGAGACCAAACCAAATAAAGTCCCTCTCACTGGCACAGAGGTTGTTCATATCTTTGCCAAGAAAAGAGACCTGGGAGAGCTGGAGCTTTATTACCTGAAAGAAGTAGATCGGGACTCCTACAGGTACACTGAAATGAATTAATAAATCTAACTCCCTTTAATTTCAGTCTGCAGTAGTTGTTCTCATGTAGTAGATTAATCCTCCAGGAGCGCACACAATTAAAGTGTGGCTGCACAGTGATATATTCTCTGTTTTAGACCCTATGACCTGCAAGTGGTCCATTCCAGTGAAGCGGGCTCTGAGCACTTCATCTTCTCCACCACTTCTGTCCTACATGTGACAGAAAGGGGTTTTGGTGGGCTCATCAGTTTGGCACAGTGGCACAAAGAGTCTGTGTTGTGGACAGCTTTGCGGGAAATCCCATTTTTCAGGGACTTTAGACTGCGGAAAGCTTTCATCTGGTAAGTTCTTATAAGCTGTACATTCTGTCTCCTTTGTTTTCCTTTTTATCTTCATGCTTTGATCGGTTGTTTTGTTCTTGTGGCAGGTGGCATAAGAATGTGCGCAAGTCCATTTTTCAGCAAAAGTGCAAAAATCTGCAGGATACACTAGTTATAGCCGTACCTCAATTCAGGAATGCTCTTTTTCTGTTTGCCAGGTGGGTCCCACTGACACGTAACTCCTTTAGTATTCCTTAAATAGTTGATTTCAGTGTAAGCTATCAAACTTTTATCCAGTTTTGGATCTGACCTTTAACTATTTGCTGGATGGGACAGATATTAAGCTTTAACATTACTTGTTTAGATTACCGGGTAAAATGCTCCATGTTTTATAGTATCACTGAAGGACTGAAAAGGACACACTGGCTGCCCCAGGAGGAGTCTAAAACCTACACATTATTGGAATTCAAGAATGTATTGAGGACCATGAATCGAGAATGCTTGCTGATGCTGGAGGAGTTATCACAGTACCGTGCTGTCACCCTCAATACGGTACCACCATGTTTTTGTGACATAAAACAAGACAACAACCTGTCTTATTGTGGGAAATAGTGTGAGAGTAATTGAGCATTAAACATTTTTTATTGTATCATAAGTAAAGACCAACAATTTCAGAACAAAAAAACAAATTCCATTTTCATCTCAGAAGCCTGCCATTTTCTGGAATAGATGGACATGTTTCCATTTCTCTAGGAAGCATCATATTTTACATTGTATGTTATTGAAATCTTATCTCTGAAGAACCTTCTCTCTATATTTTTTTTTTTATTTCAGTGATGTTCTTTCATCCCCAGATAAAAGAAGATACCTACAAGGCACACTGGGAGCTGCAGCTACACGTGGAATATGCTAAAAGGCCGAATGCATGCTATGAACCCATTCACATCCATCTGGCTCACCAGCAGGAGCTGAAGAAAGAGTTGGCGCGGTCTGAAAGCATCTTGCAGAAACTGGGAAACTTTGCTGCTCTTGTGAATCAAATGATTGTGCAAAGCCTTGTCATAATCATCCGACACGATGTCATTTCTTTTCTAAACAATGTTTTAAAGGTGATGAAATAGCATTCATTAACTTATTTAACTGTGTCCTGCTCCAAAACCACACACCTTCCTGCTAGAAGACATTTTTTATTTAAAACACAACAGCTATTGTCACTTTTGTCCATAAAATACAATATTTTCAAATAAAGTGCTGTCATAACCCGTTTTTATATACCTGCTACCAGAAGAGATATGGATATAAAATGTGAATTCCTATAAATTAACACTTGCTATGTATTTTTCATTGTTAGAGAGAGAAATCTCAGCAGTGCTGTCTCTTCCACACTGAGTTGTGTTTCAGTCCCGATAGACAGCTAACTGTGGACCCACCGATATATCTGTTCCAACAAGCAGTGAGTGGAGCTCTACTGACTTATGGCAACTCTATAATTCAGGTAATGTACAAAATTCCACTGTTGCAAATGCACTCACTGGAAATGGATAGTATAAATTTTAATGGTTTGCCTCACATTTATTACAAGAGGTAATAGTAAAAAAGAAAGTAGAACATAATATGTCATTCTTCTAGTTCGTAATCTCAGCACCCCATTTTTTACTAGTAGAGTCACTGGACTACTAAAACACAAAAAATTAAGTTAGACTATTTCAAAAATGTTAATTTGCCCAGATATAAAGCTTTGGATATAATTCTGATAAATTATATTAAATTAGCTCTACAACATCAATAAGAATATCATCTTGAACAGAAATATGATACTTATATTAATATTGCATTATGTTTATTGCTATGTTTGTGACATCTGTTCTTCATAGCATTTGTGTAACTTTGAACAAGGTTTTGATCAGCAGTTTGGATTTATGAGCAGCCTCATAACACCTATGTTTTCTGGTAGATGTGTGACAAATGTGGATTCTTCCTGGAGACCAACAACAGTGTCTTCACCTCTGATTTTACTGAAGATTTAACCTCTGACAGCACTTATATTAAACTTCCTACCATTACAGGTAAGGACATTTGCATTGAGGATGCTTGTCTTCAGATTTCACTGTTCTGATATGAGTGAATTTGAACTTCTTCTGACCTAAACTTACAGCCTTCATATGCACAAAGTTGTCATTTCTGTTGATTTACAGATCAGTGTGGTCTTTCATTCCAAAATCAGATTAGTTAGATTTTTTGTTAAGACAGATTTTCATCACTGGTCATCTCTGTGTAATATCTGTGTAATTTCCAGGGGAGGACAAGAACACAGGTGAAACGACCAGTTGCAAAAAGTTTTGCTGCTGGCGAATGCTCACAGACCCGTCCCCTCGCTGGCTGATGTTGCCTAAACAGACTGTGATGATGGTGCAGGGCAACAGGGTGCACGGATGCTACTTTTCCCTCCCTAAGGGGCAGCTGGAGTGGCATATTAAAACAACTGATATCACAGAACAAATTGAGAAAGAGCAGGCCAAGATCATGCAGGCAAGTCTGTCACTTTAAAATCAAATACTAGCCAGTATTGACGCACAATCAGTCACGTTAATGATAATAATTCCCACACCTGCTTGTGTGTTTTTCGTAATTCTCACTGTTCTCTGGACAGGAAGCTGAACTAGAAATCGAGCAGCTGTGTGAGGGCTACTCATGGCTGGTGGACATCCATTTGTTTATTAACCAATGGAGTCAAGCCTCTTTGGAGTCCATGAAGGGTCAGTCAGCTTTACTGTATGAGGACCATATAAAGAAGGTACGCTGCTGGACTGAAAGAATCTCCACAGTCCCCTCCTCAATTTCTACCTCCAACCAACTGTTCATCATACAGTGCACCTGCATAAAGGAAAATCTAGGTATGCCTTCTCCAAAGTAATCAAACTACCTCTCCAGCACTACTATATGAATGCAAAATACAAAAACTTTTCACATCAACATTGCCTTAAGCCAGGAAGGAGTAATGTTACAGTGTTTCCTAAAAGAAATAAGTAGTCTGGCTGTGAAAAATTGCTGTGAGTTATTTAGTCTTTATGCTTAATGCTCTAATACATTTGCCTTTGTGTTCAAGGACAACGGCTGAGGTCCATTGACGAGGAAGTGCTGGAGCAGCTTGCTGAGCAGATGAAGCTGCACTCAGAAAGTCTCATATCAGACTTGGATGGGGTTTCTGCAGAACTCAAGACAGAACCCAAAGATCTGCATGACCTCTCAAAATACGCTCTTACGGTAAAAAAAAAAAAAAAAAGGAAAACCAAAACAAAAGTTTACATGCTTGCATAAAAGATGTAAGTGTAAAAAAGAAAGATACATCAAGCAAAGAGAAAAAATGCCCACAGGGTAAGAAAAAGATCTCCTAAAAAGACAATACCCTAGTTTTCCCAGTTTTACCTTTACAAGGTTAGTAAATGGAATATTCAGATCCTCTTGAGACTCCTCTTTTGGTCATGCATTCACTTTAATTTAATTATTCATCCCAAGGGCTCTGCCTTGTCAGTGCAAATGTGTTCTGAATTTAGAGTCCATTATCCAAAAAAAGATCAGGTGATGCAGAGTCTATTAAGGTCCTCAATGCTCTTATCTGAAAACCACTGAAGAACATTAGTGTATACTTGTGTAGCTGGCATGAATAAGCACTCCACTGCACTTTTGTGATGAGTTGTTAAGAACTTTGAAAATGCAGTTTCAAGTCAGTAAGTTTGAGGGTTTATTAAATTTCACCTTGTTGTTTACCAACTTTTAGGCAATAGAACATTTATTCTACCCCTCGCAAATATTTGTCAAGATGTCAAAATTTTATGAATATTTAATACTCTGTAGCATAATAACATTTTACCTACCTTATTATTATTTCTGGTCCCAAATCCAACCATGTTGCATCAACACCACTATTATTGCTACAAACATTTTTCAATGAAAAAGATAAAGTGATGTCTTCCACTTCACATTAATTAAAGGCTGAGGAGTTGTGAGACATGGCTTTCTATCTTCAGATCCCAGAGAAAAACTGAAATCAACCAAATTTAATTGTTACACTGTTTTGCGGGGCTTCTTCTCCTTTGTGCCATGACCTTCAGGCCAGGAGATACAGTTTAGAGCAGTAATTACACTGTTTGATAAGCATGATAAACTTGTAAAATAGATAAATACTATAAATCTGTTCTCTTTGTTCAGGTGAGAGAGTCAGTGAAAATGCTGGCTGACACGCATAAACGTCTGGAGTACATTCACTCCCTCCAGGACACCATTTGTATGAACTATAGGAAGATGACCCAACAGGAGGTGGCTTTGGAAGAAAAGGTCCGCCCTCATAAAAGGGAAATGATCAGTTTATGCCTCATTTCAGGACATAACACCTGTTTGACCACATATCTGTTATAGTTTTTTCTTGCCCTTGTTTGTGTTCTGTATTTAGATGCTGGCCTTGTGGGATTGCTTTGTGCCCCTTTTGAGACAAGCAGATAGCCTTGTGTGCCGCCGTCTCCCTTCAATGGCTAATGCACTGGACACAATGTTCTCATTTTTGGTATACGACCTGAAAACTATGGTGTCTGAAACTACATCCGGACCCTTCGTCGACCCAACCCAGAATCCAAAAGAGATGGTCTCCAAACTGAAGCACATTGATACACATGTGCACAACCTCAGTACAAAGCTGGCGCAGCTTGGTCAGAACAGTCAAAAACTACAAGGTGAGACCGTATAACTTATGGATATGGATATGGATATGGATAATAAAATAAAAAATATTTTGAACTTTTACCACTGATGAGTTAAACAAGAAAATCAATCAACAGCAGAACAAACAACAAAATATGTTGTTGCCTCCCATTAGAACTTCCTGTGGATCTGACTGTTTTGATATCAGAAGTTCAGAAAGTCAAAGCCCGTAAAGAGTTGTGGGACTTGATAGCTGTGTACACATCATGGATGGAAGAATGGAAACAGCTGCTTTTCAGTGAGGTAACATGTCAAATAAACCTTTCTATGTTTTGTTTTAACACACAGAGATGTAATTATTTGTGTCCATTCACAGTAATGACAAATGCAGGGTAGGGTAGTAACAAGTGCAACTCATTTGTTTAAAATTGACATGATTTGAATTAACTTCTTAATTGATTGCCTTCTTTAATGTTAAGAAGTGGAGTATTGGTAAGCACAGCACCATTCTGAAAGATAACATTAAGACTATTGTTTGGCGATGATGAAAAACCCTAAACTATCACAATTGTCTATGTGAATCAAACAAAAATATTTTCATTTTCTAACATTTTTCTTTCAGGTTGTGGCATCACAGGCTTTGAAGAAAATTGCCAAGTGGAAGGAGAAAGCCCGATCTCTAACAACTATCATGCCAACTGATGATGCAGTGCTACAGGAGGCTTTAGCAATGTTGGAAAGCTTGAGCCATCAGCTTGCAGTCATGGTGAAGCTGCAGAGCCCTGTACTCAAACATAAACACTGGAAATCTATTTTTGAAGGTCAGCTACTGTATCCATATTATGGCACGTGCATACAACACAGCACATGTAAAATGTTACGAAATACATTCTTTCTGGCAGGCATGGGCCTACAGTATGTCCCAGAGAAGAAGATGACTGTTGGTGAACTGATGTCTCAACAGCTTGAAGTTGAACTTATTACCAAGGTAATTAACTGCAAACAGCTAGCCATCCTGATATGTCATCAAGATAATGTGCTTGATTACTTTTACTTATGGTACTGCTCTGTCAGATATGCAGGGATGCACAAGCAGAGTGTAACATGGAGCAGACTTTCCAGAAGCTTCAGCAGGGATTGGAAGCCAGAGTCTTCCAGCTGGATAAATTCACTCTCCCTCTTTGGCAGTACTGTGAGCCAAAACATGCATTTATGGAGACAGAGAAGCCCCAAGAGAGTGCTCCAAATCTCCACACTGCCAGCCAACCCCCTTATAATGATGCAAGATTCATTGTGATTGGTGAGACTGACTAATAAGCTAGCAAATGAATATTACAGATGTTGTTATTGTTGTCATTGTAAGAAACTACTACTTTGGCTTTGCTGCTCAGGGAAATGAGTCAAAGTAATATTCTGCTAACAAAACTGCCTGGACTTGCCATGTGGTTTCTCATTTAGGTCTGGAAATGCACTTTGCTGAGATAGAGAATAATTTGATGACACTGTCCATCATGCTGCAGTCCCCATACAGTGTTGACTTCAGAGTGCAGATAGAAGATTGGAGGCAATTACTACAAGATCTTGGTATGGTGGACATTCAGAAAATAAAAGAAAAATGTTTTGAAAATTTGCCACTAATAATGACATTGTGAACATTATGTTGTCTTTTGCTGTCCGTCTTTCAATATTAATAGGGGAGCTGCTCCATCTGTTTGAAAGATGCCAGAAATTATGGGCCTTCCTGACCAAGGTGTTCCATGAAACATCCTTTAGTGATCAGAGAGGGGACTTGGTAGGCGTCTTTGTCATAATAACTCAAACATATCTCATTTTTGCAATTCTGTGAAACTGATGACTCATTCTTACTATTTTTTTCATAGCTGGCACGATTCCAACCAGTTGATGAGACATTTACGGAAATGATGCTCTCCATATCCAGTGACCCTCATGTGTTGAACTTAGTCCGCTCAAAGGAAACAAATGACAGTTTCCATTGTAATATCCATGGCCAAATTCTCATTGATTGTCTATCAACAATGGAGGCTATTTCCAACCAGATGGTGGATCTCCTGGGCACCCTCTGTGAGCAATTTCCAAGACTCTGGTTCTTAAGTGAAAAGGAGGTGATACAGCTGCTCTCTGTTAACGCAACACCTTTCACACTGCAACCTTTTGTGCGCAAATGCTTTAAAGGAGTACGCTGGCTTGAAGTAGATTGTGACGAATCATCTGACACAAAAGCTGTAAAGAACTGTGGGTCTACATCAGAAAGTCACAGTCGGATGAAGGTGCTAGGGTTCTTTGGTAGCTTCCAGGAGCACATTAACTTTCCATTTCCTCTGGAACCGAATCCCAATGCTTTTGTTTGGCTTCGTGTCTTTGAGAAGCAATTAAAGTTTACCATGGTACAGCTCATGCAACAATGTGCTATTGTTCGAAACCAGCATGAACCATACAGACAAGATTTGGCATGTGATAAGAAATTAGGAGACTTCTTGATCCACAATGTCGATAGAAGGAAAGTTGCACTTCCTGAGCTGGATCTGCTATCTGAGTATCCTCTTCAATGCCTGCTGGTGGTGGAAGAGGCAATGTGGTGCAGTGCAGTTCAAAAAGCTTTCCAAGAATCGAGCCCAGTGAAGTTGAACAACATAAAGGCCTCCAACTCTTCAAAACTGAGGAACCTTGGCCATTCTATAAGGGAAGGAGTCACAGGGGCTGAAAGTGAGTCACTGGTTTCTAAGTATACAATGATGTGTCTGCGTGCTTTAGTGCAGCTTACAATTAATCATGAACAGCAGCTAACTCTACTAATGGATGCACAGCACGTACCTCTAGAGTCATCTTTTGAGTGGCTAAGTTTGATGAAGTATCATATAAACTTAGTTGATGGTCTGAAAGGCAATGATGATCCAACATGTTATGTGGATGTTTTGGGCCATCGACTCCAATACGATTATGAGTATTTTGGTCCAGAAGATTGGATGATGGTGCATACTCCGTCCACAGATCGGGCGATACTGGGGATCCTCCTTGCTCTGACAAACTACAGATGTGGGTTTGTTAGTGGACCTTGCATGTCTGGAAAGAAGAAGACTGTTGTCCATTTGGGAAAAGCACTGGGGCGACAGGTTGTCAGTATACAGTGTTGTCAAAGTATGAGACCTGATGTTGTTCAGCGAGTACTGCTTGGCGCCCTACATACCGGAGCATGGCTTCTTCTGGAGTCTGTGGACTTACTAACACAAGGAATCCTGTCATTATTAGGACAGCATCTAATGGACATTCACCAATCCTTTTCTGAGTTAACCAAAAATAAGAATCAAAGAGTGAATGAAGAGACAAAGGCCATGACTGCCGATGGGAATGTTGATTCAAAATGCCATATGGAAATTGCAGGGAAAAGTATTTCTGCCAGTTTAAGCTATGGATGTGTTCTCATGTCATCAAACGGATACACACCTGAGGTTCCAGAGAGTCTACGCTTTACAACCAGACCCATTGCATTAACCCATCCAGATTATTCGATCATTGCAGAAGTAATGCTGGCTTCCATCGGTTTCTTAGAGGCCATGTCTTTAAGTCGACATCTGGTGTGTCTCATTAGCCTGGCCAAAGATTCCCTCTGTCTACCTGATTTCATCACTGACCACCAGAGCTGCTTTATCTTTGTCTTGCAAAAAATTATCTCTGCCTCTGAAATACACTTACAAGAAAGTATAAAACAAAGAGAAATTTCTGATGAGGCTAAAGTATTGGCTGCAGAAAAAAAAGATCAGATTTCGTCAGAAAATGTAACTGCCAAAGTTGTGGAGAAGGATAGAAAAGAAACTGAAAAGTCCATCAGGTTGCGCAGGTCTCATTTGTCAGTTATACGGGGAGTAATGGAGGAGACAGCCATCGTCAAAGGGATTATTTCTGTCCTATTACCTGTCCTTTATGAGCACAAGAAAGCCTCAGAGTTCTGTCTCATTTTCAAGGAAACATTCCCCATAGCCTGCCAGTTTCCACTCTTTCAGCTCTACATTGAAGAAGAAGAAAAAAAGCAACTTAAAGATGCAGTTACAGAAGAATTGCAAAGGAAACAGTTTCAAGAAGAGACAGAAATCATTAGCAATGCGCTTACACTCTACCAGACCATGAAATCCTCTCAGGCAGTTATCCTTGTTGGCCCCTCAGGCAGTGGAAAGACAACCTGTTACTGTGCTCTAGCTGGAGCACTCAGTCATTTGGCTTTTACGGGAGCCAATGTTTTTGAACATGACAGTATGTCTGAAGCAGATACCCCACATACAGAGCCCCACATCTCTGCCTCAACCTGGAGCTCTGTTGATACTGTGGTCTTATTTCCTAATGCCATGTCCCATAACGAGTTATTTGGCTACTTCTGTGAAAAGAGAGGATGGCAAGATGGAGCCGTCGCAAAGGTGCTGAGAGATTCACAACAATGCGAGGCAACAAGTTCTACAGTCAGTAACAATAACAAGGAAAGTGATTGGACACAAATAGTGAAATGGCTCGTAATGGATGGAAAGCCTGTTGGACAGCCCAGCTGGTTAGATTACTTAACCACACTTTGCAGTCCTGAAGACTCATTTCTGCATCTGGCATCGGGTGAAACACTTCCAGCCCAGTCACACTTTAAGCTACTGATGGAGATAACTGACCTACGTGAGGCAAGTCCCTCTGCAGTGACACGCTGCAGCCTCATTTATTTTACAGGGACTGATCTGTGGAAGGCTGTGTGGAAAAGTGATGTAAACACACTCTCTTTTGAACACAAACTGAATCAAAGAACCTTGAAACTGTGGAATCGTCTGGCAGAAGATCTTTTCTTCAGCACTCTCGTCTTGCTCAGACAAGAGACTTTAACCTCTGTAATCCATAATGAAGGAGAAACCATCACACACGGACTGCAAGAAATCATGTCATTTGTTAGAATCCTACGTGCCCTCCTACAGCATTTTGAGAAGGAAGTGAAAAAAGCTGAGGAAACACTTCAAATAGACGAAAGAGGTATGAATATTACTCATTAACATACAACCTTGTAAGCATACAGACTAGTCAAGGTAGTCATATTTATTAATATTGTAACACTTAATCTTCCCACCAGATAAACATCCACATGGAACTGAGACAGCGGGCACAAGTTCCCACAGTAAACAAGAGCTGCTGGCAAGGAACATTTTTCTTGTTGCTTATATTTGGGGATTTAGTGGACACCTGCATCCTCGGTAAGATGGTCTCAATGGAACTTGTTATACAGTCACATATTTTTACATGAATAATTTAGCATGTGTGTTATAGGTGTAAACACATTCAGTCTCTTTATGTAACAAAACGTTTGCAATATGAATATTGATCGAATTTTCTTCATATATTTTATCCTTTTATTTCAGCCATTGGCCACAGTTTGACTCAATAGCCCGTAAAGTACTGTTTTCTTGCCGGTACAAAATTGTGGTTCCTGAGGAAGAGAGTGTATTTGAACACTTTTTTAACATTGACAACAAAATATGCCCCAAGAACACGCTGCTGACAAATTTAATCACTTCCAAGGTTGGTCCAGAACAAAAGTACATGTAGTGATCACTGCTTTTAAATATTTTAACTAATAAGCCTCTTAATTCTATTTACATAGTACTGGAAATATACCTTTCTCCTGAACCTCATGTTGGAAGCCAAGCAGCCAGCGTTGCTCATAGGAGAGCCTAGTTCTGGAAAAACCACCCTATGCAAAGCTTTGCTGAGTTTTGACAAGCCACATATCAGCCTACCAGCCAGTCCACTCCTGAGCTCCAGAGACCTGCGAGCTATACTGAGTAATATTAGCTGCTGTCAGAAGGCCTGTAAAGGTACTGTGGGCTCCATGATGAAACAACCAGGTCTGCTTCTTTTTGTGGATGATTTGCATGAAGCCCCCCGTGGTGAGTAAGACAAAATACCATTGGAGAAGTAATATGAGCAGAAATTAATTAGATTTTGCACTGCGTGAAGCATCAAGATAAATATTTCTATTGCTCCTGTTCATAGATGTCTTTGGGAAGACTTCATCAGCTCTAGAGACGCTACGCCAGACTGTTTCAAAGAAAGAAATTCTAACATTTGATGACTACAACTTCAAGTCACTGGGCTCTGGAACCATGAGCTATATTGCTACCTGTTCTGTCTTTGAATTGGGAAGTCACCACAGTCATGGGATATCCTCCAGGCTCTCACGTCTGTTCTCCATATTTGTGCTCCCCAGCCTGTCTCTGGACGTCATATTGTCCATCCATTCTCCTCAGCTAAAAATATGGCTCAAAGAAATGCCCCTTAAGCAGAGTGGTGAGGATTTAGCATGTTGTATTATCACTGCAACTAAAGACCTGTATCATGCAGTGTGTAAGCATTTCCAGCCTACCGTGCAGAGGCCCCATTTCATATTTTCCCTCCATGACCTACAGAAAGTGTTTCTGGGGATGTGCTTGTGGCAGCCTAACACCACAAACACGGGGACAATGAAAAAGGAATATCAGATACCAGGCTTTTCCCCAGTCCTGTCGGGGCCTGCAGCATCAGTTCTTAACATAGTTCATCTCTGGATGCATGAGTGCCTGCGTACTTTCAGTGATAGGTTATGCTCAGAGGATGAAAGCAAAGTTCTTGTGTCACTCTTAGCCAAGACAGCAGCAACGCACTATGGATCTATACTCATTTATGAAACCCAGGAAGATACAAGTCTTGCTACTCACACATTGACTGCAGACACAGAGGGAACCTGTAAGCCAATAGATCAGAGTCAAGATACATTAAATCTGCCTGAAGAGCTAAAAGCAACTGGCAAGTCAGAAGAGAACAAAGGCCATGCATTGACTGAACCTTCCCCTGTGTATGAAAACAGTCACTCAGATGAGACAAGCCTAAAAACTTTGCAACCCCACCACATGGAGAGCATAATAGATACACTTGTTTATGGTCCTGAGCTCTGTGAGGCCCTAAAGTCGGTGCATCAGCAACATAAAGTTAAATATTACAGTTCTTATCAGGACCAAGATCTCGATGTATTACTGCAGGAGCTGTGTGCACTCGTCGACAGAAAAGAGGAAAACAAGGGAAAGAAAATTGATAATGAATACAGTATAACAACCAGAGACTTTATGCATAGACAGAGGATGAGGCAGCTGTTACACATCCTCAGGGCGTTGCTCATACCAGGAGGCCACGGAGTGCTGATGGGCTCCGACCGAGGCACAGGCCGTAAAACCACTGTGCGTTTGGCAGCCTATGTAATGAACTACAAGTTGATGGAGGTGCATCCTGGAAATGAGAACGAGTTGCATGAAATCCTAAAAGAAGCAGGGAATCTAAGTAGGGTGGACGGAGTTAAAGTCATCATACTGGTCCATGAAGGAATCAGCCAGTCTGTCAGAGAAGAACTGTTGGTGGCGATGGCCCACAGGACCTACCCAGGGCTCTACACAGAGGAAGAGTTGAGAAATCTCCTTTCCAGAGTGTCAGTAGTAAAAAATTCTAGAAGATACCTCATGGACAGTTGGCTGTTCGAGAAGTAAGAGGAAAATAATTCATCAATGTGTGCTAATTTGCTAAGAAAGACAAAACCTAGAAATAAATTTAGAAAAAAAAAAATATATGAGTGCACTGCAAATCTTATTTTTTGTTTCTTTTAACAAAGGCACGTGAGCCATGCCCACAGAGATGTACATGTGTTCCTGTTGCTGCCCTTCACCATGTCAGCCAACAATGAGGTACCTGCCAACAATAGAACCCACACATGGAACGTAAATAAGTATTTGCCTTGAATTACTTCACGTGTCAGTGAACCTTTGTACCTCTATTCTGTAACAAAACGCAAAGTGTACTTTTTAGGCGAGTAATGTGGAGGAAGCAGAGACACGCTTATTTAAACATGTCCTTCCATATTTAATATTTACAATATCAAACCTTGATGAGTGCACAGGACCCTTTTACCCCTTTCAAAACAAACTTTAGTCATTGATGTCAAGATTTCAATGCTCATGGAATCTACTGTGATGTGATATTTGAAGTGGAAAAGGCTCTGTATATTCAACACAGGTTGAGCCATTAAATATGTTTAATGTTATTTTAAATAGTAGACCTAAATGGATGTCTTTTTTCCTTTGTTTTCTAGATGCAACTGACTAAGGCCATGAGCATCAGTTGCTGTGTGGAGGTTTACCAGCCTTGGTCCAATCAGACTTTAGTGGAGGTTGCTTATCAGTGCTTGAATTCCAGCCCACACACAAGTAAATCACCAAAGTTTGCATATGTCCACTTAATCTTTTTCACATTTTACTTTTATTTTTACTCCCAGACTATATGCTTTTTTCCTCCTGTATTTATTTAGCGAAGGGAGACGGCTCAGAGGCCAGCCTTTATGTGGCTATGGCAGGAATCCATCAATCTGCGTGTCAGTATGCCTCTACCCTGCTAAGAGCTCAACCTTTCAGCCCTCGGACATATATGGAATTCATTGCCCACTTTGGCTACCTCTGCAAACATTTGCAGAAGCAGCGGCAGAACCAAGCCAATAGGTAATTTCTTAAACCGGCATTGGGGTAGAATTTTACTTTTTATTTCTCCCTTTGTCTCTTGGTATTAAATGTGCTGCTGATGACACTACTGTTAGCTAACTTGTGTGATAAACTTACCCTGAATTCTTCCTTCAAGAAATATCAGGCAGCACAAGACAGCTGTGCCACAAATTATACCCTTGATATCTAACACAGTTGAATACTAAATAACCTTCACATAGGGGCAATTTGTTGCAGATCTGTTTAATTGGATTGCATTAAACTGTACAAGTCTGAAATATATTTTCCTGCCATCTTTTGAGTTTTGTTTTAATCAGCAAAACAGTACACATGTGACCTACAACAACTATTGTTTTTTTTTCCAGAGTTGCCACTGTTCTGTCTCAAATGGATGACATAAACAACACAGTTCTGCAGCACAAACAGAACTTAATGAGACAGCAAAAGATGGTCGCTGAGACAATGCAGGTAACATAGATCAATTCAGCACATGCGGTTCAAAGGGGATCAATATCCTTTGTAAGGCTGCAGCAGTACCGACTGCCACAGTTTCTGTACCACGAGGTTATGTTTCACCATAGTCAATAATGATTTAAACTGCTTTGTAAGCAATGTATCAACTGCACTTCAGATGCTTATGGAGGCTAAAGAAAATGCTGGCCACCATGGAAAATATTGTCATATTTCAAACTAAGAATCAGTACTTTTTTGCTGTAAATTTTCAAGAAAAGGATCATGTTTAAGTAACCCAACAGATAGGGTGTGTTCCTCAGGTAATATTGCAATTACAATATTCAGTTATACTTACCTAATAATACAACATTTAGAAATGTACTTCTCAGCATAAATTTCCGTCTGCTTTCCATCCTACAGCGTGAGAAAGATCTTATTAGAGCAATAGATTACCAGAAGAGCCAGCTTGAAGAGGCCCAGGACACATGTGTAGTAGAGGAGAACCAGCTGTATCACCTGGAAGAGCAGATACATCATGCTCAGAAACAGGTGAACACATTTATGTTTTATTACAATCTGCATCCAAAGTCATATTACTAACATCACATATACTTAAAAGACGCCTAACACAATTGTAAAGAAATAATTAGAAGTACTTAATATGGATTTTTCATCATATTAATGGTTGTTATGTTTAAATAACAACCATTAAGAGGTCATTGAGAACATTTAACAGATCATTGAGAACATTTAATAGAATCGTCACAGAAGTTAATGTCTTTTTTTTGGTCCAGGAAAGACCTGCGTTCCTGTCAGCCATCAAGATTCTTCAGTGTTTGAATCCATCTGACCTGGAGGAGGTGCGCCACTACAGGGATCCACCTGATGGAGTGGTGAAAATCATGGATGCTATTTGTTTGCTGTTCAATCGTCCACCGGGCTGGGAGAGTGCGAAACAGCTTCTTGGACAAGCCAACTTTTTTCAGGTGTGTGGAAAAACATTTGTCTCACCTCTTATATTGCCTCTTTTACTGGATAAAAATAGTACAGTGGTGTCATGCATAAGTTTATAATGGCCTGAATTGCCGGTTTATAATTGCTCTGCATACACCTGCATAAAAGGTCAGTTTGAAATTACTGACTTATTGATCTCTCTTCTAGGACTTGGAATTTTTTGACCGCTACACTCTGACAAATGAACAGCTTCAGCAGCTCGGTCAGATAGTTCAGAGTCCCCAGTTTGTGCCAGAGTCTGTGCGAGAGGTGAGCAAGGCCTGTGAGTCTCTGTGTCGGTGGGTCCAGGCCGTGTACGAGTGCTGCAACATACAACATCAACTGTTGGTGAAACAACAATTGGAGGTGCTGGCCAAAGAGGCACAAAGAAAACTGGTCCTGGCCAAGCAGCGCAAGGAATACGCATACCATTGCTTAGAGGACGCCAAGCTTCAGGTACAGTTGGCACGGAAAAAACTGGAGGAGCAACTACTTGAGCTGCACACAGCTGAGATCTCAGAAAGAGAAGTGAGTTCAGCTGCAGGGCAGTTGGAGACACATGTGAGAGACTGGAGGGCTGCTGCTCAGGTAACAAAATTTGAGCATACGCTATACATGCCACTTGATTTCATACCTTGGTGTTTTATCTTAATTGTATTATTATTTTATGTAAATGACAAATGGTTTTCTCCACTTTAACCTCAGGAAGCAGAGTTAAATGAGCGAACATTAGCAGGAGATGCTCTCATCCTGGCTGCAATCATCTCTTATTTGGGCCCCTTTGGACCTGATATACGCACTGAACTGCTGAGCAAGTGGA